>OY992895.1:89513848-90113848 GCA_963921405.1 Cepaea hortensis | reverse complement strand
TGATAAATGGAATAAACTTAAGGAAACTCTTTGTAAAACTGCCGTAAAGGTTTACGGCACTGTGGATCATAAGAGGCAGGACTGGTTTGCGGCCAACAGCGAGACTCTGCAGCCCTTGATTGATAAGAAGAAGAAAGCTCTCTTAAGAAACAAGGAAAGACCAACGCGTAACACTCTGAGTGAGCTAAGGCAAGCTAGGAAGGATGTGCAAAAGGCTGCCAGGCAGAGTGCAAATGATTATTGGATCAAGTTATGTGAGTCCATTCAAATCGCAAGTGATAAGGGAGACATAAGAAGCATGTATGAAGGAATAAAGAAAGCCTGTGGTCCAGTGATCAAAAGAAGTGCACCATTGAAAACCTTGACTGGAGAAGTCATCACTGATAAGAAACAGCAGATGGACAGATGGGTAGAGCACTATTTGGAGCTTTACTCAAGTGAGACCAAACTAGCGGATAATGCCCTCAACGCCATAGAGGCTCTACCAACTCTTGACCACCTGGACACACTTCCCACCATAACAGAAGTTAAGTGTGCTATAAATGAACTTGCATCTGGCAAGGCTCCAGGTAAGGATGGGATTCCAATAGAGGTTATCAGGAGTGGGCAAGACACACTCACTATACAGATCCACCAGCTAATAGAGCTATGCTGGCGTGAAGGACAAGTCCCACAGGATTTCAAAGATTCAAGCATCATAACACTGTACAAGAACAAGGGCGATCGGAGCGACTGCAACAACTATAGGGGTATCTCACTTCTGTGTATTGTTGGAAAAGTATTTGCCAGAATTGTTCTGCGCAGACTTCAAGTCCTAGGAGATCAAGTCTACCCCGAATCACAGTGTGGCTTTCGACAGAACCGGTCTACCACTGATATGATATTCTCATTGCGACAAATGCAAGAAAAATGCCGTGAACAGAATCAACCACTGTTTATTGCCTTCATCGACCTCACAAAGGCATTTGATTTGGTCAGTCGTGAGGGTCTGTTCAAAGCACTAAAGAAGATTGGCTGCCCACCAACTCTTCTGTCCATTGTGGAATCGTTCCACACAGGCATGAAGGGTATAATCAAGTTTGATGGTGCAACTTCTGAAGAATTTGAAATCAAGAGTGGAGTTAAGCAAGGTTGTGTACTAGCTCCCACCCTCTTTGGAATATACTTTTCACTTCTACTGAAATATGCATTTCGTGATCAGGATGGTGGTATATACATTCACTCACGCTCAGATGGCGGCCTCTACAATGCTCAGAGATTGAAGGCTAAGACCAAAATTAGGAGGGTACTGATCAGAGAGTTGCTTTTTGCAGATGATGCTGCAGTTACGACCCACTCTGAGGAAGAATTGCAATGTCTACTATCTGCATTCTCCAATGCTTGTTCTGAATTTGGTTTAACAATTAGCAAAAAGAAGACACAGATTATGTCACAAGGTGCACATGGGGTACCATCAATCTTTATTGACGACGCCGAACTAGAGATAGTAGACCATTTTACATATCTAGGATCGGTGGTAAATAGCAAATTATCCCTAGATCAGGAAATCAACATCCGGATTGGTAAGGCAGCAACAACAATGAACAGGTTAAGAAAAAGAGTCTGGGAGAACAGGAAGCTTACTGCCAAAACAAAAGTCCTTGTCTATCAAGCCTGTGTCCTTAGTACTCTTCTCTATGGCAGTGAAACCTGGACAACTTACTCACACCAAGAGAACAATTTAAACAGCTTTCATATGCGGTGTCTGCGAAGAATTCTTGGTATTAAGTGGCAAGACAAAATCACAAATACTGAAGTATTGGAAAGATCAGGTTGTGTGACAGTTTATTCCATGCTCAGTCTTCGTAGACTTAGATGGATAGGACATCTTAGGCGGATGGATGATGGTAGAATACCAAAGGATATCTTTTTTGGTGAATTACAGATGGGTAAGAGATCTCAGGGTCGGCCTCTACTACGATACAAAGATGTGTGTAAGCGGGACATGATTGATACAGGCATTGATAATGCACATTGGGAGCAAGTCGCCGCTGAACGTGTTGCATGGAGGGCAAATATCAGAAATGGAATAAAGTCAAAGGAGAAAATTATTGCAGAAAAGTCACACACCAAGCGTTTGAGACGTAAGATGGTGCATGATGGTGGAAATGACCACGTGTTCACATGCACCCACTGTGAACGGACATTTACAGCGCAAATTGGCCTTATCAGTCACACTCGCTACCGCCATAGTTAAAAGTTATTATGCCTTTTTAAAGCACAAACTATCGTCTGTCAAGACGGCAAGGTGCCAATGTGTATATACATGTTTGCACAGGTATATATATATATATATATGTTTTATATATACATGTTTGCACAGGTATATATATATATATATATATATATGTTTTATATATACATGTTTGCACAGGTATATATATATATATATATATATATATATATATATATATATATATATATATATATATATATGTTTTATATATACATGTTTGCACAGGTATATATATATATATATATATATGTTTTATATATACATGTTTGCACAGGTATATATATATATATATATATATATATATATATATATATATATATATATATATATATATATATATATATACCTGTGCAAACATGTCTACACAATGTCAAGGCCATGTCACACCACAGACCCCTAACAGGTTTCTGCTTGGTGACATGTTTTAAAAAATTGTTATTAAAATTTCAATTATTGCTGCCAGAAACCTGAGAACATGCATACTGCAGTGAATGTATGATGTGAATAACAGTGAGGATATAAATATGATACATGAACCAATGGAAGCAGAGACAGAACCTGAACCCTCATTAAATGACATTGAATGGGCAAAGAAGAACCGGAAGAATGGAACATCACCTGGATGTGATGAGATACCAGCTGAACTAATTAAAGCTGAAGGAAAAGAAAGCATATAAATCTTCACGTATTATGTAAAAAGATATGGAAATATGGTATATGGCCAAAGGATTGGTAGAGAACTAACTTCATTCCAATACCAAAAAAGGACAACCTTAAATTATGCACCAACTATAGAACTGCTGCCCTGATCAGTCATACAAGTAAAATTCTGCTAAAAGTCATAATGGAAAGACTTCGTATGAAAATGGAAGAAGAAATGAATGTGGTTCAAGCTGGACTTAGATAAGGAAGAGGAACAAGAGATCACATTCTCAACATGCACGTAATAATATTGAAATGTAGAGAATTTAATGTAAACCTATTCTCATGTTTCGTAGATTATTCAAAGGCATTTAACTGTGTACACCATCAGAAACTTTGGGAAATCATGAGGAATATGGGCTTTCCATCACATGTAGTACAACTCATAAGAATGTTCTATCTAGACCAACAAGCAGCGGTTAGAATAAATGGTGAGACATTAGATTGGTTTGACATCAAGCAAGGAGTCCGTCAGGGCTGTATGCTGTCCCCCTATTTGTTTAACCTGTACGCCGAAAATATAACGTGAAATATCAGAGATGATATAACCAGGGAGCAATATGATGCCCTAAATATCGGTGGTCATGAAATACCAGAGATTCCGTATGCTGATGATACAATATTGCTACCCAAAACACAGAATCGTATAGAAACACTAATAACACCAACCCAAATGAATAGTGAAAATCATAACTTATATCTTAATATAGCAAAAAACAAAGATAATGTATACAGATAAAACTACTATGGAGAAAGAAATATATGTTAATGACGAAAAATTGGAGGTGGTTGAAAATTTCGAACATCTTGGGTCTTTGATTACCAACAATGGTGACACAATGAAAGGAATTAAAAGACGAATGTCTATTGCTCTTCAAAGACTAAAACAACTGAATAGATTGTGGAGTGTGACAGACAGAACTACAACAATTAGAATTTTAAGAGCGAGTATCTTTCCCATTGCAACATACGCCTTTAAGACCTGGACACTTACTAAACAAGCTGAACAGAGCATAAATACCTTAGAATATAAATGTTAGAGGCGAGTTCTAAGAATATCTTGGATAAAGAAAAGACCAAACGAATCTATACTTCCAGAGCTGAATATTAAAGACCGTTGGCTATTAAAGACGATAAAACAAAGAAAATTGAAATAATTTGGGCACTTGAAACGTCACGAAAGTTTGGAGAGAACAATAACGGAGGGGTATATGCATGGAAAATGAGCAGTCAGGCTGAAAAAACATCTGATGGCTGTAGAAATGTGGTTTCTGAGGAAAATGCACAGGATACCATGGACAGCCAGAAAGACCAATGAACAAGTTCTTCAAGAAACAAATGAAGATCGTAAACTGATCAGAGACATTAGACGTAGACAGTCACAATTTTTTGGGCATGTTATGAGAAGAAATGATTTGGAGAACTTGGTGACAACTGGTAAGATCGAGGGGAACAGACCAAGGGGAAGACCTAGAAACAAGTATCTGGATGGCTTGGCCTTGTGGCATGGTCGAGACAGAAACACGGAACTGATCCACGACTGTTGATCGAGTGAGATGGCAGAACATGACCACACACGCTTACCGGCATGGCACATGATGGATAGATATGCTTGGGAAAAGAGGAAGAGGAAGGCCAAAGAGAAGATGGGTGCAGGATGTGGCGGATGATCTCCAGATGGGTGTATCGGACAGGGAAATCTTGCTTATGACCGAGACGTTTTTTCCGTTTCCGGAAGTTGTTATGGGAGCGAGGTTCTACAAAGGACATGCTACTGAAAGAATGAATGAATGAGTCTGAGTACGTTAACACAAACCCAGTTTGCATGAGTTGGATGGGGTGGGGTTGGCACGGAATGGGTGTGAGGGTGAGGGGTGGGCTAGGGAGGGGGGATTCACATACACTGATAGACAATGACTATCTGATACATCTAGACATCCTACACACTTGCTATCTGATACATCTAGACATTCTTCAAAATTACTATTTGATACATCTAGACATCTCACACAATTACTTTCTGACACATTTACACATCCTACACAATTACTATCTGATACATCGAGACATCCTACACAATTACTATCTGATACATCTAGACATCCTACACAATCACAATCTGATACATCTAGACATCCTACACAATCACAATCTAATACATCTAGACATCCTACACAATTACTATCTGATACATCTAGACATCCTACACAATTACTTTTTGATACATCTAGACATCCTATACAATTACTATCTGATACATCTAGACATCCTATACAATTACTATCTGATACATCTAGACATCCTATACAATTACTATCTGATACATCTAGACATCCTACATAATTACTGATACATCTAGACATCCTACACAATTACTGATACATCTAGACAACCTACACCATTACTGCCTGATACATCTATACATATTACACAATTACAATCTGATACATCTAGACATCCTACACAATCGCAATCTGACACATCAAGACATCCTACACAATTACTATCCGATACATCTAGACATCCTACACAATTACTATCTGATACATCTAGACATCCTACACAATTACTTTTTGATACATCTAGACATCCTATACAATTACTATCTGATACATCTAGACATCCTATACAATTACTATCTGATACATCTAGACATCCTACACAATTACTATCTGATACATCTAGACATCCTACACAATCACAATCTGATACATCTAGACATCCTACACAAACACAATCTGATACATCTGGACATCCTACACAATCACAATCTGATACATCTAGACATGATACACAATTACTATTTGATACATCTAAATATCTTACATAATTACTGTCTGATACATCTAGACATCCTACACAATCACAATCTGATAAATCTAGACATGATACACAATTACTATCTGATACATCTAGACATCCCTCACAATCACAATCTGATACATCTAGACATCCTACACAATCACAATCTGATACATCTAGACATGATACACAATTACAATCTGATACATCTAGACATCCTACACAATCACAATCTGATACATCTAGACATCCTACACAATCACAATCTGATACATCTAGACATGATACACAATTACAATCTGATATATCTAGACATCCTACACAATCACAATCTGATACATCTAGACATCCTACACAATCACAATCAGATACATCTAGACATGATACACAATTACAATCTGATACATCTAGACATGATACACAATTACAATCTGATACATCTAGACATCCTACACAATCACAATCTGATACATCTAGACATCCTACACAATCACAATCTGATACATCTAGACATCCTACACAATCACAATCTGATACATCTAGACATCCTACACAATCACAATCTGATACATCTAGACATGATACACAATTACAATCTGATACATCTAGACATGATACACAATCACAATCTGATACATCTAGACATCCTACACAATCACAATCTGATACATCTAGACATGATACACGATCACAATCTGATACATCTAGACATCCTTGTCATATTCGACATCAGCCATCAACACTTTTACTGGAAATGGTGAAAGACCGGTCTAGACAGACGCTCCTTATAAGGACTAGTAGTAAAGTTGAAATGAGCACAAATATTCGATGGCAACGTCCCGGCCTGGCCAGTGGTACACCCGCTGGAAAGTAGTTGTCACTTGGGAGAAAGTTGTCAGAGAAACAAGTCCCTTTTCTGAACCCGGGGGAGGTATCCTAGTCCCAATTTTTACTCTCTGCACTACCGGTAAGCTTGTGAATCCATTGTAAATGCTATGATGTGCCTCTATATGTTTATAGGAGACATGCATTATTAGTTTTATATGTGGATTGTGAAATTAAGAGATCGGCGCCTCACTGAGAGGATAGTCTGGCTCGCTCGCCTTCTGCAGAAATGACATGCCTATTCCGCTGGAAAGTGTTGCCATGTTTAGCGTTTCTCCTGCTATGAGTTGTCTTGCTGTATGCATTTGAACGTGATCTCACTCACAATGTATATTTGCAATTTTCTATGTGCTGTGGGACACATTATTGCAAAATCCTCCAAATGAGGAAGGTTCTTGAGAGTCTGTGCTTTACAACTCTTGTGTTTAGATTGTGTGATTAACAAGTGATTTTTTTCCATGAATATATTGAGAAGACATGAGGGAAGCGCATGTTGTTCCCTTGAGATTTATTGCTCAGTAAGGGAGACAACTAGAAGCACCATATGCCCATTTGTCTGCAGGAAATTTCATAGTCGCCAGCATGGCACAATTAATGGTGACGGCTTGGAGGAAAATTGTATGTTCAGGGACTTGCTAAAAGTGTTCTTATAAATGCCATAATGCAGTTTGCTCCTGAAGTAGGCCCTTCTTCTTCTTCTTCTTCTTCTTCTTCTTCTTCTTCTTCTTCTTCTTCTTCTTCTTCTTCTTCTTCTTCTTCTTCTTCTTCTTTAATTGCTGGGGAAAAAGTTGATCTCTCTCTCTCTCTCTCTCTCTCTCTCTCTCTCTCTCTCTCTCTCTCTCTCTCTCTCTCTCTCTCTCTCTCTCTCACACACACACATATATATAATGATGATTTTGTCTCAGTATGCTTATGTCACCACGCCTTTGTCTTATCGTGATGCCTATGTCACACCAGATGGCATGTGTCTTAATTGGATGATATGGACTCAACTTGACTCATACATTCTTTCATTCAACATCACTTATGAAGCACATTTTTGGCAACAAAAGAACAATAGCATTATAACGCACGAAAAATAATCAATAACAAATGACTAACTGAGGCAATGTTTAACATGGGCATTATAAATAACTAAGGAAGGTGTTACTTGCCAGACATATGGATGTTTTTTGGCTAGTTGTCGTTTGAGATAATTTGCCATTATTATTGTCTTTTTTTTGGGTATTTGTTTATGGGGTCATGTAGTCTGTTATGAGGTAGTGCAACAGGTTGCGAATGTATATATAATGATTTGTAGTGTCTTTGATTTCTTGTGGAAGATTGTTCCACAACTGAGCGGCAGAGTATGCTAAGCTTGTTTTATATAAGTATATCCTAGGTTTAGGGACACGAAGTAATTCGCTACGTCTTGCGTTATATTTAAACAATGGTCAAAGATAGCTTGGAGCATTTTGAAATAGGATTTTGTGAATTAGTTTGGCCTTATTAAAAAGTAGTCGTTTGTGGAGTGGCAGTAACCGAAGACGTTTATGTAGGTTAGAATTGTCGGTAAGCTTTTCACCATTAATTAAACGCACTGCCCTTTTCTGGAGAGAATATAAGCGTTTTGTTAGTGATTTGGAGCATCCATCCCAGATTGTGGTGCAATAATCAATATTTGTTTTTATATGGGAAGTATAGAATATCTTTCTTGTGTTTTCGTCAACGAAAATTTTAATTTTGGCAAGTTGGTATGCGTTTTTGGCTATTTGTTTAACGAGAGCATGAACATGTGACTTAAAGGTTAGATTTTGATCTATGATAAGGCCCAGTGCCTTGTGCTCGGTTGCACTTTCTATAGGGTGCTACCAATGTGCAGCTGTAGAGTTCCCTGCGAGTTTAGGATGTGAAGTCTTTGCCTGGTTCCTATTAACATAGATTTTGTTTTAGAAATGTTAATTTGCATGCGGTTTGCATGACGCCAGTTAACTACACTATTTATTTCCTTTTGCAAGGATAATTCTAGGCCTCCGTGGCAAAAGGGGCCTCCGTGGCCAAAAGCTTGCGAACGCGGTTCGTGAGCCGCTTACCAGGCGTTCGAAACGCAGCCGCGACAGATTTGTGCAGCAGACCATGTCAGGTTGTGTTATAACGTGTTGGTATGGGAATCGGTCGTTCAGAAAGTAATGGCAAACTACTTAACGTAAAAACATGCCTAGTACATTAACAGCAGCTGAAAATGCTGGTGTTGACAGCAACGTCCTGCAAGGGATATGCAACATAAAAAAGGATAATTCCAACACATTATGATCAATAGCGTTTGTATATATTGTGTAGTCATCTGCAAATAGATCGCAGGATGACGACAGATACAAGGGAAGATCATTTATATAATGGCAAATAACAGAGGGCCAAGAATAGACCTCTGAGGTACTCCAATATTAATGGTAATGGCTTGAGATAAAGGTTAATTGTGTGATACTACTTGTTTTCTGTCTAATAAAAATGATTTAATTAATGTCACTATGGGTGTATCAGACGCGGGACATCTTGCTTATGATCGAGAGGTTTTCCGGAAGGTTGTTATGGAAGCGAGGTTCTGCAAAGGACATGCTACTGAATGAATGAATGAATGTCACTATATTAAAGCTTACTTTCATTTTTTTCTAGTTTTTTAATTAGAATATTATGATCTATCATATCGAATGCTTTTCTAAAGTCTATAAACACCGCTCCACATAGAGTATTGTTGTTAATATTTTGATGCCAGTTTTCTATCGTGTTTGTTAGGGCCGTATTACAAGAATGTTTTTGCCGAAATCCTGACTGACTGTCAACTATTAGTTTGTGGCGAACTAAGTGCTCTATTGTTGTTTTGTGGATGTGCTTTCTAGCGGTCTGGATAGTGAGGATAATATGGAAATTGGCCTATAATTACTCATGAGACCATCGTCTAGAGAACCAGCTTTCAAGTGAGGTTACACTTTAGCGATTTTAAAGGCTGATGGGAAGTGAACTTTGGTGAGACATTGATTATATATCAAAGTTAGTGACTCGCAGATTCCGGTGCAGCATGGTGATTCCATCTAGTCCTGATGAGTTATTGTTGTTTAGGTTACCGAGATGCGTAAATACTTCAGTGGTCGTCATTAGCTGTATGTTGGAGGTAATGTCTCCATAGCAATTGTTTTCACAGAGTGATGATAATAAAGATATGTCACGAGGCGCGTCTGGTATTGCAGCCTTCAGTTGGTTTATGTTGGACTGAAAGAATCTACTAAATTGATCACATGTAACCTGATTTGATGGTAATGATTGTGATGATTTGTGTTTGTTTGTCAATGTATTAATTGCTTTCCATATATCTTTATTTTTGGTTTTATCTATTATTATGTTCTTAAAATAGTTTTCCTTTTCCTTTCGAATAACATATTGAACTTTGTGGGAGTTGCCTGAAGCTCATGATGACTAGCTCTATTGTCTTGTCAACAGTGGGCTAATGAAGAGTTGTGAGCCTGAAACCTGACTGGTAGGAAGGATTACAAGAAGAATGATGATTCACAAGAAATTACCCCACCCCATAGTCACTCAGCATATTCCTGGCAGCCCAACATCTTTTCATCCGTCGTACAGTGTGCGGTTGGATTATCGAATTACCATCATGAAGAATCAGAACAACTGTTTGAGTAAGAGGTTGTGATGCTCAGATGTTACCCTGAACATCAGGGACAATCAACGTCCCTGTATATGAGTTAGGAAACTCACCATGTAATGTCTTCAAGAGCAGTCACCTGTTCTCAAGATAGATTCCCCTACCTCAAAACCCTTAGGTTTGGTATATCACGATATGTATCCCCTAAGTTCTCAACTCGCAGTTTTTCTATCAGCAAAATCCCAGGGGATGAACAGCAGTTTTTTAAAACCCCAGGGGGTTTTAATTACAACATCTTGTTCATTGATTATCAAATGGATAGAGAGGAGAATTTTTTTCAGTGTTTGTAAAGGATTTGTCTGCATTACTGAAGGACGTGTTTGCACTACTGAGGGATTTGTCTGCCTTGTTGAAGGATTTATGTCCAACAGTGTACTCAGAGAGTGGTGCCAGCCCTGTTCATAATTTACAGCTAATTATGTAGAGACAGCTGCACTGATATAATCGAGTGTGGGATGGCCTTATCGACATGAGACTGGTCGTGCTGAAATGCCTTGTTGACAATAGTTTAGTTTCTGATATTATTAACCAGAGCTTCTGAACGGTCGTCATAATTTTTATTGTCTTCGATGATTTAGGGAATTACCTTCTGCCCAGTCTGAAGAGGAGCTCCTGATTTGTTTGACTGACCCCAAGCCTCAGCTTCACTGGGCCAAAAATGCCTACTTAGATCTCAGGTCATGGTTATGTCCTCTCACTATGTTATCTCACTATGAAAGAAGAAATTATAGGGTTGAACCAAGATTGTTGACAGCGCTGTTGACTTTCCCTAAACCAAATCATTGAGGGAACGGGATATGTTACAGAAGAATAAGTTTTCCCAGTGCAGGTTGAGAGAACGTATCATTTTGATAAGACTCTTTTTGGTGAATTTATATATGAGAGATTGTTATCATCAATATGCAGATAGATTCGAAGAATTATTGATTTAATAATTTATGCATTTGTTGGTTGGTTGCGTATCCCTTACAGGACGTTGCAGTCAACACCAGAATTTTCAGCTGCTATTGATGTACTAGGCAAGTGTTATGTTCAGTAGTTTGCCATTGCTTTCTGAACGACCGACCCCTATACCTTTTTCGAAAAAACCAGCACCGCCGTGTTTCGAACCCGGGTATACGGGCTCACAAACCGCGTTCGCAAGCCCTTAACCACAGAGACAGGGTGCTTCATTGTATTCGATGATTTAGGGAATTACTTTCTGCCCAGTCTGAAGAGAACCTCCTATATTGTTTGACTGACTTGACTTGACCGACTGGTTGGTAATTTTGGGGGGAAAACATCAGACGATATACACTGATTTTGTCATTCATGTGTTTGTAATTGAAGGAGGCGATTTTATATCCACAGGCCAGACTCAATAAATTGTTAAGTTGAAACCTGGAATTTGTGTTTATAACTTACTGAAATTTTTTTTTTAGTTCAAAAGTGGTGTTCATATTAGTTATGTAATACTATGGTACATTTGGATTTGATCGTGGTGAGGAGGGATCCATACACATGGACACATTATAATTCAATATGAAGTGAGTTTTCTTCATCTGGTTGTCTATGGTAGATTTAAATATTTACGAGCTCAAACGAGAGCGAAACTCGAGTATACTGCTTCCATATTGACATGGATAGGCCTTAGGTTCATACCAGAACACGATCAGCGTTGCCAGTAGTGGGTTGTGCTCAATATTTAAATTTCAAATCCCGAAACAACCAAATAATCAATATGGTAGATTTCCCTGATCATTTCTCCTTCCAAAAGAAGCCCTTTCTTTACAAAAATCGCGTAGGACTTGAATATATTAGGACCTGTTCTTCACGTTGGGGGTTTTCGGAGCCATTCATAGGCTTCTTAAGGAAGGATGATTAATATTATTAACCCATCCGTAATACCTCTAGTCATACGACCCACCATTCTCATGTACAATCTCACAATCCAACACTATTTCTAGCAGCTTATACATCTAGACATCCTTCACAATTACTAGCAGATTATACATTTAGACATCCTACACGATTACTATCTCAAATATCTAGACATCCTACACGATTACTATCTCAAACATCTAGACATCCTACACGATTACTAGCAGATTATACAATTAGACATCCTACACGATTACTATCTCAAACATCTAGACATTCCACATAATTACTATCTGATACATCTATACATTCCACACAATTACTATCTGATACATCTAGACATACCACACAATTACTATCTGATACATCTAGACATCTCACACAATTACTATCTGATACATCTATACATTCTTCAAAATTACTATTTGATACATCTAGACATCCTACACAATTACTATCTGATACATTTACACATCCTACACATTTACTATCTGGTACATATAGACATTCTTCAAAATTACTATTTGATACATCTAGACATCTCACACAATTACTTTCTGATACATCTAGACATCTCACACAATTACTATCTGATACATCTAGACATCTCACACAATTACTATCTGATACATCTAGACATCTCACACAATTACTTTCTGATACATCTAGACATCTCACACAATTACTATCTGATACATCTAGACATCTCAAACAATTACTATCTGATACATCTAGACATCTCACACAATTACTTTCTGATACATCTAGACATCTCACACAATTACTTTCTAATGTATCTAGAAATTCTACACAATCACTGTCTAAATCTACCCCACGCAAGGGCGATTGGTGGCCCTTGAATTTCTAGACTGTTCGGGTGAGTAAAGCTCAACCCAACCGGGTCCGCTAACGCATGCGCAATAACCTTCTCAGAACAAGACAGGCTTAGTTGAGATCCGGCTTTGCTATTAAGAAGTGGTGTTTGGACGACTGTGTTATTTCGTAAATGGGAAAGAGGATGCCATTGTCTTGCGGTTTGTTAAAGAAAACTGACAGAACGTCCAGTGTTGGGACGGGAGCTCCTCAATTCTGAATGCACAGTTTGTCGTAAGGTACGTGAAACATATTTAGATAAATAATGTGTGTCGCTACCGCGTTGAACCGAAGCTGTTCGACCGCATGTCCCGCCCGGCGCACAAAGGTCAGTCAGGGGTGAACATGTGGGCTTGTGTTTTAACTCAACACTGCAGGCTAGTTGAACACGATGGAGTGTAGGCTTGTTTTGTAAGTTACAATTGTACAAGTGGGTGAATGAGTGTTATCGCCGCTACAAGTAGTTAGGGAAAATTAGGACTGGCCCAATAGTGTTAGTAGTCCGAGTTCACTCCTGGGCGGCCTTAGAACTTTAACGTAGTCGACACAAACGGAAGTTGGCGAAGGCGTTGTAGAACATAGGTCGAGTGAGGTATCAGGGAACTCGGCCGAACTAGACGAAACCCATGCGATGGTCGCCGGACGTGTCGAAGGTCATTCGAGGGACATTGCGGGTGTCGAAGTTCGCATTCTTTGGTGTGGCGACCACTGGCTATTATGGGCTTTCCTCATACTCTTTATGTGATTAGTCGCCTCAACGGAACTCCATCTTAATATACAGAAAAGGTTGACATTGGAGAAACTGCGGGGATGCAGCAGTGCTGGTCACAGCCAGCTGAACATCGTTCCAAATGCTCTGACCCTGACTAGGGGAGGAGGAAACGGGATGTGGACTTCCGCTACAGGGGGATTTCCCTGTATAATCTATTGATTTCCTGGATCGAAGCTCGAGCTCTGGGAAACCTATCGGATAGTGGGTACTCGTAACATAGAACCAGGGAGAGGGGGCTACCTCCGAGGGAGGGGAATTCGGTGGCCACCGGCCCTCCTTCAGGGCCATTATGTCTCTAGGTACTTTTAACCTACAAACCTGGTATATTGGGTCATTAGAAGTCTTTTTAGGACAGAAGGATTTCGCCGACACCATGACCAGATACACAGCCCTACCCTGGACTGATTCGAGACGGAGGACGGTTCAGCCAGCACTTGTTAGGACCCAGACCTAGTTCAGTTTTGGCAGGGGATCCTGGTCTGTGAGGCTGCTGGCCGGGTCATGGCGATACCGGCCTATGCTGAGTACACATAGGTAACGTGTACCCTGGGGGTAAGTCGGTGTCACGATATTCACACATGGTGTTGTCTTTGGCAGGTTCTACTTTCTGAGAGACTTACTTGACGGGACCAGAGAAAGATGACTTGGTGAGGGTGGCAAAATGGCTGGCTTACCTACGTGACGTGAAGTGATGCTTCAACCTTACACCACGTGCCGGGAAGTCACTACGCCACAGTCCAGTCCCCGTCTCAACTACTAAATGTGCTCCAGTCAGTCCACAAGTATTAGGATGGCTACTCACGGGCGAGTGTCGTGTCCTCTTATCTGTGATCATTTTTGACATTGTGACCCACTGGCCCAATTGGTAGAGAAGAACTACATTACCATTTATTGCAGGATAGCCTGGTGTTCCGGGAACAGTTTACCATTTCGTAATAGGAACATTGGTGACCCTCAGTACAGGGTCACGCGCTACCCGTACGAGTCCACTTAAACTGAGCCAACTTTCTGTGCTTATAGGCCCAGTTATACCCATCCTGATCCCATTAGAGACCACCACCTGTTTCCAGAACTTTGACATTGTTAAATGTGTGTTAAATGTTATGGTGGCTTCTAAGGACCGTTGTCTAGCACAGGCCTTACCAGTGAAGCTTGAAGGACAGGCCTTCAGAACTGCTACAGGGATGTTAGTCCGGAGTCATCACGTACCAACGCAACTTGGAGTCACCACATTGACGTGTTAGTCATTCCAAAGGAGTCTACACCTCGGCAGAGACATTCCACGCGACGTGTGCAGATGAGTGACCTCTTTAACCTTGTGGTATCGTACCCAGTGTACAGTGATGAGTGAGACGGCCTGAGACTAATCCAGATAGCCATTTCTTCTATCTCCTGGCGGTGGCCAGGATTCTCTCATGAACATTCCCTTTGTTGATAATCCTCTTGTACATTATATCATCTAGTCATTATGTGTAGACACCAGAGTCGTGTCATCTGTTCTGGATGAGAGGTGAAAAAGGTATTGTCCAGCGGTTGATAGTGAGAGAGACAGGAATCCAAGGGCTGGTGGGGTCTGTAGACTGAGATCTAGTGTATTCCCAGAGTGCCTCTATCCCGTTATTAAGGTGTAATAGTATGCTTCCCACACCCCAGGAAATACTACGACAGTTACAATATATAGCACCATGTATAGAACCATTTATGTTACAATATATAACAACATGTATGTTACAATATACAACACCATGTATGCTGCAATATATAACACTATGTATTTTACAATGTATAACACCATGTATAGCACCATGTATATCACCATGTATATTACAATTTATAGCACCATGTATAGCAACATGTATAGCTCCATGTATATTACAATGTATAGCACCACGTATTGCACGATTATAGCACCATGTATATTACAATTTATAGCACAACATATAGCACCATGTATAGCACCATGTATAGCACCATGTATAGCACCATGTATATTACAATTTATAGCACCACGTATAACACTATGCATAGCACCATGTATAGCACCATGTATAGCACCATGTATAGCACCATGTATAGCACCATGTATAGCACCATGTATAGCACCATGTATAGCACCATGTATAGCACCATATATAGCACCATGTATAGCACCATGTATAGCACCATGTATAGCACCATGAATAGCGCTAACGACCAAGTCCTACAAGACAAAAATGACATTCGTAAACTGATTAGAACAATTAGACGTAAACAGTCAACATATTTTAGTCACTTTATGAGAAGAAATGAATAGGAAAACTTGGTGACAACTGGCAAGATCGTGAGGAAGAGAACACGGGCAAGGCGGACAAGTAAATACCTATATGGCTTGGCCAAGTGGCAAGGTCGAGACAATAGACCGAGCTGATCCACGACTCTGGTGATCGAGTGAGAAACATGACCGCCCATGCTTACCGGCATGGCACATAATGATGATGATAGCACCATGTATAGCACTACATAAAGCACTATTATAGCATAATATATAAAACCATGTATAGCACTTACTGTTTCTGTTGTACAAGACGTATCTGGTGATATACTGCAGCCTTGAGAAGGTCACATTCAGGTTTGGGTCAGGTCGATCTGGGTCTGTGTGCGTACAAGTGTTCCTTTCAATAAACTCCGCAGTCCTGTTTCCATCGACAGCCTTCGTGGCATCGAAAGCAACGTTGTTATTTTGTATCAACTGTGTGTAGACAGATGACTGTGTTGCGTTTTGTTTCAATGCCACATTGCGGCCTGGACAAAAGAAAAACAACAACAAAAGCAATAGAATTCAATTACAGCAATGCTATTTTATTGTGTTTTGTGCATATGTGAATGTGTGTGTTACATGTGCCATGTGCACATATGAATGTGTGTGTTACCTGTGCCATGTGTACATGTGAATGTATTTGTTATCCGTATTATATGTACGTGAGGTGTAGGATTAAGTGACCACGTGTCACAATGACTCCACATTATTGCTGACACGGACAGTTGTGCTCGAACTGGGGCTTAGGAAAAGTGACGTGTTCCTCAATTCTCCAACACGTCGAGTCGGCGATTCGGAATTAATCAGTCCATTTGGAAGCAAAGAGTCTTGTTTTGATTTCGATGTTATGAGCGTCGGTCGTTTAGAAAATAATGGCAAATGACTAAAGGTACAATGTTCCTGGTAAATCAGAACAGCTACAATAATGGGACGGATAGCGTCGTTTTGCAAATGACATGCAACTTAACTACTTATTGAGTGGTGTGAAAACATGACAGAGGAAGTGTATGGTGTGAAAACATGACAGAGGAAGTAGATGGTGTGAAAACATGACAGAGGAAGTGTATGGTGTGAAAACATGACAGAGGAAGTGTATGGTGGGGAAACATGACAGAGGAAGTGTATGGTGGGGAAACATGACAGAGGAAGTGTATGGTGTGGTAACATGACAGAGGAAGTGTATGGTGGGGAAACATGAGAGAGGAAGTGTATGGTGTGAAAACATGACAGAGGAAGTAGATGGTGTGAAAACATGACAGAGGAAGTGTATGGTGTGAAAACATGACAGAGGAAGTAGATGGTGTGAAAACATGACAGAGGAAGTGTATGGTGTGAAAACATGACAGAGGAAGTGTATGGTGTGAAAACATGACAGAGGAAGTAGATGGTGTGAAAACATGACAGAGGAAGTAGATGGTGTGGTAACATGACAGAGGAAGTGTATGGTGTGGAAACATGAGAGAGGAAGTGTATGGTGTGAAAACATGACAGAGGAAGTGTATGGTGTGGTAACATGACAGAGGAAGTGTATGGTGTGGTAACATGACAGAGGAAGTAGATGGTGTGGTAACATGACAGAGGAAGTGTATGGTGTGAAAACATGACAGAGGAAGTGTATGGTGTGAAAACATGACAGAGGAAGTAGATGGTGTGGTAACATGACAGAGGAAGTGTATGGTGGGGAAACATGACAGAGGAAGTGTATGGTGTGAAAACATGACAGAGGAAGTGTATGGTGTGAAAACATGACAGAGGAAGTAGATGGTGTGAAAACATGACAGAGGAAGTGTATGGTGTGAAAACATGACAGAGGAAGTAGATGGTGTGAAAACATGACAGAGGAAGTGTATGGTGTGAAAACATGACAGAGGAAGTGTATGGTGTGAAAACATGACAGAGGAAGTAGATGGTGTGAAAACATGACAGAGGAAGTAGATGGTGTGGTAACATGACAGAGGAAGTGTATGGTGTGGAAACATGACAGAGGAAGTAGATGGTATGGTAACATGACAGAGGAAGTAGATGGCATGGTAACATGACAGAGGATGTGTGGGGTGTGGAAACATGACAGAGGAAGTAGATGGTGTGAAAACATGACAGAGGAAGTGTATGGTGTGAAAACATGACAGAGGAAGTGTATGGTGTGAAAACATGACAGAGGAAGTAGATGGTGTGGTAACATGACAGAGGAAGTGTATGGTGGGGAAACATGACAGAGGAAGTGTATGGTGTGAAAACATGACAGAGGAAGTGTATGGTGTGAAAACATGACAGAGGAAGTAGATGGTGTGGTAACATGACAGAGGAAGTGTATGGTGTGAAAACATGACAGAGGAAGTGTATGGTGTGAAAACATGACAGAGGAAGTGTATGGTGTGAAAACATGACAGAGGAAGTGTATGGTGTGAAAACATGACAGAGGAAGTGTATGGTGTGAAAACATGACAGAGGAAGTGTATGGTGTGAAAACATGACAGAGGAAGTAGATGGTGTGGTAACATGACAGAGGAAGTGTATGGTGTGAAAACATGACAGAGGAAGTGTATGGTGTGGTAACATGACAGAGGAAGTGTATGGTGTGGTAACATGACAGAGGAAGTGTATGGTGTGGTAACATGACAGAGGAAGTGTATGGTGTGAAAACATGACAGAGGAAGTGTATGGTGTGAAAACATGACAGAGGAAGTGTATGGTGTGAAAACATGACAGAGGAAGTAGATGGTGTGGTAACATGACAGAGGAAGTGTATGGTGTGAAAACATGACAGAGGAAGTGTATGGTGTGGTAACATGACAGAGGAAGTGTATGGTGGGGAAACATGACAGAGGAAGTGTATGGTGTGGAAACATGACAGAGGAAGTAGATGGTATGGTAACATGACAGAGGAAGTAGATGGCATGGTAACATGACAGAGGATGTGTGGGGTGTGGAAACATGACAGAGGAAGTAGATGGTGTGGAAACATGACAGAGGAAATAGAATGGTGTGGAAACATGACAGAGGAAGTGTATGGTGTGGAAACATAACAGAGGACGTGTATGGTGTGGAAACAAACCTCCACTGATGTACACAGAGCACAGATGCTGTATCCCCTTCCCCGACAGAACCACATACTCCACTGTCTTGTTCAAGTCACAGTGGATGTCCAGTGTTGTGATATCCACTTGGGCAGTTCTTGTGTTTGTACAGCTCAACATGGCATCCTGTCTGAAGCTAACTGTCAGTGTGAAGAGGAAATCTGCCGGGGGAATCGATGGTGGACATGTAAACTCACACAGACAAGCATGGATAGTGAAATAATTGTGTGTGCACAGTTCATTGAACACATACCTTATTGTGTATAGTACATGGTAGCTAGTTGTTCAATGAATACTTGTCTCCGTGTGTATAACACATGGCAGCTGGTTGTTAATTGAAGACGTATTTCCGTGTGTATAGTACATGGTAGCTGGTTGTTCAGTGAAGACATATTTTCGTGTCTATAGTACATGGTAGCTGGTTGTTCATCGAAGACTTGTCTCCGTGTATATAAGACATGGTAGCTGGTTGTTCCTTGAAGACTTGTCTCCGTGTATATAGCACATTGTAGCTGGTTGTTCATTGAAGACTTGTCTCCGTGTGTATAGCACATTGTAGCTGGTTGTTCATTGAAGACTTGTCTCCGTGTGTATAGTACATGGTAGCTGGTTGTTTATTGAACACTCATTGTTTCCCCACCTACCCTAGGACGGTACCGTCCCAAAAGAGAAACCTGGACCAATGCAACAGTTTTTGCCCATGATGTATATGAAGGTTTCCACTCAGGCATTGTAATTTTTGCTGCAGCAATTGATCTTGAGGACGCGTACAACAGAGTACCATTGGATTTCCTAATGCTTCAGCTTCTTGAAATCAAGATAAGTCCGTTCCTCCTTAGTTGGATCGCTGCAGCCCTCTTCCAACGGAAAGAAGTTTTTAGATGTGGCAGTTAGACTTCGGAACCAACAACAATATATCCTGGCCTAACACAGTTGTCACCATTATCTCCGGTTCTATTTAACGCATACATTGTGAGAATCACCAGTGAGCAGATCACTGGACCGGGGAGGTCATTGTCATATGCCGACGATGTTTTAGTGTATCGTCAGGGGAAGGATAGAGAGCGGGTTGCTGTGGAACTACAAACCGAACTCAGTCGCATAAATACTTGGTGTGTTGGGGCTTGAGCTGTGGTCGGCCCAACAAGGGCAACAGTGACGTGGCTCTCTTTGAATAATCATATTATGGACACTCCAGCACCAGCAGTTAATCTGTGTTCGGAGACTATGGAGAGGCGCAGGCAATTAATTGCCGGGGATGTGGTGAGCACATGGACCGAGTGATGGCAGGGGCCGGGCGGGGTTTGGCTGCGATGCGGATGGTGGTGGCAGCAAACTGCGAGTAGCCCCATCTGTACCTCCTATATGAGGGGCTGGTCATGTCTGTTTTTGAGTATTCTATGGCGATCCTGACGCTCAGCTGTAGGCAGATGGAAAGGATGGAAAGGATACAGAATGAAGCTATGCGCATTATTCTTGGATGTACAAGAGATACAGCATGCAGGGCGATGCGCTACCTTCTAGATTTTCCAACAATTGAAGAGAGAATACGGATTTGCAGAGCACGTGCCTACCTCAGTGTTAGCGCAAACGCACAGCGTCCGCTGCATAGTGAAATTAGGAAGGTGAAGGGCAATAGGTTAAAAGGAGGAAGGTCGTGGATAGGTCAGTAGTATACTAGGAACTCTACCCATATTATTATGTTTAGCGCTCCTCGTGGAGTTTGTGGGGCGCTCTAGAAGCTCCACGTGGAGTGTAGCAGTATGTGTATATGGGGTGGGCAAAACTACAGCACGCTTGAGCATCAGGATGGAATGGAAAGAAAGATGCTCAAGTCGTGACGTAGTTTGTTGTTAGGAATCAGTTAACATCTAGGCCTAGAAGCGAGAAGACGCCATGATGTAAGAAGGTTGATCAAGTTGTCATCTATGTGCAATAAAGCTATTTTATATTCGCCCAAGACTTGTTAGTCCTCTATACTTCACACCGTTATAGAGGACGAAATGGCGCCGATGCCAGGATCCGTGCTTGGACTGTCGCGGTAAATAGACCTATTTTTTACTTCAAACAACTGAATTTAAGAAGCCCTTTGACGACGATGGAAAGACGTAATATATTTTAAGGGAGACACAGCGACTAAAAGCCTGCCCAGGGGTAGTTGTTGTGATTTCCCAGAAGAAGAAAAGAAAAAAAAAGGCAAAACTGAAGGTCATCTTGTTGGATCAACGTCATGGATGGTCAGCTTCTTTCTGTATGATGAGCGCCACAAATATTGCTCCACGCTATACTGGACGATCAACGAACG
This sequence comes from Cepaea hortensis, assembly GCA_963921405.1. Lineage (NCBI taxonomy): Eukaryota > Metazoa > Mollusca > Gastropoda > Stylommatophora > Helicidae > Cepaea > Cepaea hortensis. Next base: position 90,092,307 of record OY992895.1, on the reverse strand, counting down.
TTGTCAAATTTTATCTTTGCTCGTCTGGGTGTGCTGATTTGGACCGAAGCTCCTTGTCAAGTTCGGCTGAAGTACTGTTTTTTGATCGCCGTCGTCCAGTGATGGTTTTGATCGCCAAGTCATTGTTACACAGTCCGCTTCGTCAAATTTTGCTGGCCTTGGTCATTGTTATACAGCTGCTTGTCAAGTTCTGCTAGCCAAATCATTGTTACACAGTCCGCTTCGTCAAATTTTGCTGGCCAGGTCATTACAATCGAGCCGTTGTCAAGTCATCTCCGGACTCCGTTGTGTGAGAGAGTCGCTTTGTCAAATCAGTCAGCCGCTGCTCTACACTGTCGGTTGTTTTGAGAAGCTGACTATCGTTCATTGCTGATTTCAGAGGGCTGGCCAGTGCTGTCCTCTGATCACAATCGTTCCTTGCCGTGTTTCAAGAGCTTGTCCCTGGGTGGCTGATACATTCAATCGTTCCTTGCCCTGTTTCAAGAGCCCGTCCATAGGTGGCTGATACGTTCAATCGTTCTTCACTGTCTTATCGACGTCGTTGTTGTTCCAGTCGAGCCTATCGAGCCCAGTCGAGCATTTTTGATCCTTACGGAGTACTGAAGCCGCTTTGTCGATCTTGGTTCAAGTACTCGAGTACCAGATACCGTGCTTCTCAATCTCGGCATACAAGGACATAGACGTCAAGGACTTCATTTTCGATTGGAAAATTTAGTTCAACAAGAAAAGGGGTAATATAAATAAATTTTTCTATTAGATAGAAAATTATTGAGTTTCAGGAGGAAGATAACATCCTTTGGTTAATTTAAGACTGTATATTAATAAGTATTTATTGTTTTTTTTTTTTTTGCTTGAATAACTGTAAATATTTCAGCATGACGGAACAAGATTCATTGGCACAAGTTTTGACGGGGGTAGGAACAGCGGTAGGTAGACGTCATACGGTCATAAAACAACAGGGAATGGCAACTGAAATTGTTAAGTTTAGTGGACAGGCCAGAGAGTTTAAGAAATGGATAACTTCCATAGAGAAATATGCATATTTGGTGTCTGCATCAGATGAAGAGAAAATGAGACTTGCTTATCGGGCAGCAACAGAACCGGTTTCAGATCATATCCGAAGAAAGTTAGAGGCTAGAGTAGATGAGACATGGGAGGAGTTCAAAGACGACCTAGCACATAAGTACGCGGAAATAACGGATCCACAACATGCGTTTTCGGTGTTGAGACAGTCTAAACAAAACACTGGAGAGACGGTACAATTGTTCAGGTTGATTAATCTGGCTGAAGAAGCATTCTTAGGACAGAATGTACGAGGAGAGGAGGTGGAGAGGATGTTAGTCGGGATTTTTGTAGATGGCATAAAATCCGATGGATTGAAGTTTAAGCTAATGAGAGAAAACCCTGAAAGGTTATCACAAGCTGTAGATATTGCGGTAAAAGAAGAAAATTTGAGACGTAGATTTAGATTGAGAACAGGACGAGAAATAGGAACTAGTCGAGAAGACAGGATTGAGGAGCCTATGGAGATAGGACAAACAAGGTTCGGATGGAATAGGAGAGGAGGTATACAGACGTTACAAGGTAGTAATAGAAGTGCTTATGATGAAAGAAGACAAATGAGGTATCCTACAAGTGAGACAGTAGGTAAAACGAACAACACAAATATAGTCTGTTGGTTTTGTGGTCAACGCGGACATGTTTCTCGTTTTTGTGATAACAGGCGTGTCCGGTCGAATACACAAAGTAGAAATGGCAATAGCAGGTTGAATAGGAATGTGGAAGATAGACACATAAATTTTACAGGTACAAGAACGCAGGAAAACCGGCGCCCTACCTATTAAATAGGACCTGTGGTAGGAGGGAAAATAACAAGGTCCCAAGATTTAAAGAATATTTTAATAACAGATATAACAAGACGAGTAGAGAATGCTCTCAATTAGATGAAATCAAACAGTTCACAGTGAATACAACAGATCCCAGCTCATGTATAATAGAAATAGGAAAGTATAGAATTCGTACATTAATTGATTCGGGAGCTCAGGTTAGTGTGGTAAAAGAAAGTTTTCTATACAAAATAATGAGAAATTGCAAAATATTCAGAAGTCATAATAATCTCCACTCTGTTACGGGACAAAATTTACAAGTAATTGGACAAACAATAATAAATTTTAAGTTAGGAGGGATCAACGTAAGACATCTCTTTTATATAGTGAAAGATTTAAATAGAAACATGCTAATAGGAAGGGATTTTCTAATTAGAAATGGTGTAAGACTTATGTTTGACCTACATAAATTAAAATTCAAGGATGTGTACGTAGATTTGGAAGAAGACATGCACGTTTCATCGCTAGTTAGAGTTAAAATGTCTACGACGTTAAAACCACAGACGGTTAATTTGATACAGGCAAAGGTTAAAAGAAATCCGTATTATGAAGTAGGACACACAGTTAAAATCACTGAATTGCAAAGGGAGATAATTGATGAGCCTGGTCTAGAAGTTCCGGATGGAATAATAGCGTTAGATAAACACTTAACCTTTCCAGTAATGGTTATTAACAACACAGGTAGAGAAATTAAATTATACAGAGGATGTGTAATAGCTAAACTAGAACATAACATTAGTGATATATTGGCAACGGATAGAGTAGAAATGCCGGGAGCAAACTATTCACAAACTTCTAGGGAAAGAATTAATAACAGACGCGGACGCGGAAGTAGAGGGAACGTACAAATGGATGAATTGATCCATCCATCCAGAAGAAATACAGCCCAAATATATTCACTAGACAAAATGACAAGGGAACAAGAATTGTTGGCACAGTTAAAAGCTCCACCAGAAAATAAGAAAGTATTAGAACAACTTATAAAAGAAAATCAGGATGTATTTGCAATTAATGATTTAGAATTGGGAAGGACAAAAACAGTTACAATGGAAATAGATACGGGAGATCATCCAACAATTAGTTTAAAACCATATAAAACTCCCTTAAGAAATAGAGAAATTGTCGAAAAAGCAATAAAAGACATGTTGAAAGCAGGAATAATAACAAGATCAAAGTCAGAATGGTCATCTCCGATCGTAATCGTGGCCAAACCTGATGGTTCAAGTCGGTTCTGCTGTGACTATCGGGCGTTGAACAAAATCACTAAGAATGTAGCGTACCCACTGCCGGTGATTGATGATATTTTGGGGTTGCTTAATGGCTCTACATTTTTCACGACACTAGACGCAAGATCAGGATTCTGGTGTATCCCGATGTCGAAGGACGCTCAAAAGAAAAGTGCTTTCTGTACTCATATGGGTTCTTACGAATTCTTACGAATGCCATTCGGGGTTCGTACGGCTCCATCTCACTACATGCTCTTAATAAATGAGGTATTAGAGGGTATGCAAAAGTTTGCATTAGCATACATAGACGACATTCTGATCTTTACAGCAGGGGATGTGGACGATCACTTAAAACATGTCAGACTAGTATTCTACAGATTAAGAATACATGATGTTAAATTGAAGCTTAGTAAGTGACAGTTTTTAAAAACAGAAACAAAATATTTGGGGTATATTATAAATAGAGACGGAATTAAACCAGACCAAGACAAGATAAAGGTTATTAAAGAATTACCTCCTCCAACTAACGTAAAAGAAGTGCGTGCGTTTATAGGAACCTGTGGGTATTATAGGCGCTTTATCCCAGGGTTTTCAAAAATAGCAGAACCTATTACTAATTTAACGGGCAAATACGCTAGATTTAAGTGGGATGATGAGTGTCAAAAAGCGTTCGAGTTTTTAAAAAACAGCTTAACAGTGGTACCACTATTGACGCATCCAGATTTGAATAAACAGCTAATACTATATACAGATGCTTCGGACAATGCTATAGGAGCATGTTTGGTTCAACCATATAAAGGAAAAGAATCTGGAATACCAGGAGTTAAAAATGAAAGGCCAATTTATTTCTTGTCTCATAAACTTAGCAGGTCTCAACGGTAATGGTCTACTATCGAGAAAGAGGCTTATGCTATACACTATGCTCTCCAAAAACTAAATTACTACTTACATAACGCAAATTTTGTTATTAGAACTGACCATATGCCTTTAAAATCTCTATTAGAAGCCCCAGTGCAGAACAGGAAAATACAGACGTGGGCATTGAATCTACAGGGATACAATACGAAAATTGAATACATTCCAGGTAGGATTAACACATGATTTATTGTCTAGGATCCCGTATCCACAGTCATCAGGAGACACAGAAGATGAAGGTGAACCAGAGATCGACGACCGAAACTGGCAAGTGAATATATTAGATTCTGCCATAATAAATAGAGAAGAGTTTGAGAGTTTAACATCGGATCAAGAGTCTGAACCTAGAACAGAAGACCCACGTTTAGCACAATTTAATATGAAAGAAGAACAAGAATTAGATCCAAAAGTCTTACAAATAAAACAGAAGTTAAAAGAAACGGAGGAGAATAAATATAAGAAGAATTATTTAGTTTTGCAAGACGACGAACAGTTATATTATATGAGTGAAAGGAACGAACAGCTAAGAAAATATATTCCAAAACATTTGGAAAATGAAGTTTTAAAAGCATATCATGATGAGAATGGTCATCTCGGTCGTGATAAATTGGTGAAAGCACTTACGAGTAAATATTATTGGCCGAACTTATTCAAATCTGCTTGTAAATATGTAGATACGTGTGAAAGATGCAGATTAAGGAATATGAAAACAATTAAGTGTCCCTTACAAGATACAGATATTCCTCAGTTTCCAATGCAAAAAATTAGTTTAGATATATCGGGTCCTCACCCTAGACCATTGTCAGGAAACGTGTATTTAATTCATATAGTAGACGTCTACAGTCTTTGGCCGGAAGTTTATGCAATCCCAGATAAGAGCGCAGATACTGTCATTAATATTTTTTTACAAGAGTGCGTACCAAGATTTAGTTGCCCACAAAGTATACTTACGGATAATGGTAGGGAATTTGTAAATAAAAAATTCGAAAAGTTATTAAAAGATTTGAATATAAACCATATAAAGACCTCATACTATAGACCTTCTTCAAATGCTAAGAACGAACGTCAACATAGGACATTATATGATATTATAGCAAAGATCGTCGATGAACATGAAAAAGATTGGGATTTGTTCCTGGGACCAGCGCTTAGCGCTATACGCACACATCAAAATGAGAGCACAGGGTTTTCACCATTCTATTTAATACACGGGAGAGAACCAGTACTACCTATAGATAATCTGTTAAAACCAAGACGGAAATATATGGGGGAAGACTTTCAAGAGACTATCATACAGGAAATGCATAAAGCACACGTAAGACTAAAGAATAATATAATTAAAGCTAGAGAAAGACAGAAAAAGTACAAAAACGTGAATACAAAATTACAGGAGTTTAAAGTAGGTGATAGAGTTTATTACAAGAAGCATAGAAGGAACTCTAAGTTTGATGCTCGTTGGGTTCCAGGTTATTACGTTTTAGAAAAGCTAGGAAATGTATCGTATAGTAGCAAGAACCAGGTCACGGGACATGTGGCAAGGGCACACGTGAAACACTTAAGAAGAGATGATGATGAGAAGGGAAATGATAATTATAATAATAATTATTATTCAGACACCGGATACTTAGATGAACAAGTCGTCAGGGGAGCTACAATAACCCCAGGTTTTGGAAAAGATCCAGCACAAAATCAGTTAATAACAACTCCAGTTTACGATGATACTCAAGAACAGACAATATCGAAAACGATAGAAGAAGAAAAAGTGAATGAGAGTCATTATGATAGTATAGAATCTATGGAAGAGGAAATAGGTGCTCCATTTAAGAATACTAGACAAGCAACGAAAAGAAGAGTGGATAGACAAATAGAAAGAGAGGTGAAAAGACAGAGGAGAATTAGAGATTGTTCAACAAGCGGTGAAGATATGCCTCTACTAGAAAGGTCCTTAAGAAATAATGATAGACAAATTAGATGGGATATTGAACGGAAGAGATTAGCGGCTGCTAGCGAGAGACATACAGGTGAAGAGGAGGAAATGGATGAAAAGTCAGAATCAAGTGGTGGTATGGAAGAGACTAATGAGTTATACGAAGAGGAAGATATTGATGTGGAGATAGCACTTATTCAAAGAAACTTGGAGTTATTGAAGAAGTGGAAACGAAAGAAGTAAGTGATTAGAAAATATGGCGGATGGCAAGATATAAGTTTCATGATGTGAAAAGGAAAGAGATACTTGATGAAGTATGTGAAACGGTGGAAATGGAAAAGGCTTCTATGGATACTTTTCATAAATGGTCTTTAGGAGTAGTTAAGCATTGAGATATATAACTAATATAGAGGTAGGTTCGAGTGAGGCATATATTTTTTTCCTCTCTGTGATGGAATTGCTGGTTGATTTTATGTTTCAACTTCTTGAGTTTTCGTAGATAGACAAGTTGGATAATGATACAGCAGGTGGATGTGCTCTATAGTTGATAGACAGGTTTTTGTTGGTGCTAGAAATGCTGTGGTTAACGGTAATGATTAAGAAGTTGTAGTGATGTTTGGTACAAATCCAAGGGAAACAAGTGGTGTGCCGAGCCACAGGTTAATTAGTAGATAGATGACGGCTGGTACATTGAGATGACATTGGGATAATCGCCACATTAGTAATAGATAAAATGAGTTGACCTGTGGTTACAGTGCTTGCTTAAAATGATATTCCAGACATTGTGATGTGTTAGGAGTTAGGCTGGAAAAAGATAGAAAATTGTGAGGGGAGAGAATCAATGATAGTACGGTCATTGCTGATTAGTGATTTTTTTGTGTGTAGAGAGAACAGATATTGTTCTAAGTTAAGAAATTGGTCTGTAGTTAACAGATATACATACTTGGCAGTGAAGTGTTTTGTTTTCTCGGTTATAAAAAAAAATAGTGGAATGACTTATATGAATAGATATATGTTACATTGGTTCGTATAGGAGGCCAATGTTGATGGGCCACTGTACGTAGTTAATTTTAAGTGAATTATATTTTTTTTGAATACCTTCTCTTTAGCGAGAAGACACTTGTTTTATTGAGTCTGAGTTTTTAATGCCTCATATATAATATGTTTTTTTGCTTGATTTGGTCCTGTGAAATGGTTGTTGTTATTTGAATAGGATTATTGTGTTCCTAGACTTTTGCGTACAAACTATTGGTCCGTAAAAGAGACCAATAGTGATAGGTAATAATAGAATATTTTCTTCTGATTTGATAAGATACATGTTATATTATTTTAAAATGTGTTTTTCTTTGAATGAGTTGGGGGGTATAATGTCTTGTTTTGATTTTATTTCGCTTAACTCATAATTTAATTAAGTTGTTTTGTGTATTAGGTTACTTTGTTAATAAATATGTTATAAATTTAATTAAGTAAGTTTAATTTTCAAAGAAAATACATGGGGCTTTATTTAAGACCCTTCGTTCAGAAAAGGGTTAACAAAACTACTGAGGGCTAATAGAGAGACACATTCTCTTTGTGAATATTAAGTAGCTGTGATAATCGGCATGAAGAGGTTCTTATAAATATGAAGTATTAGGAAGTAAAATAGAAGCTGCATTAAAGTCAGCATTATATGAAGATATAAGGTTGGGTATATGGAAAAAAAGGGGGAGACTGTGAATGGCAGCATATAAGCGGGGATATATATATATAGGTAGACAAAGAAGCAGATCATGGGATGTGAGGGGGAAAGATATAGGAGCTGTGAAAAACCAGCGTTAATTTAAATTAAAAATGTTCATGGAATCTGGACATTGGCTCGTGGTCAAAGATGAGATAACGAAATATAGACATGATTGTGGATGGCAATATAAATGTTGAATATATAAATGTTGAGAAAACTAATGTCAACTTGATTTATAGAGAACAAAGATCTATTTCATAAGATGTATTTTAAAAAATTATTTTACAAAATTTTTTTTTATTGGCAAGGGAGGTAAATGTGATTGTGCTGACTATTCATTACTGTATGTAAATGTGATCATGTTGACTATTCATTCTTTATGCTTTTCACTGGGTGCGCACCCCTTCTTTGCTTTTTCTAACTATATTGTTTCTGTCCATCCTGTGTTGTGAAAGAGTGAAGAATTTCATAATGTCAAGTATACGATAACGATTTATACGAGCTGTTCTTATGATATATATATTTTATATAGGAACCTTGAGGAGCCAAGAACGAACAAGAAATATATAGTGGATTACTATATGGCAGGGGAAAGAGTAACGAATAGATTGTTTTACTTAAAATAAAGTTGGTTTGGGGAAGATTAGAGGAGCTGTGGGAGGTAAGGAAAGAGAGGGAATAGAGTAGGGGGATTGGGAGTAAAGACTTTTTAAGGGAAAAAGTCTTTAGAAAACATAGGAAGGTGTAGCTGTATGTGTATATGGGGTGGGAAAAACTACAGCACGCTTGAGCATCAGGATGGAATGGAAAGAAAGATGCTCAAGTCGTGACGTAGTTTGTTGTTAGGAATCAGTTAACATCTAGGCCTAGAAGCGAGAAGACGCCATGATGTAAGAAGGTTGATCAAGTTGTCATCCATGTGCAATAAAGCTATTTTATATTCGCCCAAGACTTGTTAGTCCTCTATACTTCACACCGTTATAGGAGCCGGGTGGTATCCGGTGGTACTGGGATGATGTGGAGTTTGTGGAGTCTGTGGAGGGTGGCCAAGGGACCCCTCCTAGGCGTGTCTTTGGCTTGTTAAACTCGGTGTGTTTTTTGGGCGGGTAAAATGTTTTTAAAAGTCTACTAAGGATCGGGAGCAGCTTGATGTGTGTCTTCGGTCACGAGGATCGGGTGAAGCCGACGTAAATAATAAGCGCAAAGAAGGTGGTGACAGGTGGTGCGACGTATATAGTGACGTCAACGGTCCCTCGTAAGTGTATGTTTGGAATGTTAAAGTCGAATTTTGGTGGGAAAGTATGGTCTAAGGTGTGACGGGTGGGGAGGGGGGATTAGGGGTGATGTCTCCGCACCTCCTTGTCGTACCTTTACCATGTTAAGATCGCTGTTTTGGAAGGGAAAGTATGTTTTAAATTTTTTTCAATCGGAAGTAAAAGATATTGGTTAATAGTGGTCTTCAGTGGTCGGGGCTTAAAATCTATTATCATACGGTGTCAGCTTATTAAATGAAAAACTTTAAAAAGTAAAGACTGCCGCTAGTACGTGTTGTAGTGGTATGGTTTAGTGATATTTGATGTTAAGGGGTGGGTGAGTGAAGGGGAATCTCGATAAGTGCTTCCAAACAATATCATCATACGGTATCAGATCGTTAAAGAGAAAGCTTAAAGAAACAAGTAAAGATGGGCGTCGGTGCCCGCGTGGGTGCCGGGTTCAAGTCCCAGTGGGGAGGTCGAGCTGGGGTAGAAGAAATATTGATAATGTTTTTGTTACTTATTTGTGATGGCGATAGTTGGTAGTAGTAAACAGGCTATGAGTAGCGAAGGAAGGTGGTGTGTTGGTTGAAGCGTAGGTATTGCCCCAGTCGAGGTGACAGGTTCGAATCTCGGTGCTGTGCCACTGGTAAGGGTAATAATCGTCAGTGTATGGGGTGTCTATTTGGTAATTCAGGTTAGGGTTAGGATCGCTTTGTCCATCCGTGTCGCCGCGGTCACAAGTCCGATTAAAAACATAGGAATCCGACTTCACACATTAACTTAACGTAACATAAACGGGAGAACACAAGATACCCATAAACTACGCCACCTGTTACCAAAAAATCAGTATTCATCCGCATAGCGGCTAATCCAGAGCCTTATCGTCAGCGTTATGAATGATTTGGGTTATTAATATTACTGATATCTCCGCCATTGCAAATAGTTCCCGATATTAATAAAAGGCCATATAGGGGGTTAAAGGCTTAACACCTATTTTCGGGACATCTACTCCCCCCCCACCCCCCCCACCCCCCCCCAAAAAAAAAATAATCAATAGCACTATCCTCGTTTCTTCTCAAAATTGTCGGTTGGGGATTATAGACTCAGTGTATATGTCCTCTGTATATGTCTATGTATCTGTAGTGCGACTTTGTCTAGAGTGGTCCGTTAGGAAAGTAGCGTGTATCTGTGTATACGGGTTTACCACTGCATATAGAGATGTGTGATATTATTGGAAAGCGCCTGTTATGTATATTGTATCAGAATATGTGTTGCCTTACATAGCTGGTATAGTGTCTGTGTGTCTCTTATGCTGTGTGGGTTGATCTGTTGTCATGTGTTATTTAGAGGGAGATTCATATGTCTAGTGAAATTTTTATATTTTTCATCAGAATCCACAATGCCACTGGCGTTAGATTTTTTCAACTTGTCTGCTCACTGACCGCGCTTCACATCTATATAAAATGCCGGTTCTGTTTAGTGCTTAAACACTCATTTTCTCATAGTAATTGGCTTCTCTATATTAGTCAGTATGTGTTCCAAAGTGCAAAGAATTATCTTCAACATATCGAATATTGGTCTAACCTCTTAAAAGCAACTCTTTCTTGTGTTCTTTTGGCTACATTTTCCCTGTTTCAAGCTCAATGTCTCTACTCGTCTGTATTGTTGTGTTAGAAGTAAACCAACATCACAAAATGTAACGTATACAAGCCGATACAGGGTATTCAGGTTGTTCGAATGCTTATTTACATCGACCAGCCAAGTCGGGTCAAAACTGCCAAGGGACATCACTCGTGTGATGTTATGTCAGAAAGAAACATAAATGCGTGAGTGTGTGTGTGTGTGTGTGTGTGTGTGTGTGTGTGTGTGTGTGATAACTATGATGTCTGTCTTTCATCATGCATCTGACCTGTTTTGCATGCCATTACAATACTTCGTTCACGTTTGACTTACAACTAAGCCGGTTATTGGTCTTAGAAGTGAGTCACATTTTATGATAGGCAACCACCGATTGGTTGGTGAGTATACGGTAGGCGGGGCTTATTTTAGGTATTATATAAACAATGCAAGACCTTTCACGCACGTGTGGCTTACAAAAAAAAACATGGTGTTGGTACTAGAATTGATCCACATTTTATGTTAGACGAGCACTGATTGGCTGGCAACTATACGGTGGGCGGAGCTTACTTTATCTAATATATAACCAACTCACCACCTCTCACTCCCTTTGTAATTTACACAAGAACGACGGAAGATCGAGTCTTCAGTTTTATGCTTGTTCAACTCTTATGTGCCATCAAGTTTAGAAAGTTTGCCAGTCATCTTTTTGGCTCAGTATCCACGGACTGTCCGATATATACTGACCTACAGATTTAGCGGATCTTTCTTCCAGTTCTTGGATAGTCACAGCTGCCTTGTAATAAGGATGAACTATTTGTATACCCAGAAGCAAACCAAGTGTAAACAACAGCATTATGCTGCCATATTTTACAAGGACATCTGCAAAGATATTTGCACCGATTGAAGCAAAGACCGAGAAAAATTGTTCAGGTTTGATACCATATACTAAACTAGTGAGCAACGCCGCTTGTGGTTTGAGTATTTGATGTGCTAAACTAGCCAACGTCAAGTTATCTACCTTTGGTGAAAGATAGAAACTAAATATATTAAACGCCATATTCAGTGGCTCGGTGTGAACAGATGTCAAGTTACGTGTTGCTTGTCTCAGTATCAACTCACTAGCGAACGTACCTAAGATGTCCACTAAGCAATCATCCGGGAACCACTTATGTTCAACTTGTGGGAAAGGGTTCACTGAAGCACGTAATCTTCTTCGCCACATTCGGACCATCCACAGTACCAAAGACCAAGTGTATTCGTGTCAAAATTGTAGAAAGCATTTTAACAGGAAAGACAATCTGCAACGTCACATTACAAAAGAACACACCACAACAGGACCAACAGAAACGTCAACACCTTTTTCAGCAACATTACGTAAGAGACTGGTTGCTACTAATAGTGACATGGCAATCAGCGAGAAGAACACTAATCAAGACGAAAACTCCTATCCAGTTAGCGACATGCAACCCAAGGATGAAGCGGTTTCTCTACACAAGCTGCCAGGCAAGTATACACCGACAACAGGAGTAGTATCAAAACACATCACAAGATCAATACATGTATGTCTGTCTATACATTATATATTAGTTCACACACAATCCGACCTAAAGACTGGACAGAGACCTTACACAAAGACTTTACCAGTCAAAAGAGCATATTCAAAATCAACTTTAGTTATCATCTAGTCCTTAGGCATAGCGAAACACAAGCTCTTCGATTTTTTCACGCATCTTCCAATAATGCTTCTGTCTTAGAACTCCCACATGACATGGACAATTTGTGAAGCTATCTATGAAAGACAGTGACACATTATGTTAGAAGGAAAAATCAAGATTGTGAAGATATGCGTGAGAAGCCTGTATAACGACTTCTTTCGCAGATACTCTGGACTGGTAAGTTTAAGTTTTCGTAATGTAAAAGCTGGAAAGTGCTCAAGGATCAGATATTTATAAGTTTTGATACAATATTTCTTTACTAGGCCAATTTTTTTTCCTAGTTGATTAACATATTTTCCACAATGGCTGGGACATATAGAAAGAATGGAAGATATTAGGGGAAAAACTCGCATGAAGATTTATTGCACTAATTATAAAATTTCTGTCAGAGGCCAAGTTGAAGATTTTTCACATAAAGCTCTTGAGGAAATATTACGAAACTCCCGCTACCCCAAGACAGCACATCTGATGACTTTGGCATTGGCTACAGAGGTAGACCATGGAAATACACTTGTTGTGGAGTACCCACTGCAAGAATTAAAAAAAAAACACACTTATCAAGATGTGGATATCACTTCTACATTTACTCAGAATCAGCAGAAGCTGATTCAGGATCTTTTAGCAAATTATGCAGAGGTGCTTACGGGCAAGCCAGGACGTATTGATTTGGTAAAGTTCGACATGAAGTTGACTGACCCAACTCCTGTGCGAGTCATAATGTACCCAGTTCCGTATGTCAAAATGAATATTTTAAGAAAACAGATTCAACAAATGCTCACATCTGGAATCATATCGGCATCTAAGTCACCTTATAGTGCAAGTGTGCTTTTGTTAAGGAAGCCCAGTGGAAAACATAGGTTGTGCATCGATTATCGACACCTCAATGCGATAACTGAATTTCAGGCTGAACCGCTACCGGATCAGAATCAGCACTTCACTAATCTCAGCATAACCAAATACTTCACCAGGATAGATCTTAGTAATGGATATTATCAGATTCCGGTAAAACGAGACGTTCGACCATGGTTGGCCTTTATTACTCCTGATGGACACTATGAATTCAACGTTCTTCGGTTTGGATTAAGTAATGATCCTTGTGTTTTTACACTATGATGATGACATTGCTTGACCCATTACATCATCCTGCTATTAGCAACTTTATGAATGCTATATAGTTTGCTACAAAAACGTTTGAGGAACATGTGGAGGCGTTGCTGCATCTTCTTTTCAAACGATTGAAAGAAACTGGTTTGACGGCAAGACCAAAGAAGTGTCAGATAGGTTTCCAGCAATTTGATTTTCTTGGTTATAGGGTATCTCAAGGATTCATGACACCTCATGAAACGAATGTTGAGAAACAATGAATAGAACTACGTCCAAAACCAAGATGGATGTTAGATCATTCGTATCCTTATGCGGATTCTATCAGCGATACATTAAGTACTTTAATTCCCTAACAACTCCTTTAACTGATCTTATTAGGAAGGGGGATCCAGAAAAAGTCACTTTTTCGGCAGACAGTGAGAAAGCTTACACATCTCTCAAACAGGCATTGACTGCACAACAAGTTCTAGATTTACCATATCTCACACGTCCATTCATTCTTCGTACGCATGCAAGCAACATAGGAATTGGGTTACACTTCTTCAGACGAAAGAAGATGATCACTCAGTATTATTTCCAGATGCCTTTAGAAATTGAAAACTGAATTCGGCGGAGAGAAACTATTCCACTATAGAGGAAGAATGAATAGCATTTGTATTGGCGGTGGGGGGATTTCAGGCTTATTTATATGGAAAACGTTTCACGTTGCAGTCGGATCATCAGCCTTTAATGTTTTTGGCATCTTCAAGGAACCTGAATGCAAGACTGATGAGATAGTCTCTGCTTTTGCAACCATATTTGTTCCATATTGAGTGTGCAACTGGAAAGATGAATGTTGGAGCAGACTTTCTCAGTTGATATCTAGGTCCAGATGAAATACTCGAGTCATAGGTAGTAGGAAACATGGAGGGGAGATAGATCATTTGAGGAGTTCGAAATCTGTGGAGGACTGATGTTCCTTGTTTTCCTTAGGAGGAACTCTCTTGGGTGAGGGGGTCATGTGATATTACACAATCTTCAGTCACCACAACTTTCCAAAATAACCCGCTAACATGAGAAAAGCGAAGTGCTATAGAAAAGACTGACAACAGTGGCACGTCAAAAAATAGAAAGGAACATTCGAGAAGCTATTTGACACCAAGTGTGTTCACGAATAAAATAAAACCATTGGCTGAACTAATGACGTCACTGGCGTCACTCCAACTGAATCAATACCAGCCGCCATGTGTAAAATTCATTCTTTGGCCATTTCTGGAGAGAGACACATCGCGGGATTTCTCATGCTTATTTCTATATTATTTAGTACAATTTTCGGTGCTCTAGTGGAATCCACGGTGAGTTTATAATTTCAAAATTTTTCAAAAGATACTGATAAAAATATTGTAAAGCAGATATTCAAGGGAATAGCCAATTTCACAAATCTTTTCTTAAATATGTTCTAGGAATATTGGAGGGAGTGATATACTTTTGTCTGAAGATAAACCATCAGAATCTCTCAAGCAGACGCTAGTCACATACCCACAACATGCCTCCCCGGAGACCCCCTAAGCCAGACCCTGACGAGAGCATTTACCCAAACTATTCCGGCACATGGACCTCAGCTCCAAAATTTCGAGGCAGCGTACATGTGGATGTACCACCCTTAAGACACTCCGTCCCAGAAAGTAGCTCGATATAGAACTTGAGCAGCATTGTACCAGCCAATGAAAACGCATACGACGCTATAGTTACTCCTTCAACTCCTCCAAGCTCTAGACGCAAAAAAAAATGGTGATGAACAATGTGTCTATGATGAACTTTTACGCCCAGGTCAATAATCAATTCTAGGTCACTCAAATCTAGAAGTTAAAGTTCTGATCCTATCTTATGATGTTTTCTTTGACTGTCAGAAAGTGTTTGGGCTAGACGATGATAACTTTCATGCCTTTGTCAAATACAAGGATCTGGCAATGATTAGGTTTGACGATCCACTCGACCCCCAAACAGACGCACCCAAAGCCACTTTCAAAAAGGCGGCAAGGCATCAAGACAGCGATCAGTTTGCGGCAGTGGACTGCCAGCGATATTCTGATCTATGTAAGAGCCTGGATATAAAAATCCCGCCGATGTACTCCTTTGGGGAAGTCCTGGGCGCCATCCGAGAGACGAGCATGTTCGATGACAAGTCCTTGATACAACATCTGGACATTCTGAATGAAACTGGTTACAACTTTCAAGCGAACCTTCAATGCACCCAAGCTGCCGGTTACAAAATCTAAATGCACTTTAGCTAGAATATCTGGCTTTAAAAATCCAAGGCTAATTTATAAATTCCACATCGTCTATTAACATGCGGTAGAAGGACATGTGTATTGTCCTGATTGTGTCAGTGTGTGATCTGGTCATTGCTGTCCCGTCAGCATGTTGTAATGAAGAGCTCAACGTTTGTAGTTAACTAGATTACTGATGTCGTCACTGCTTTGTTTGGTGCTTAACTATCTACCGGCGAGAGTTATGTTTCCAATGTGTAGAGACTTTAACTATGTACAATGTGATATATATTGTTTGTCATTGGTTGTGTTCCCTGTATACATGTATCTACTGTGTTCGCCAGGAATGAGGCACTGGAACCTCTTCCTCCCGGGAAGATTGGGCCCTTTAGCTATTACAGCGCCCAATCTAGGAGATGGAAAACTCCGATTATAAACCCCCAAGTTTAAGGTGGACCGACGTGCCGAGGACTGAATGGCCACAGGTGAGTTTGTCGTGAACGTGGAACGTCTTGTATGCGGGAGGGGCGGCGCATGGACTCCTGAGGGACATCCCCTGCCTCTTCCCTAGCAAGCAGACAATGCTAAGGCGACCTGTTATTTCCTGCAATAACCAAACTTTGCTTATGGATTTAATTAAACACGACAATCGTCACCGGAGCTACGGAGCACGTGCTCTGCGCTTGACACATCTTTCAGAGACTAGCAAAGAGAGAGTGGGGAGGAGAAGGCGAGGAAATGGTGTGTGAAGAAGACATAGAAATAATAGTGCAGGCGCCAGGAGAACAAGACAAAAAGTAGAGAGACTAGGTTTCAACCAAGAAAAGAGTGGGATAGTGGAACTGTCGTAGTGCCATGCAGAGAGGTCCTGTATTGGATAGGCTAATATATGATTTTGATGTCCTCATGCTCCAGGAGTTAAATACAGACAAATACCATTGCTCTGGGTACGTCAGTTATATAAACCCCACTGGGCATAAGAGACATGGGCAAGGTCAGCTGGTGAAGAAAGGAGTGAAGCATGTGGTACTTGACTTGAGCCAGTGGAATCACAGTGCAAGAGAGGTACAAGGTATACAAATGGAGATTGGTGGCTTAAGTTGGAACATCATAAATGTATATGACACAGTAGACTGTTTTGTCAGAAAGGAACAATGGGACTGGCTT
Source organism: Cepaea hortensis (assembly GCA_963921405.1). Taxonomy (NCBI): domain Eukaryota; kingdom Metazoa; phylum Mollusca; class Gastropoda; order Stylommatophora; family Helicidae; genus Cepaea; species Cepaea hortensis. The sequence continues at coordinate 90,075,522 of OY992895.1, read as the reverse complement.
AAGGAATTGGAGGAATTACCAGGTGATAGGCTACTCATATGTGGAAACTTCAATGCGAGGAACAGAGATTGGGACAGTAGTGGAGAAAACCGACAGGGAATTGCCCTTGCGGATGCCATGGTGGACTCCGATGTGGTCTGCATAAATGATGGTAGGCCGACTAGAAGGGCAATGAGGCCTGACGATGCAGACACTGCTATTGACTTGCCACTTGTCTCCCAGTCATCAGTCCTTGATGTAAAGTGGACTGTTTTGAATGTCCATGGGAGTGACCACATGCCATGCTCAGTCCTGATCTCTAAATCCAGGAAAGTTAAGGCTGGGAGAGTGCACAAGACCTTCCGGTATGAGTGGACCGACAGCCTTCTTGGACGCCTCAGACAGGGGGCATGCAACATGACTGTTAAAACTCCTTTTTTGCAGCCCCCATGGTGGACCCCAGAAGTAGACAATACTTGGAAAGCAAAGAGAGCTGCAGTGAAGCAGCTAGGGAAAGTGCGACAGACACCCCGAAGCTCACGAGAGGAAGTTGACACCGCGGAAAATGTCAAGAAAGACAAGGTAGAGGCTTTCAAGCGCGGTGCTGCAGAAGCCAAGAAAGTAAAATGGGAATGTTTTGTGAAGGAGATTGGAGGTGATAAAACACTGCGAAAATTCTAAACTGCACAGACAAATGCAAAGAAAAGATCTGCCTATTTTAGTGGGAACAATTTATAGAGAGGATAGTATGCGCGTGACAATAGACAAAGAGAAAAGGGAGGCATTTCTCTAGATATTTTTAGAGCAGACCAATCATAATGATGAGGATACCAGGGATGCAGTTAAAGAGGAGTTATCTGGCACAATGGAGAATATGTATTATGAAGATATCATACGGGTGGAAGATGTTAAACATATTTTGAAAAAGACAAAAGACACGGCACCAGGGCCCGACGGTGTTAAGTATGGCCACATGAAGGTTTTGAGCGATGTAGACCTGAAGGAAATGACCGACTGCTTTAACCAGAGCATTAGGACAGCATCAGTACCGCAGGATTGGTTACATAGCTATTTCATCCCTCTCCCCAAACCATTCAAGGACCATGCAAAGCTTAGCGGCTTTATGATCATCACCCTTCAAAATAAATTTGGGAAGGTTTTAGAGAAGATAGTCGCTGTCAAGCTACAAGAGTGTTTGGAAAGGAGGAAGCTTCTTCCAATAGGCCTGGGGAGCTACAGACCAGGAAAAAATACCTGGTCAAATGCAGCCACTTTTGCCTTTGACGTTTATGAAGCGTTCCAGAGTAGACAGGAAACGATGGCGGCAGCGCTTGATCTCGATGATGCGTACAACAGAGTTCGCTATGATACTTTGATGACCGCATTGATGGAGAAGGGGGCCAATCCCTGATTAGTGAACTGGATAGCAGCCGTCCTGCATTCTCGTCAGATTGCTCTCCGTCTGAGTGCATGGACCTCAGAGCCACATATGTTGACCCCGGGACTGCCACAGGGATCTGCAATCTCACCGGTGCTCTTTAACGTGTATACGAGCAAGATTGCAAACCCAGAAGCACCAGGGGTTTGAAGGATTTGCAGATGATATTCTTGCATATAGGCAGGGGAGAAATAGGGAGAAAATAGCCCAGGAGCTATAGGCGACAGTAGAAAAAGTGATTGACAGTTGCACAGAAATGAGTGCTGTCATCGACCCGGAAAAGGCAGTTGTTTTATAGTGCTCTCTGGACAACAGGATTGTGAGAACTGATGTCCAAGCCTCACGATAGATGGTAGAAGCGTCTACAGAGAGAACCAACTGAAGTATCTGGGAATCACATTTGACAGGAGCATGTCCTTCAAGGACCATGTGGAGTCGTTGGTGACAAGATCTCAAAAGGGACTCAATGCACATAAAACTAAGGCTACAATGGACACAGAGCAAAGAATGCTTTTCACACTATACTATCACTTGATCCTCTCAGTGATTTATTCCGGACTAGGACTGCTCACTGTCTCAAAGTGTCAATTTGTGAAATCAGAGCGCATACAGAATGAAGCTATGCGGGTCATTCTGGGATGCACCAGAGACACTCCAGTAGTGTGTATGCGTTATATCCTTGGTTTGCCGACTGTAGCTGGTAGGCTCAAGGTGATGCAGGCGAAGGCGTACCTCAGAGTAGTTGCTGACACAGATCCCCCGTTGCATGAGGCGCTGGACATAGTTAAGGGTCAGTGACTGAAAAGAGGGAAATCATGGATGGCTCAGGCGGAGGATACCATCAAACAGGTATGCATCTTGGAGAACATTAGGCGAGGAGAGGAGTGGGTCAGAGTGCCAGCAGAGCAGTCAGACTTGTGCAAAGTTATAATCACATTGAGCCGGGAGTGCAGGGAATAGCCAGCAGAAGCCACGGAAGTGGAAATCCAGCAACTAATTCAGGATACTGCTCGCCCGTGTGATGTGATTATATACACAGATGGTTCGGTGTTGAGAGGCAGGAGAAGTGCCTGGAGTAGTATATCCGGTAGTAGACAGAGTACACCTCCCCACAGACCTCGCGGTGGGGCCGAATCGCCAACCTAAGGGGGGTCTAATAGGGTTCCGAACCGACCCCCATGCGCGCCCCCTAAGTGTCCGAACCGAGACCTTAGGGGTCCGAACCGACCCCCATTCGCATCCATAAGGGGGTTGAATTGGGGTTCTAACCGACCCCAGCAAGAGAGGCTCGCCTCGATACTTTCATTCTGACTCGATATATTTCTCATAGCCAGACATCTGCTCAGCTAACTATAGCGTAATTTTCGGCAGGGCAACAGCGAGCAACCATATTTTGTTATAGGGGGGTGACTATACCGTGTTACACAATTAGAGCGGTACCAACCAGCCATATCACGATGGGCACCGCTATGCGAATACGAACGGGGGCACTCGGCGAGCGGGCACGCTCTCTCACCAAGCACCACCAACACAAATTGCAACAGCCAGGACCCCCTCCCAGAAATATTAGGGGGCGCCGGGCAGCGCGTCGAATTAGAGGTTGACTTATTGGGCACATACAGATGGAGACCTATGCATGTGAGTGGACGAAGCTCGACTCAGAACTTCATTGCGGTCGGCCATGCATCGACCTTTATTGTTCTTGGCACGATGAGCAGGTAAAGCGGGGCGAGGTGATAGAAGAGTGCATATTCTGTAAGAGGGGTGTTAGGAAACCATATGAGATGTGTGAGCGTCGCACGTTAGACGCGCTTCGTAAGATGTTTCGGAAGTTTGAAAAGACGACCGGCATCAAGCTGCTACTCTATAAAGGGATGAAGCTAAGTCCTCAATATAAACCAGAGGACCGCTCACCATACCAACGATAAATAGGTATAGTAGGTGTATAATGGGGCACACACGCACGCACACATACATCCACGCACGCACACATACACATACGCACGCATACACATGCACGCACGCATCCAAACACGCCTCGATAATCAAATGTGTGCGCCAGTCAACATCACTTCCGGTAAAAATGATCTCACCGGAAGTCGCGTGACAAAAAAAAAAAAAAAAGAAACGTGATCAATTTGTCTTTGCGTGACGAGTTTTTATGAACGCGTGCCGCGCGGTGATGTTTGTTCTCGCGAAAATATCCCACGTGTGCCGCACGGTGATTTTTGTTCTCGCGAAAAAATCCCACACGGCAAGCGCCAGTTAGCTTTGTGTAGCCAACCTTCATTGTGGAGACGGCACTTGATTGAGTCAGCACCACTAACTGAAACACATTTCATGCTCATTACAGTTAGCGTATTGACAGAATAACACTTGAAATGTTAAGTGTATTACTTCTGTGTGATGGGCATTAGTGGAATCCACCGCTCTTAGTATTCTTTCATATTCATTACTTCCATATAAAGTAGTACAGTTTTACCAAACATAATTACACCACATGGTATATTGTGCATGGTGTTGATACATGTCGTTGCGGTGATTAGCCTTCATCAACAAACAAAATACAACATATAGAACAGAAGATCTCTTCATTCACATGTGACAATAGGATGAGAAAAAATAGAAAAGCAATGAATGTAAAAAAATTTTCATACATATGTAACAGAGCTCCATCTCTGTTAGAGATAGTTAGTGGGAAATAGAGAAGGGTTTGGGCAATGAATAACTAATAAATGAAGGGCGCACGCGTGAGCACTATTGAAAGGGGGTTGTTAAGGACGCTCACGCGTGACGCAGGAGGTAAACAGATTTCAGTTCCAACTGGGCCTTTGGGCTGTCAAGGTGTGTTTCCAATTTGACTCTACATAATTGTTGTACTTTGATTAATAAACGTTTACCCTTTTGAAGAAGGCTTGGACTTCATATATCAGTGCCTTCAGTTCTGTTTAGACTCCGCCACTCCGTTACAGTCTGATTTGGAGCCGCACACCAGGATGTCGATTTTTTAGTTGGATGTCGCGGACTTATGACGTTGAGTACTAAAAACATCAAGCCACAGCAGAGAAAATTTTTATCAGCTTGTTTAGAGAAGAAGGTACGAATCAGTAACATTTCTTACTAAATTCTTTAAAAAAACAGCTCAAGATCGAACCACTTTTAATAGAGTCAAAATACGGCATGTTGAGGCCAAGTTGAATCGAAGTCATATGTATCAAGATAACATGGTTGTCGGTGGAGTGAGCTGTTTTTCATAAGTAATGTGATTTTCGTCAAGATGCTGTGAAATTGGTTATTACAGCCGTTCATTAACATTGTGTTTAGAGGTCAATCAAATTCAGCCGTTACCTCAAGTGTAAAATTTTTTTAGGTCACGCAAGTATAAACGTTTCCTTAGACCAGTTAAATTGTTGAGCTCAGGTCCAGCTGTTACCTTGGTTTAGTCAAATCAGAAATTTTTTCCAGAATAACCGTTGCTTTGAGCGTCAATATGTTTTACAAGAGCCGTTACCCTTGAACTAGTATATGACCTTGGTCGTCACTTGAGAGGAGGTCAAGAGCCGTTATCATTGTTGAATCTGACCTCGCTTGATGGAATCAAAACCGAAAAATCTTTTGGATCAGCAGCTCAAATAACGAGAAAATCTCTAACGAAAAATTACTTCGCTTGATCATAAGTGTCCTGAACTCTGGCGATTATCAAACTGTTAAGCGATCACGTTGATGTAGAACCCTTGGAAGCGAGTAGGCAAACTGGGTTGCCGTCCTGTTGAAGAAAGGACCCTACTTAAGTCGCTTTAATTGCCAGATCGAGCCGTTTCAAAGCGTTCAGAGGTGCCAATTTTTTTTCAACATGCTGGAATGAAGAAAACGACATACATGCTCGTTGTCAAATTTTGCTGACTGAATCGTTGTCACACAGTCTGCTCGTTGCCTGAATAACGCCGCTGCTCTACACTATCGTTCATTGCTGATTTCAGAGGGCTGGCCAGTGCTGTCCTCTGATCTCAGTCGTTGATTGTTAACTTCGAGAAGTTTTCAGAATGACACAAATAAAAGAAATAGAAAGAAAGCACTTAAGAAGAATAATAATAATAGACAAATTTATTCGACTACGGAAGCTGACTTGAGAAAAATCAAAGAATATAGGACCTTAAGACCTGAGTTCTTTAACAACGGATTAACAAGTACGGATAGTGAAGAGGACATAATTGAAGAGAGACGTACAGTAGTACTAGGAGACAATGAGATATTTGGCTTAGATGCACTCTATAACTGTTAGAATTCAGAGGGTGAGGAAGGACATATGGCATTGTTTTAGTTTAGGAGAGGAATTGCGGTTTGAGCATATACATATGGGCTGTCTAAAATAGGCAGATAAATTTTTTTTGGTGTAGCATCACATGGTACAGGATAGGCAATAGTGTTGTTGAGGATAGAGAGTCACGGCAACTGATGGAATATTCTACGTGGATACGTCATAAAGAATATCTTGTGTTTAGTTGTGGTGTGGGGAGAGTAAACAATGTAGAAATTGAAATGCTCCTTGTCCGGAATGGATAGATAGGGAGAGTGGATCACGTTGACTGATGTATAACTGGTGTGATTAAAGTAGGGTAGATTCAGCAGAGAGAGAGATAAACTAAATATGAATGCTCGTACTAGACTTGGTTCGACGCAGGGCTATGACGTGATCTCTGAGATAGTTTTGCTTGGTAGTTTGAGAAGTAGGTATAGTAGCATTGGCAGATGAACCGAGCGTGTCTGAGGAGGAGATATAGATTGAGAGAGAATTCTGAATGAGGTTTTGAGACGTTTGGAGTACATGTTGTCAAGCGATTGGTAGTAATTGCGCGTTTGATGTGTCTTGTGTCACTGTGTGTGGAAGTGATCGATACGTTTAGGCTGTGGTGAGTAATTGCTAGAATGTTAAATTGGTGTCTAATTTGTTTTTTTTTTTTTTTTGGGTAGAAGTAATCGTATAGGCACGTCAGGTTGTCGCGATACGAGAATAATCGTGAGATGAGAACGAGCTTGTTTGTACACAATGGTCAATGCATATGAGAAGTATAAATACGAATGCCATTCTCTAAAGTGTTGAGAAGAAGTGAATGACTGAGAAAAGTTGAAATGACGAAGTAGTTAGATTGTGAAAGTCTTGTGGCAGATATTAAATGAAATGTCCGGTTGTCTATTGTCAGTTGGCAGAATTAAGTTGGAATGAGATTGCGTGATGTAGAGAAATGAGAGAATATGGTGAAGAGGTGATCAGTATGTCTCATCGGAGTGAGAGTTGTGAGAAGAGCGGTGTATTTGTAAAAGAGATAGACAATACGGTGTTAGATTGTCTAGGTAGAGATCGAAGTTGGCTTTACGCGCTCGCTGTTTCTGAGAGAGCCCAATAAATGTGAATGGCGTGATTACCGCCGCAGTGCGTGTGAGTTAGAAGAAAGTCGAGGATAGTTTAGAGTTGTTGTAGTGAGATGTTGGAAAGTACTGATACGTTGGTTGGTTGCGTCGGGTAGACGACAGACTTAAAATTAGAATTAGTTATTGATAGATAGTAGATAGATGTATTGGGGAGCACTATAGTAAATAGACAAAATTTTTGTTGGGTGTAGTAGTGTGGAGATACCGTAGTTAACGGTAATGTTAAGAAGTGGTGGTAATACTTGGTACAAATCCAAGGGAAACAACTAGTGTGCCGAGTTACGGTTTCCTTTAGTAGAGAGATGAGTTGTAGTGTGCTGGGATAGCCGCCACAATAGTAGTAGGTGAAGTGATTTGAGCTGCAGTTTACAGCGGTTGTTTAGGTTTATATTTCAAATATTGTGATGTGTTAGGAGTTAGTTTGTAAAAGACGTAGGGTTGTGAAGGGAGATAATCAACGTACGGTCATTTGTAGATTAATGACTTTTGGTTGACAAGAACAAATAGTGTTCTGAGTTTTGAGGATAATATAGTCTGTAGGTAACAGATATATTTTGGGGTTAATGCCTAGCATGGAGTTGTATTTTTTTAAGAATAATGGAATGGGCATTACTTGTGTTAATTGTGTGAATAGATAGGTATTTCATTGGTCAGTATAGGAAACCAATGTTGTCCAACTATAAGCAGTTGGGTTTAATAGAATATGTATGAGATGTTATATTATTTTTCTTTACTTGATTTAGTTCTGTAAAATGGTTACCATTTTATTTTGGAATAGGATTGTTGTGTTTTAATCTTTTACGTACAAACTATTGGTCCGTAAAAGAGACCAGTAGTGTTACAAAGCACTAGATATTTTCTTTTAATTTAAATTGATGCTTGTTTTATGTGGGGATAAACGTTTGAAAACCGGGGAGGGGTGATATTATTCTATTTTTGATTTTTCTTGACTCCAGTTATTCAATTGTGAGTTTATTTAGCTTACTTTAGTTAAATATTAGCATGTTACTTTGTTTATCAATTTTCATTTGCAAAAGTTATTAATGATGTTAATTATTGACTTGCACTGACTATGTTTAAATTAGTTTTAGTTTGACGTTCAGTTGTGGGGAATTAGAAAATTAAACAGCTTCATATTAAAGAGAGAAACTTAATAAGGGGTCTTTGGGAGTCCTGGGGACAGGGTTACGTTCAGAAGATGATCTCTATGGGGTCGGAAGTGATCATGGAGTTGGTGCCATGATGTAATAAGCGACACGAGATTGCTGGATTGTAGAAGAAGTAGAAGTGGGTAACGTGCTGCGCCAGACAGCGGGAAGACAAATAGTAAAACATGAATTGAATGCCATGTTTTACTCCAAAGAATAACTATATACTGTGGATATCAGTACAATAGGGAAGTAAGTGTGTGCTGTGGTCACAGCGAACATAGATAAAATACCAGGAAAATTTGGGAGTCCGTGATATATGAACTAAAGTTGATAATAGGGCTGGAAGTTCACAGGCATGACTTCAGTGGTAGTAATTTTGGTGTTAGGAGGAGGTAATGCCCATGGGAAATGGACATTGATAATTTTACGAGGTCATGATTAAGTACATGGATGGTGTATGTAATGATCAGAGATTAGATTACGTGAATATTAATAATGTTGAGTTTTATGGTTGACATTTAGAAGTTGCTGGTGTCTCTAATAACTAGACGTTTAGGGGAGGTTGTAGAGATTGCTGTGGATAACGGCATTAGAGAGAGAGATAGTTCAGAGCTATGTTGAGCTAGACGTCGATGATAGTTTTAGTCAAAGATTAAATTAGGTGAGTTTCGGAGAAATGAGAAGAAAGTAGTAGGTTGCATTTGTTTTAGACTTTATTACATAAAGTCTCAGATAACATAGGGGGGTAAGTATGAGTGTGGTTTTTGTGAGGAAGAGTTCTGGTTCTTCTTTGTTCTCCGGTGGCCGCCGATTCTATTTCTTTCTGTCGTGTGTAAGTGTGAGTGGTTTTATGATTAGTTGAATTGTAATGCTGCAATATTATTGGTGACGAAGAAGAAGTATAAGTGCACAGTAATTGATAGAGATTGTGAAGTCTCATCATTGGCACCTTGCCGTCTTGACAGACGATAGTTTGTGCTCTAAAAAGGCACAATAACTTTTAACTATGGCGGTAGCGAGTGTGACTGATAAGGCCAATTTGCGCTGTAAATGTCCGTTCACAGTGGGTGCATGTGAACACGTGGTCATTTCCACCATCATGCACCATCTTACGTCTCAAACGCTTGGTGTGTGACTTTTCTGCAATAATTTTCTCCTTTGACTTTATTCCATTTCTGATATTTGCCCTTCACGCAACACGTTCAGCGGCGACTTGCTCCCAATGTGCATTATCAATGCCTGTATCAATCATGTCCCGCTTACACACATCTTTGTATCGTAGTAGAGGCCGACCCTGAGATCTCTTACCCATCTGTAATTCACCAAAAAAGATATCCTTTGGTATTCTACCATCATCCATTCTCCTAAGATGTCCTATCCATCTAAGTCTACGAAGACTGAGCATGGAATAAACTGTCACACAACCTGATCTTTCCAATACTTCAGTATTTGTGATTTTGTCTTGCCACTTAATACCAAGAATTCTTCGCAGACACCGCATATGAAAGCTGTTTAAATTGTTATCTTGGTGTGAGTAAGTTGTCCAGGTTTCACTGCCATAGAGAAGAGTACTAAGGACACAGGCTTGATAGACGAGGACTTTTGTTTTGGCAGTAAGCTTCCTGTTCTCCCAGACTCTTTTTCTTAACCTGTTCATTGTTGTTGCTGCCTTACCAATCCGGATGTTGATTTCCTGATCTAGGGATAATTTGCTATTTACCACTGATCCTAGATATGTAAAATGGTCTACTATCTCTAGTTCGGCGTCGTCAATAAAGATTGATGGTACCCCATGTGCATCTTGTGACATAATCTGTGTCTTCTTTTTGCTAATTGTTAAACCAAATTCAGAACAAGCATTGGAGAATGCAGATAGTAGACATTGCAATTCTTCCTCAGAGTGGGTCGTAACTGCAGCATCATCTGCAAAAAGCAACTCTCTGATCAGTACCCTCCTAATTTTGGTCTTAGCCTTCAATCTCTGAGCATTGTAGAGGCCGCCATCTGAGCGTGAGTGAATGTATATACCACCATCCTGATCACGAAATGCATATTTCAGTAGAAGTGAAAAGTATATTCCAAAGAGGGTGGGAGCTAGTACACAACCTTGCTTAACTCCACTCTTGATTTCAAATTCTTCAGAAGTTGCACCATCAAACTTGATTATATCCTTCATGCCTGTGTGGAACGATTCCACAATGGACAGAAGAGTTGGTGGGCAGCCAATCTTCTTTAGTGCCTTGAACAGACCCTCATGACTGACCAAATCAAATGCCTTTGTGAGGTCGATGAAGGCAATAAACAGTGGTTGATTCTGTTCACGGCATTTTTCTTGCATTTGTCGCAATGAGAATATCATATCAGTGGTAGACCGGTTCTGTCGAAAGCCACACTGTGATTCGGGGTAGACTTGATCTCCTAGGACTTGAAGTCTGCGCAGAACAATCTCTCCATAGCACAAAGCCTGGGCTAAAATATAGAGATCATGTGTTGCCCATGCAGCATGATCCCTCTCTCGGCCTGCCTAGTTCACTCCAGAGGAAAGGTAACTCCCCTACATCTGGAACAAGACAAGCTGCAGAAGCTGCCGGATCAGCAAAGCATTGCTCTAACTGTCCGCCTGTCGGAGCTTCGATCCTAGACCAGTCGCCAACCAAGGCTTAGGGCCTGGTCAGCCCTGCCATGACAATTTTGTCTTTAGCTTGCATTTCCTCGCACCAGGGTAAGGTTTGTACCCTCCCAATTGTGCTCTTCCGCCCGAAGCCGTTGGCACAATGTGGGGTGTCGGGTTTGGTAAGCGCCGCCCAACGTTCGGCGCTAACAAAAACCAGGTAGTACCGTCTACTGTTATACGGTAACTCAGTCATATCTGACTAAGACCTGACTGGATTGTGAAGTCTAGGCTATAAGAAACATGAGTAGTTGAGTAGATTATATTTGAAGAGAAATCGTAGCGACTTACTAAAAGTCGATTCAAGTTGGAGATTTTTTGAGTGAGGATTTAGGCGGATAGCTATGGATCTCAATAGAAGTTGAGCAAAGATAGGGTAGAAATTTATGAAACTTATGAAGATAGAAGGAGTCAGGAAGACTCTGGTGATGAGAAATTGTAGGGGCTTATAAAAAGTCCCAGGTTATGTGTTACTTGGATTTTGTTTGCCTGTGAATTTAGAGGTTATGGGTTAAGTATGTTGGTTATGTGAATTTATATGGGTGATACTTATGTGGATATTTTATGAATTGTGTTTTTTGATAAAACCTTGTGGGCTCAGAAACGAAGAAGAAGTATCACAGAAAATAGCATTTAGCTATAAGAGAGTATTATAGGAGAGTATTATAAGAGAATATTATAAGAGAGGATTGTAAGAGAATATAGGAGACAAATAAAGAGGTTGAACTCGAAATAATAGGAATGGGGTTTAAGATGAGTTGGAGAAATAATATTAGGTTAAGATGGTAGTGAGGGAAAGCTAAATGGGAATATGTAATATGTAGGTTAGGGAGGTAAGACTTTTGAGAAAAGTCTCTTTAAAGAAAAGGAGGATTGTAACAGAGATCCATCTCTGTTAGAGATAGTTAGTGGGAAATAGAGAAGGGTTTGGGCAATGAATAACTAATAAATGGAGGGCGCACGCATGAGAACTATTGAAAGGGGGTTGTTAAGGACGCTCACGCGTGACGCAGGAGGTAAGCAGATTTCAGTTCCAACTGGGCGTTTGGGCTCTCAAGGTGTGTTTCCAATTTGACTCTACTATACAGACTCCGCCACTCCGTTACACATACCTCAGAATTTTACATTGTTTATCTGAGGAGTATATCCTTCCGCGCATTACTGAAATCCAGTGGCGGATCATTCAGTGGAGTAGGGGGGCGGCCCCAGATTGTCCTGATCGCGTATACAGGTTATTTCGACCCTATAACTTTTACAAACTCTGCCTGCGCCTGGTCTCTCCCTTTCAGAATGAGAGATTTTTTTGTCTCTTCGTCCAGATCTGCCGGCGTCTTGCTCCGAATATCTTTTTTCAACTGGTGAAATGTATTTTCTTCAGCTGTAATTATTTTTTACTCCACGTCTGTAATTCTCCCATCATCCAAAGCCTTTGAAACAAGGTCGGCTGTACTGGAAAGCTTAGCCGTCGCCAGAGTGCAAATTTCATCGTGTTTCTTAGCTTTCGACGTTAGTTTGCGGGACGCTAGCTTGCTCCCAGCGGACATGATTCCACAAGCTAGGGCAGCTATCTCGAGCCCGCCAACTACAGGGGCAGCGATAATGGTGGTAAGAAGCCCAACACCCCCACACCCATACCAAGACTAGCCGCCAGCATCACGCTGTCCACAGCGTCTAATGCATTAACGCCACGCCGATATTTTTCATACAGTGCAGCCCGTTTGTCCCTTTCATCTTCCAGAGACTTCCGAAGACGGGTAATCTCTTGAATGCGATAGGTACCACCGTCACTAGTATCAAATGAGGGATAGAGCGACATTATTCTTTGCGCGTCAAACCTACTTCTTCAACTGAGATATTAAATGTTCAATGCGAACGGTTCTAATCGGCCCTGTAGGGAACAAAAGCCGGACAAAAGCAGTAACGGTAGTCAAAATGATTTCATCCACCGCAACCTCACCGAGCTTTACTATAATGTCCGTCTCTGTTGCCCGGGACGCCCACGTCCCGTCGGTCGCGGAAGTAATGACGAGAGCAACATGCCTGGGGAGTGATGACGCACTCCATTTAATAGAGATCCCAGGAAGGACTGGGGCAAACTCAGTCTGCGCCACAGCCACAATAGCTAACTCGAGATAGATGGTTGACTCCTTAGGAGGCTTACCTAGCATATCATGGTCAGCTTTACACTCTGTAACAGCCTTCAGACAATATTTAGTCCCCTGAACTTTAGCCTCAGTCACCGATACGGCATAGAAGAGAGCCTTGGCGCACTGCATTTTCAAAAATGACTGGTAGGTCACAATAGGAGACTTGTTGGGGCGTGTGACCGTCCTGCAGGCTTGATAACTCACAAACGCCTTGCCCATGTTGGTTAACCTGATAAGTATCCCATTGGGCTCGAGGTGAGTATATCCAGTACGAAGCTCAAGCTGCAGATCCCCGTCATCGTCGTCGGGATGGTCTATGTCGGCACGAGCATAGACTCCCTGGGGAGTGAGCTGGAGGCCATAGATCTTGTAGTTATGACCCGGCTCCCGCCACCCAATAGTGTCGGCCAAATCAGCAAAGGTTAGGGTAGAGCATGCTCTTGGGCGATGCCTTCCTGGACCTTCTGAATCAGCCATTGTGTTTTCTGATGTGGAGTTCAGAACTTAGATATGCCAGCGGCACAGCTTTACCTTGTTCATCACGGACCGAAAGTCTAATTTCGCTTAGAGTTCCAGTCTCCAACTTCTTATAACGAGGCACAGAGAAAACCTCGTGTCTCCCTTGATTACATTCCAATTTTTAACAGGCACAGCCCTGAGGAGTGTGGAGGGAAGTGAATTGTGACGGTTCTCATATGATGATAGACCCTCGAGATGAATGTACAACTCCTTATATAATAGGAGTCTGGGAAACTTTTTTCCAACCAGCGCGTTATTAACCTCTTCCCGTCTAAAAGCCCAAGAGTGTAGGCTAAGCCTCCTTCCAAGAAATCGGGGTCATACAGACCAGCGAGATGTACAAGGCCAGTTGCGGGGTTCAGCGTCAGAGAAAACTTGCGAGGCTCAAAGATTTGCTTGTTGAGGGTACATACGTCATAGTACCCATCGGGGATAACAATCTGTTCACCCCCCACCTGGAACTTATTATTGGCCAGCTCCTGGGAAATATTAACCCACGCTGGATAGAAAAATAATTCCACAATAGCTACCTCAAGGTCACAATCGCGATTGTCTAGGACCGGGTTGAGGGGGATGGGTTCCGCATGCTGAATGTTGGTTAACGTGATGTACATATTAGCACGTCTAATAATGGCCGCTTACGAGTTCAATAAGGACGGTAAATACCCGACGGAGCAGCAATGTCTGATGTGTAGTACACAGCTTAGATATGCCAGTGGCACGTCTTCACCCTTTTCATCTCGGACCGAAAGTCTTATATCCTCTACCGTTCCAGTTTCTAGCTTTTTATAATGAGGCACAGAGAAAATCTCATGTCTCCCTTGATTACATTCCTCTTTTTTAACGGGTAGAGCTCGGAGGAGTGTGGAGGGAAGCGAATTACGACGGTTTTCATATGATGATAGACCCTCGAGATGAATGTACAACTCCTTATATATGATAAGGTTAGGAAACTTCGACGCATAGAATGTAAACACCTCATTGAACATCTTACTTCTATCGTCTAAGCCGAACCCAAGAACACCACCTAGCCCTCCCCACGCTAAGGCCACCCCCGATTTTATACCACCGAGGCTTACAAGGCCAGTTGCGGGGTTGAGAGAAAGAGAGAGCTTCCGTGGCTCAAAGAATTGCTTGTTGAGAGCACATACATCATAATACCCGTCGGGGATAGCAACATTCTCGTCACCATATTTGAACCAATTGTTTTTCAGCTTCTCGGAAATATTAACCCACGCGGGGTAGAACAACAATTCCACGATAGCCACCTCTAGCTCACCATCGCGATTGTCTAGTACCGGGTTGAGGGGGATGGGCTCCCCATGTTTGACATTGCTAAGTGTGAGAAACATATTAGCACAGCTAATAATAATGACTGCTTACGAGTTCAATAAGGACGCCAAATACCCGGCGGGTGGGTTATATCCGTTTGCGCAAATAATGGATCTCACAAAGGTGGACATACAGGTCACTCTCCAAGGATACTTTCAGGCACAGTTCCCCAACGTGTTTGAAAAATACCGGTTGCCATACGTGGAGTCAGACCAGATCGTACAAGCCTGGTACAGCAAGCCGATGCAATTCTGGCAAAACCAACTCAACTTCGCTGTATGGTGTGCCACGGCAGGGTGTGGGGTGTCCGCGCAGGAGCATCTGTCCGACCCTGACCCACTAATACGAGCCGTCTTCACATTCCATGTCTACTACCAGATTCGTCGAATCCTCAAAGAGATGCGTGTGGCTCTACCACAAGACCAGGGTTGGACCGCCTTTGAAAATCCCTACGACGTATGAGTCTATTAGCGTATATGCGCGGAATTCGGGATTTCCCAGAATGATAACTGGAGACGGCTTGGGAGGAATAACGGGTTGGGGAGTGTATACATTTACTGGACGAATAGTGGTTATCACGTTCTGAATGACGACCAAGGTGGTGTATATGACCCAAAGCGACTATCATTCACACAAAAGACCACAAACGATGTACTACACATAGATTACATCTCACAAGATGATCCTCAAGCTGACTCCGACTGGCGGAGTTTCGTTCTTAACAAGTCACAGGGCTTCCCTCCCCCTGGCGTTGAGCGAATAAATGACAGCATTCGAACCTATGTGTGGGCCATCTTAGGGACCCAGGCTCAGACTAGAACACGAATTCTGGGAACTGGAGCGGCGTTTGATGCCCAGAAGTAATTCCCGGTATTAGTAGAAGACGCCATCTCTGCGCCCGTCGATCTCGCGGCGGCCATCAAAAAGTATCAGGATGTGCTACAAAACGCGAGCTCAGAAGTTAATTATGTCTTTGAAACGGGGTTGTATATGGCCCCCAGCGACATGCTTCTTCGCATTGGTCAGATAGCTGGATATAACAACATGATCGTCATCGCAGAGCCAGGCCTAAAGCGTGGCCTGAATACTGCCATTAATACCCCAGACCCTACGGTAGAGCTGCCCAGCATTGCTCAGCCAGCGCAGCCAGCACCGACGGTACAGACCACCAGCATAGCTGATAAGGCAGCCGGGCTGCAGCATCAAAACGAAAAGATAGCACTCATTGCTGGGGGTGTCGCAGTCGGTCTAGTGGCCCTATGGTTAGTTCATTTACTTCACAATTAGCCGCTCTCTGATAGCCAGCAGCAGCAAGCTACCAAAAGCAACCACTAATGCCCAGAGATTTCCAGCCAGCCATCCCACACCCTTACTCAAGACGTTAAGGAGCCAGGAGATAATGCCGCCTATGATTCCCGGGAGTGCCGCCGCAGCCTTACCAGCTAGCCTGGCCAGAAGGCTTGCTAGGTCTTTCAGTTTCTGTCGAATCCATTCCTTAGCACCAGGGCCAGGTGGTGGGCCAGGTTGTGGGATAGGTGGCGGGCCAGGCGGCGGGGTAGGGGGTGAACCACCAGCACCACCAGTAATGGCTAGGGTGATAGTGGAAATTAAGAGGCCGATCGCTGTGAGAATACTTGCTATGGTGATGCCTTGCTCTCGGAATAGAGTTCGCAGCCTCTCACCCAATGTGGTGTCTTCATTGACCACCCGATGAATGGTTTCACGGATCCAGCTGAACTGGGTGCGCAAGTCTTCGTGTAACTCAGCGACTTCTAATTAAAGCCTCTTCTTAGCTTCTTCAATATCGGTAATCTTCTGCTCTTGAAAATCCCCACTCTCCTCATTGGGTGCTATCAACATTTTTCGCCGCCGTATGGCGATCTCTTTATCTTGCTGGTCGATAATAACGATGTAGTTTGTGAGCTTACCTTTAATCGTCGTCACCGCTTTGTCAAGCGCCATGAGCCCCGGGAGTTCTCGCACTGGAGGTAGGCCTTTCTCCCCCAGGTACTTGTCAACGTGTGAGGTTTCTAAATCCCGCTGTACTTCTGGACTCGACATGGCCCGTTCTAAGATACTGCTAATATTTAAAGCTATTTGTGGAACATCCTGAATATCTGCACCAACTAGAGCAGCTTCTTCCTCCGCCAGATCACTATCAGTCTGCTCGAGGATGGTGACAGCCTTTGGCGGTATTTTTCTCCCAAACCCCAATGCCTCCCTGGTACTCGCTCTGAGGCCACTCAAAGCTAAAGGCATGTCGTCCAACTTTGTAATCCTTTCGTGCCCAACATAGAGCGCATTCTTGCTACCCAACCTAATTTTTGTATAATCTTTGCCTGTTATAGGTGTGATACCCCACAGCTTCTTCACCCTGTTAAAATAGTCATCAATGGTGCTGTTTTCTAGTTCCACTTGTAAGTTGGGCTTCCCCTGTGACGGCTGCCCCTGTGACGTCTCCCCCTGTGACGGCTCCCCCTGTGACGGCCACTCGACATTAACAGTGTGGGGCTTGTCGATATCAAAGTCGTCGATGAAGCTTGTATCTTCCTCGCCTGTTTCAGGCGGCCCCTCTTCGCCACTGAAATCGGTCAACTCAACTCTATCCATATTAGATATTGCTATAAAGCAACAACAATAAACAACTAGCCATGTCTTCAAGTGCATATGGTCGTAAGCTTAACCCTTACCGTCGACTCCGGGAGCCGCTCGGTGTGAAAGGATTGCGGCAAACGATCATCGTGACCAACAATCCTTCTACGATCGGTCCGAAGCAGCAGTTACTAGTTCGTTTTCCCAATCTCGGTGCACACGATTTTATCGTGCCTGGGTCAGTGCGGCTGGCATTCAATATCACTCTCAGCCCCCCTGATGTCAACCGGTTCGTGGTCCAGAACCTCGGCCGAGCGCTGGTTCAAAAGCTGACAGTCAGGCTCTCGGGCAATGAAGTCTTCTCTCTTTTGGACAGTGATGTCTACAAAGTTTACCTGGATCTTTGGAAGAGCCGATCGGAGCGGGCGAGCGCTGTGTATCAGGGCATTGATACAAGCACCGGCATGAATGTGACCAAGGCGCGTGTTGGCGCAGTGGATGCTGTTGTTCTGCCCCCCCCCCCCCCCCCCGCCAATGCGCCAGACGTGGCCATCGCGAAGGCCTTCAAAAACAGGTACTACATACCACCAGACTTTGAGCTGCTCGAAACGCATGCGCCCTTCTACCAATCTGCTCTTAGTGATCGGCTGGAGATTGAGTTGACCTTTAACAACGCTTCCCGCGTGATTCGCACAACTGGTAAAGATGCCGGCAACTCCTCATACTCCCTAGAAAACATCTGTCTCGAGTACGAAGTAGTCACTGAACCCACGTTGGCCCGGCTAATTCGGAGCATGTATGAGAGCCGTATGGTGGTGTTATACGAGCGGGTCCTACGACATAGACGGATCCCTCAGAAAAAGGAGGACTCGATATGGAACATCAATCTGAACACGCCCTGTAAGTCTTTGAAAGGCATTCTCCTATTATGGGAAGATCCCGCCAACCAAAAGGATTTTGCACGCCAACCAGAGTTGTTTTACAACCCGCAGATCACCAAAGTTGAAGTCATTGTGGAAGGACAAGCCAATCAGCTATTTGCGCACGGCTTAGCACCACACCAGCTCTGGGACGAAGCGAGAAAATTCTTCGCCGGCGGCCTTAAAAGGCACCCTGAGACAAGCGCAGTCGCCAAAGAGCTAGGATTGTTCGATGTCAGTCTAGGCGAGTACTTGACGACAAAATTCTGCTTGTGGCTGGACTTCCGGACCTCCGACGATGACCATCTTCACGGCAGCGGCCGGCGTGTAGAGAACGGCTCTGAGGGCATCACTGTCCAGATCACGAAAGAGGCTGAACCGGCGGGGCCACTGTACTGCTACGTTTATTTGGTTATGGACGGACAGCTGAACATCGACACCGGGAGATTCGTTAGTGCTGTTTATTAATGGAGTTCCCACTTAAGCCGCACTCGGCCACCATCACTGGCCGCACACCGTGTGGTAAAACAGAATTCATTCTCGACCTCCTGGAAGGCCCGTATAGGAATGTTTTCGAGCATATTGTCATTGCTTGCCCTTCGGTACGATACAATGAAACATACCGGGCCCGGCCGTGGGTGTGGGCAGATCTCGAGGTCTTCATATTTGACCCCGGTGATCGGCTGCTCAAATGGCTAGAGGCCTTCTATAAAATGTTGCAGGGGACGCCGACGTTATACATCATTGATGACTGCAGCGCAGAGGACGCTATCGCGCAGAAGCGGACTATGTTGACTTATCTAGCCTTTAGCAGGCGACATGCCCAGCAAAGTCTGTGGGTTCAAACCCAGAAGTACAACGCCGTTGCGAAAGGCCTCAGGGCGCAGACACAATGGGTGGCTCTCTTCCATTTCAAAGATAAGGATAGCGTTGAAGACAGTCTGGACGGGAACTACGTCATCCACTCTAGGGAGGAACGTGATGGGGTGCGAAAGCAACTAGAAGCTAATGAGTTCTCAAAGCTGGTACTGAGGACTAAGTTCCCATTTTCTTATAAAGTGCTCAAAGCTGGTGAGGTTTGTTAGATACAGATACTAAGCATATGTTAAGCATCAGCTAAGCATATGTTAAGCATCAGCTAAGCCCACTTAAGCATGTATGAAGCAGTGCTTTGTTAATCCGTAACAGCCTTAGTTGTATTACAACTGATATGCACATGTTGTGTGCTTGGATGGGCTGTGCATTCCTATATTAGAGTTAGACGTTGGGTATTTGCAAACGCTGTGATGGATTGTGACACCATACTCGACCAGCTGTTACGTGAAGAGGCAAAGCCAGCAGAGTCTGCTCCGGATACACATGCAACAACAGATACACATGCAACAACGCCTACAACAACGCCACACCGGACATGCAGTGCATCGTGAAAGGCTGGCAGCACTTGCTCTTGGGGGACGTGTCGGGCAGTATATAGGAGGTAAGTACTCCAAACTTACAGTGGAACAGGTTGAGGCCTTGCCTGATCAAGAAATTGAGAAGCTATATGCGAGGCACGAGGCGAGGCTCGGAGCTGCAATAACAAAGACCATCGGCACGGCTATGCTACAGATGTACGCACAAGTGGCAAGTATGTTCCTCCCCATTGCTGATAATCAAGCTTTGGTGACAGACCTGGAGGCCGACCCGTTTCTAGGGCATGCGCTAAACACAGTTACATGTGAACTCTACCATAAGTTCGGTATGTGCTTAGCACCTGCAACTGTCGCGCTAGCAACCTTTTAGGCACTGCCATTTTGGACAAATCTGTCCCAAGCAAGAACAAGATGGAGGAGGAGACCCCCGAAGTTGCTCCACAGGAGACGGAGAAACTAGTGACGATAGACCCCAGAAAAGTTGCGGCTGGGAAGAGAGGAGCTGCTGCTCGAAAGAGTCGTGAAGCAGAGAGGTTGTCTCTAGCTCTGCAGCAGGTCGTTCGTGAGAAGAAACGAAAGTTTGCCCCGGAGCATGAGCAGGCCCCACCACCGCTGTTTCCAATGGTGCCAGTTGATTACCGTGGCTGGACTCCCTGGATTATCGGAGTGGCTGGCGTTGTCGTTGTCGTCGGTGTAATTAGGCAGAAATTGCGGCGGACTACAGCACCTACCCCGCCTCCGCCCTCCAAGCGACCGGAGACTAACATATTAAAGAATAGAGATCCATTTTATATGGAATAATGGCAGGTGTTGGCGGGAGAGCTATTGTTAACGCCGTTTACTACGGCGCTGTGGTGGCTGCGCTTACGGTAGGCACCCCAAAACTGACCAAGGTGATTTTCAAAGGGGCAACCTTGCCCAAGCTAGACGCTGATATGTATGACCTTGGGATGATGGTTTTAGACACGTCCATCGCCTTAGCACTCCGAGATTTGCTTATCAAAGAGGGCATGATCCCCGATGATATATTGCATAAGCCCTTACAGTATCAACCCCGCTAGCTATGGCCTCTGTCGCAATGATGATAGGGGGCGCTGTTTTCAATGCCATTGCGTTTACGGGGAGTAACTACCTCTTTTCCAAGCTAGGGCATGCAGACGCCCATGAAGAAATGAGGCGGCACGATGAGGCTGTCGAGCGGCTACAGGCGGCCCAGGCTGAGTGGACGAGGAAGAGAACCGCGCGGCTGGACTGGCTCAACGATGAGCTACAGCGCGAAGGCCACGCTGTTCACTCTTTCCAGGATGTTGACCCGGCCATGTGGGAATACAGCCTGATCTCTGGCAAACGTGTCGAGCCCCTCGAGCCTGAACCTCGCCTGTCGGAATTCTATGTGCCATCCGAGCCGCAGAAAGACCGCGAGATCACTTTCATTGTTCTTGGGCTGGCAGCGACTGGTATTGTTGCTTATAAGTTGCTTTAGACATTGACGGCTGCTACCCAGTACTAAATGACAGATCTAGAGGATATCTACTACAGCCCTCAGGGCTATTGGAAAGGATTGGCGGCCATTAAGAAGCTAGCTGCTGCAGCTAATGTTTCGGAGGATGTTGCCCGAGACTGGCTCAAGAAGCAAGCTATTTTTCAGATCTATTTACCCGCTCCTCGTTACATTTCTCGGCCATCTATTGATGAAGATAGACCGAATGCCGTCCACCAGGCTGACTTGCTCTACCTACCACATGACGGGTTCGTCGTAATACATTTAAGTATGCCTTGACGGTTGTGGATGTTGCCTCACGGTTTAAGGAAGCAGCGGCTTTGACTGACAAGAGCAGTGAACGGGTGGCTTTGGCCCTTGAGCGAATTTACAAACGCGGGCCACTCAAATGACCGCAGCTTCTGCAGATTGACCCGGGGCGTGAGTTTATGGGTGCCGTGAGCCAGCTGGCAGCGAAGCATAAGACACAGATACGGCGTGGAGAAGCTGGGAATCACCGACAGCAGGCGATTGTCGAGAGGTTCAATCGAACTCTGGCAGAGAGACTTTTCGGTGCCCAGTACGCCCAAGAGTTACTACTGGCGGCTCGAGGGTCCTCTGAACGTTCAGCTGAATGGGTTCAGGCCCTTTCTCAAGTGGTTACGGCGCTTAACGGTGAGGTGACTCGTTTGACGGGTCGGAAGCCGGTTGATGCTATTAAGCACACTTCTGTATCCCATACACCAGCCGCTCCAGCTCACCGGACTATCGGCCTCAAGGAGCCTGTGATTCCGTCTGATGCACTAGTTCATCTGTATGCAAGCTCGCCTGCGGAGCATGAGCTTGAAGGTGGCCGGCGCCGGGCGACTGAACCTTCGTGGTCATTAACAGTACACGAGATTCGTAAAGCTGTCTGTCAGGATGGGCAGTCTGCGCTATACTACCTGGAGGATGGGCCGGCTCGGGGCTTCGTTTGCGAAGAACTGCTGATTGTTCCTCCCGACACCAAATACCTCCTGATCGGATCCTCCCTAAACGCTGAGGACTCACTCCGCGGCGACCTTGCGGTACTCGATGGGCTGCATGGATACCGTCGGGTAAGACATACCGTTTGTCATAATACGCGCTGAGGCCCAGCTTGCCTTGTTGGTAGCTGGCCATCTGCCCGTTATGCATGCGCATCCCTCGGTTCTCCACTCTGTCTATGGACCCCTCTAAGGCGGCTTTGTATCTCCCCCAGGTCATGGTGTTCTGACTTTTCCCCACCCCCTTGCACGAGAACTTCGTGTTCACGTCCCCGTCGAAGATGTAGCATTTGCTGCAGAGGGCGATGCCTCGACTTCCCTCAAACTCGGTCTTGAAGATGCCGGGGTTCGCCCGCTCCATTTTTCTCAGGCAAGCCACCCCCTCTTCACACGGTTGAACTCCTCTTTCATCTCAGGCTTTACCGCCTCCTCGAGGTTGAGGGTGCTCAGCGCGATGTACAGGCTGTCGGTGTCCATCTGCATGACCTCATAGTCCCTGCGATCCACGAATCGGTCAAGGAAGTCATGGTAGAATTCAAAGATGCGGAGCTTGGCCAGTTGATACACGGCGATGCCTACCCGGAAAGGACGCTTGATGATCACACGTGGCTTACGCGTTTGATCTCGTATGCGTCGCCTATCTCTGTGAGGTCGTCAAACCAGGCGGAACGTAGTGCCTGATCCACTGTTTTTTCGTCTCGGGTGTAGCTGGTGTTGGTGTGGCGCTCGAGTGCTTCGATGAGCTTTCCGTATGCTGAATTGCCTAGAAGCTTCATAGCCTCGGCCAGCATCGCCTTCGCTTTGTCCACATCCCCGAGGCGTCGCTTCGGTTACTTGCTCAACAAACCACATGAAGAGCTTCTTTGGCTCATACTGGATGACTGTATTGACCGCCTCCAGCTCGAGTCCGTGTTCTAGATACCATTTCAACAGCGGGGTGTAGAGCAAGATTCCGTCGGCCTCAAGGAGGCCAAGCAGTTTTTTACACCCCGACCGCTGGCGGCCGGTGTGTTTCAGGTATTCTAACATCTCCGGTGCTACTAAGGCCTCTCGTACTGCCTGGTTCATAAAGAAGGCTGCCATTTCTTCGAACTTTGGCCACAAGGCTTTGAGGGTGGAGATTTTACACTTGACAAATCCAAACAGCTGGACTTTTAACACCTGCTGCTTGGGGGCTACCTCTTGGGGTTTTTCTGCGTGGAGCACTCGCTATTTCCCGCACGGCATGTCCATAGCCATGGTGCTGAGGTAGAGCGCGTTAGCGTCGTACCCTTTTGCGGTCCTGCACAGCTTCCCCTTTGGGTATTGATGTGACCCGATTCTGGTGACTCCCGCTTCATGGTACCGGGTGAAGACTAGCGACGGCTCTTCCATCACTGCTGCCTTTAGGAGTGGATAGGCCTCCTCTCCTGGGGCATTCAGCTCGCCAGCCTTGGTGCCCCTAAGAAGGTATTGTAGGGACACCCCAGGGAGTCTGCACGCGTCTTTGAATATGTCGATTCACCACTCTCCGTAGAAGGCCTTCATCTTCCCTAAGGCCTCGATGCCTGGACCGACGTCGAGGTTGTTGTAGTACCTCAACCAGTCGCAAACGTGGTCATTCCTTTTTCCTTGAAGAGACGCTTACAACTCCTACACTCCTCCCTTTAGGCTGGAATACCATGCGGGGTAGTCGGGCAGACATGGGTAGTTCAGCTTCTCAGGTGTGTCGAGCCATTCATACGGCAGCCACGATTTGGTTGCTGTGCAGCCATAGGCACGCACCCATGCATCGTACGTGGTGCCTGGGGCCAGGTAGTTGAGAATATCAAGGAACTTGAACTCGGGTGTGACGAGAAACATTGTCTTTGTCCCTTGGGCGGCCACGTTTATCTTCCGGCAGGTGTCTGCTAGCTCCACTACGAAGTGTTCCTTGATTAGGTTCAGGTCGTACCGGTCTGAGTTGAAGCCCAACACAGGGACTTGCCCACACCACTCACGCATTTTATTCTGCAGTTGTGACTGCAGCTTATCCAGGTCTTCCGGGAGGTAACGCGCTTCCATCTCGGCTCGTATTGCGGTTGCTCGCCAACGCAGGTCTGCCATGAATTCGGCTATCAAGGCTTTTGGGTCTGCGTTGCTCAGGTGGGTCGGCTGCTCCTCTACGGTGTCCCCCACCGAAACAGATATCGCAATCTGATGGCTCTCAAAGGTGAGGTCGGGGGTGGGGCGCTGGGGTTGAGCTTTGTCGTGCCAGGCCTCGAAGTCATAAAAGATCGCATGAGGGTAGACCACCGTCTGCACCTGAGGCATTGGGGCGGGAGACAGAGGCGGTCGCTCACACTCCCACACTACCACCAGATTGTAGCCAGAGGCCTTTATTTTCTCTCCGCGGCGGAAGGTTTTCTGATACAGCTCGTCAGCGTTGGGGGACTCACTGTGGGTGGGACACCCATGCCAGTAGCAGCCGTGATATTGGTACACCGGGTGGGTGGTGGGGTCGTAACCATCCACCAAACCGTCAACGATCCACCGCTCTCCCCCGTGCCCGCAGTATGCCTGGTGGATCTTGGTTTCCCTTCTGCTGCAGCGGTCTGCGTGGCGCTGGAGAGAACAGGCCTGGGTGAAGCGTTGATTGCAATGCTGGCACTGAAAGAGCTTCGCCAGCTTTGGCAGGTCAGTTATCAGGAAGGCGTGATTTTCATACACTCCGATCGTCATCGGCTTGGTGCAGACGCGCTCGTAGTTCGCGGGTCGCCTTACCAACCGCCACACCCCCTCTTCGGTTGGCTCGTAGACGCGGATCCCTAACGTCAACTTCTCCTCAAACACTTTTAACGAATCCAAGCCTGACTTGTCTGGGTTGTCGGTGCCACACAACCTTTGTGCCAGCTTCCGGGCATCGGCGGTGCAGCGTTGTGGCCTCGAGCCTTTGTGAACGGCTAGGCATCGGAACAGACAGAGGTTGTCGTTGTATGTGTCCAACGCGTACAGCCCCTGCTTGTACCGCAGCCAGTTCGGCAGTCGCCCTGCCCCTAACAGAACCTGGGGAGTGAGGATCGCCTTCACTTCGACTTGCACCCACCTTACAAAGACCCACTTGGTGCTGAGGTGGTCGATTTGGCTGGTGTCGAAGCGGATCTCATCACGATCTGCCAACCACTTTGCGGCTGTTGCAGTGTGGTTTATCAAATCGCGGGACCCGCGTATGGTTTTGTGGTACAACATGACGTTTATGTTTTCGATGTTTCGGATTCGGTAGGTGTAGGCGTACTGCAGATAGAAGGCTGACCTCAATGCCTCGAGGTGGGGCATGAGCCTCTCTACGATCGGACCGTCAAGGCCCTCGGAAGAGCTTCCACGCGATTGTTCGCCTCCCCCGCTCTTCCCTATCCTTGGGGATTACCTCCTCTAGGAGTTGGGGACCGCGCTGGGTAATGAGTGGAGGTAGTGGCTCCGGGTGTAGATAGCGCTTGTGGCGCCTTCTTGAATTGGCGTCTAACACGGCGAAGCGTTGTAACGGGTGCGCTAGGGCCCGGGCGGCGTATTTACGCGCTCGCAGGACGGCGGTGACCTCGTCTTCCAACCGCGCAGCCTCCCGCGAGTGCTGCGCTATGTCCTGGACTTCCCCCCCGAAGAGCTGGATACCGCCCGGTGGGGTGGCCCGCTCGAGTCGGGTGGCGCGGACTGCGTCTCTCGCCTGAGCTATCTCCCCGGCAAGGACGGCCTTGCGGCGGTGGCTGTATGGCATCCCATACTGGCGAGCTTGATTTTGCAACTGTTTTACGGTGACCATGATTACTGCTGGACTCGTATCGTCAACACTCCACTTCTCTCTAAATGAAAATTTCTTTTGCCGGAATTTAAATATTTATTCTTTTCAGGCGCCTCCATTCACAGAGAAACGGACCCTCCTGTTGGTATCGCAGTTTGTGGTATTTAATGTTGGCTCCGCACGGTCGGCACAGGGCTAGGGTGGTTTTCACCCCGATGCCGCAGCTCGTACAGGCGACTGTGAATCCCCCCTTCTTGAGATGCGCGTTGTGCTTCCGACAGAATTCCCCCCTACATCGCCTCTCACACTGGCGCGTCGTTCCCAACAGTAGCCACCGACACTTGTTCATGGTGCGTGTCAGGGTCTTAAACCTGGCTCGTTAACCTAACACATGTTAGACAGTACAAATACAACGTGATTTGACTTGAGACTCAACGACACCAAGTTTCGATGGATTTATTTACAGATCACGATCTAGAGATGATCATCACAATACATAAGTTATAACAATACACTTACAGGCAACCCACAGCTTACAATCAGTCTCACAAGATGTACAAGCACTCGACTTTCGGGCCACAGAAACTACACAAGCCTTTCTCCCATCATACGTCCAGTCGTGTCCGAGTCCCAGAGCTGTCTGGCTATTTCTCGCAACGCGCCTGCCCACCTGAAGTGGCTTCACGAGGCCTGCGTGCGTCCTGCTTTGTCCTTGCCTGACCGCTGCCTGTCTCGTCAGCCGGCAACCTCGCAGGCAGGTAACTAATACTCGCCTGGCGGGCGTAACGATGTTACGGCATCCCCGCTAGGACCTATTAGCCTGGCGGGCGTAACGATGTCCCTGCATCTCCGCTGGCAATACTTTAGACTCTGACATGCTCCCCCGGGGCTTCTTCATGAAAGATGTCATCTTGCATGTATACTATATATACAATACTGGGTTAATATTTTAACCTTGTCAGAGTCAACCTTTCTGTTATATACATTGGTGTAGAAATACATAAACACACACATCTTGGCATAGAAACACATAAGCAATGCACATTGTATCTAAAGACATGTGGTGTTCAACCTTTAACACTCGTCAAGCTTCATCCTCTCGATGGCTGATTACCTTAATTGCATTATTGACCCAGTCAGATCGGTAGTAACAGCTTCCCAAGCAACTACCTCGCAGCCTTTCAAAAAAAAAAGGGGTAATAATATGCTTTTTGAGACAAAAAAACATCTGGCAAGACCGTAATATGGCTTTATATAAGCCGCATTCAACGCTCAAACTCTGACCTCATTTGGCCAAGAGTTCTTGTGTCGGTCTGCAATGTCGGTAACACTCTACCATGCCCAGTAGATGGCTTCTTGGCGTGTTAAACAATCTGGCAACAACATGGCTATTTATACACAATACATCATCGTATACATTTCAATTAACGCCCTTGGTGTAATAATGTAATAACAATTAAATGAAAGGGACATAACTTCAAAAATTAAGAAATATAATATCTTACAATAATTCTTCTATTTCTCAGCGTCATAGCTTGATGTTTTTCCATACTAGCGACAAAATGTCGGTAGTATGAATAAATTAATCAAGATATGATTCTAAGATTACATTTAATGAAAAATATTAATACACAATTCGTGTATTCGAAATTATTGAATCGTAAATAGTTTAGAAGTGTTATAACTTTTTAAGCTTTTGTTTGTCGTCTGCTAATTTTAAACTAAATTTCTAAATCATCCGGAAGTACACACGAAACAGCTGATGTTGAAATTTGTAGAACACACTTGTTCCGGTCTGATGTAGTAAAACGGAATGTGCAATGTTCTGATCGTTCATGTGTTGGTTGTTTCACTGGAAAAACTTCTGGATTTCGATTGACTGAAGTGGTGTAGATGTCAATGTTCAGGTCACACTTTCACACTCGGAGTTAAAATATCACTGGATAAGTTCCAAATGCAGATACCACGGATAAATTTTGACAGTTCGCTTGCGGTAAGTTGAGAGCGAATGTGGCACTGTTCTTGTTTTGTAATATATACAATTAATAAAGTTCTCTTTCTATCACACACTACACAATTATTCACGACAATCACTACATTAATAGTAAAATAAGAAAACTATATATATTGGGAATAAACCCCTATCACATCATATAGACATACACAGCTTTTGTGAAAAAAAAAAACTTCACTGATATATGGCTGTGTTGGTCTGAGTGTATTTTACACACTGCACTCAGACATTGGTGCTTACTGGGTCGGTCGGACAACGGGACAAAAGATCGGCAATCGTGTTGGTTCTGCCCGCGATGTGTCGAACTTCAAAGCTGTAATCTTGAAGCTTAAGAGACCAGCGAGCTATCATTTGGTTGGAAGGTACACCTGAATTGATAAATCTCAATGGACTACTGTCAGACTCCACAATAAAATGACGTCCTAGGAGGAATCTGGACAATTTAGTTATACCCACCACTAGAGCTAGGGCTTCCAACTGAGGTGTTGACCAAGCACGTTCTCTCGGTTTTAATTTTCGGGAGACGAAGTACACAGGATGTAGGATGTTATTGTGCTCTTGTAGCAAGACTGCTCCAATCGCCACGGAACTCGCATCTGTGCGTAATCTGAAAGGTAATTGAAGATTGGGCAATTTCAGAATGGGATTGTGTAAGCTATTATCAGAAAAATAAGATAATACTTTCTGGAATGCAAATTTTAGGCATTCATTGCTTACAATTTTCTCCGGTTGATCTTTTGTTAGTAGGTTAGTAAAACCCTCGGTCAGTTCAGCAAAATCTGGTATGAACTGCCTATAATAATTTATAAGTCCCAACAAACTTCTGACTTGCTTTTTCGTAGTCGGAAGTGAGAGTTTTAGTATCTTGGACACAATGTTATCGTCCGTCGTGACAAAGCCATTAGATATTTTGTACCCCAAGAAGGATATTTCCTGATAGGCTATGTCTACTTTTGCAGGCTTCACCGTCAGTCCGTGCTGTCTAATGCGTTCAAATGTCTGTTCTAATGTCTTTATGTGGTCTGTCATCGTCTTTGTGTGAACACAAATGTCGTCTATGTAACAGATAATATTCGGTATGTCTACTAGTAGAAGTCGTGTCTTACGCACAAATGTTGCTGGGGCATTGACAAGCCCAAATGGAAGTTTGCACCATTCGTACAGTCCCCAAGGTGTGGCAAAAGCTGTCAGATGTCTGCTCTGTTCGTCTACTGCTATTTGCCAGTAACCTTTCGTCATGTCTACCTTCGTAAAGAACCTAGCGTCTGTCAGTTCTGTCAATAGATCTTCAGAGTTTGCCATTGGCTCTAAATCTAAAAGAGTTATCTTATTTAATTTCCTATAGTCGACACAGAGTCTTATTGTGTTGTCCTTTTTGCGTACTATGACCATTGGAGATGAGAAATTTGATTGGGAGCGTCTAATGATGTTGTTTTTCTCTAAGCTGATGATCTCTTGATGTAAGTGTTCTTTGTAATGCAATGGAATGGTGTATGGTCTGCATTTTATAGGTGTATTTGACGTGAGTGTGATGTGATGTTGTACTAATTCTGTTTGTCCTGGGTTGTTGGAGAAAATGGTGTTGTACTGTTGTATGAGCTGTTTGCAACTGTCTGTTTCTGCTTGAGTTAACTTTGGGTTGATCTTAATTTCCTTCAAGCAGTTCGTCGTGTCTAATGCAGGTGTTGGAATTTCGTCACTAGCCTCGTCATCTTCATGGTCTATTATCACTGTACATGCTGTTGTGTCGTCTTGTTGGTTGTCTCTGTTGTAATATGGTCTTAGCATATTGACGTGGAATATTTTGTGTTTGTCTTTTATTTGGATCTCATAGTCTACAGGTGAAATCTGTCTCGTCACTTTAAATGGTCCTTGCCAAGAATCAGTCAATAAGTGTCTGTCACTAGGTAGAAGAAGAAGAACGTCCTGTCCAGGTGTCAACGTTATTGTCCTGTTACCTTTGTCAGCATATTGTCTATATGTAGCACCAGATAATTTTAGTGCATCCTTTGCAATTATACAAGATTTGATGATTCTTTCACGCAATGATGTAACATATACGTATGATGATATGGGTTTGAGTAAAGGAGTGGATTCAGTTAACATTTGATGATAAATGCTTAATGGGCCACGTGGTTTGGCACCATAGATAAGTTCAAAAGGAGAGAAACCTGTACTAGCATGTGGCACCTCGCGATAAGCAAAGAGAATAGCAGGTAAATATACGTCCCAGTTATTGGGGTGCTCTTGCGTGACTTTAGAAAGCATATGCTTTACATCACCGTTAAATTTTTCTATAATTCCGCTCGAGTGAGGATGGTACGGGGAATTGAAACATTGCTTCACCCCTAACATTTTGGTGAAAACTTGAGTAGATGCGGCGATGAACTGACTTCCCCTATCTGATTGGATTGTGTCTGGAAATCCTATCCGTGAAAATATATGGAAGAAAACTTCCATTATGTCATTGGCAGTTATGTTCTTTAGCGGAATCGCTTCAGGCCAGCGGCTACATTGATCAATAACAGTTAATATATATTTATTCCCTCTGGTTGTTATCTGATTAAGAGGGCCCACTATGTCGACAGATATTTTCTCAAAAGGTGACTGGCTAAGTCAGTAATTTGTAACTTTGCCTGTGGGTTTTTTCCTTTCTTTACAAGTTTTTGGCAGATGTCACAACTCCTGCAATATTGCTTATGTCATTGCAGAATTTGGGCCAATAAAACTGTAATAATAATCTTGATCTGGTCTTAGCGTATGCCATATGCCCTGCAAGAGGTATATCATGGGCAAGATGTAAGGCTTGCCTACGATACTCAATTGGCAAAACAGTTTGCTCTGTTGTGGTGTCACCTCTGGTATATACCTGGTGAGGATACAATTTTTCAAAGCAAAATGCCATCTTGCATTTTTGGTTAACTTTGGCTTTTGGCCGATCAGATTAAAATATTTTGACAATGAAGGATCAGCCTTTTGGGCTGTTACAAAAGTCTCCTTCATGGTTTTAGGAGGTAGTAATACTGGGCTAAGCATTTCTATAGCCTCAGTTTGATTAATTTCATCTTGCATTCTAGCAGTAGATCTAGTTACTGCGTTCACACATTCAATGATATCAGATGGTGATGAAATAGTGTTATCAATGATGTCATGAGATCCTAGTGCTACGTTAGCTACCATACATTCATTAGGTGGTACAACATTATCAATGATGACATTTGATGGTGATGTTGTGATCTCATTAATGCAAAGAGATGTTATGTCATGAGGCATATCATTCACCTCTGGTAAATTTCCAATTATAATATCACACACCGGGTTTGTTAATGCTGCGCATTTTACTTTCCCAGTGAGGAAAGGTGTTTGAATATATGCCCATGCTAGTGGGTACTTTTCAATATTGCCGGAGAATGTTCTGCATGTTACGTGCCTGCCTGTATAGTCTGTAGGCATTATGAACGTTCTCTTCAGTCCAATCAGTGAACTTCCCGTGTCCCGAAGGACTGTAGCAGGCTTGCCATTCACATATCCTTGATGGATGTTTATTCTGCCTTTGGAATCTACTACCAAATTAGCTTCTTCATTGGCAATAGGGATGGAGTGGCCGCATGTTAAAATACCATCTTCATAAAAGGTATTACAAACAGTACATTTATTGGCGTTAAACATATCAAAAGCCTGTGCTGAGTTCACAAGGTGTTTCTCTGATTGTTCTTCATCTGATGATGAACTATCAAATATGGCGGCATTGACTTTCTTGGTCATTTGCCTACCTTTACAATCATGGCGATAATGTCCATAGCCCTACAGAGGAAACATTTACGGAAATTTCTAAAGGATTTACGCTCTTTATCTTGTCTGTTTACCATGTTCTGTAAATATGTAAGATATGCGGGGTTCTTGTCGCACATCTCACCTTGATGATGTGACATTCTACAATAGTTACAATGGTTGTACTTCTCAGATGTAGGCTTATAAGGTTTTTGCCTACTATAGGGTTTGTCATAGTTAGCCGCTGCTACAAAATTGGTTTCAGTAGCTTCACTGGCAAAACAATGTTTGTTGGCTGTGTAATAAGCCGAACCACGTCTCTCAATCTGCTCTACACTCGTACATTCATTCTCTTGCAAAAACTTTGAAAATGCTGATGGAATAGATGAAATGACTTTATCTCTGATGATAAGATCTTCTAACTTTTGATAGTTCTTATAAATTTTAGCTGCTGAAGTCCATTTGGAAAATATATCTCGGACTAAGCAGAGGTAGTCAGAGAACGTTTGAGTCGGTTTGGGGCTCAACTTGCTGAATTGTTCTCTGTAACCTGCCTCATCTAACATAAAATGTGCCATAATCTTTGATTTTAGATAATGGTAATCTTTTCTGAGGTCTTTGGGGATAGTCTCTATGACTTTCAGAGGCTCCCCTGATAAACTTCTCATATAAATTATATTCCATTCAGACAATGGGACCTGATAATGGTCCATTAAAGTCTCAAAATTTTGGGTGAAGGCTGCAATGCAGTCACCCGAGGTATAATTTCTTACGATACCTTGATATTTCTTGTACTGGTTTTCTTTCTCCAGTCTCTCAGATTTCTTGGACTCTTTGTTTATGGCAGTCTCAGTATCAAGTTGTTTGATTTTTAGTTGCACTTCCAGCTCTTCCCGTTTACTCTGAGCTGCTATCTCAGCTTTCTTCAGTTCAATATCTAACTCAGCTTGTTTTGCTGCAGTTGCTGCCTCTGCTTGCTTTAAGGCTGTTTCTGCCTCTACTTGCTTGGCAGCTCTTTCAGCCGCTCTTTCATCGCGTTCATTAGCTTTTTCCTGTACTAGTAGGTATTCAGAGTATTTCCTTTCACTCCACTTTGTCAACTCGTCACCTGTTAACTTTAATTTTAAACCCATATCGATGAAATCATTTAATGAAGACATGATGGAAAAATGCAGATGAAATACAGACACACAATTTGTTACAAGTTGTTAGTAATTTTACTTTACACTTTACAATTGTGTTCTATTTACAATATGTGCCTAAATTTGCATCCGAAAGTATATAGAAAGAAAAAATATACTCAAGTGTCCTGGATGCGGTGAAGAACGGTTGAGATTCGGACTAGGAACTGTAGGGTCGCTACTTCAAAACACAAATGACCTCTACGGGCAAGGGTTTCAGATGGCACAGAAAACCTGCTTTGTTTTTGGAGAAAATAAGTTAGCGTCTGTTTGATGTGGTGTGTATGCTTGTCACTAAGTTTTGGTTAGGTTTGTATGGCGTTGAGTGTACTTGTAGGTCGTAATGTTGTCAGTCAACAATTTTTTTCAACAACACACGTCACTTTCTTTCCGAAACTTTCTGCTTTCTACAATTCACTTTACAAAGACAATCTAA
Organism: Cepaea hortensis; assembly: GCA_963921405.1. NCBI lineage: Eukaryota > Metazoa > Mollusca > Gastropoda > Stylommatophora > Helicidae > Cepaea > Cepaea hortensis. Next base: position 90,042,270 of record OY992895.1, on the reverse strand, counting down.
CTATATCTCAACACTCTACAACATTGATGACACATCACTTACATTACGATGACATTCAGTAAGGACATAGACATCAAGTTTACAAGATGGCGACAAGGTCACAATGGCGACAACTTCACAATGTCGACAAGGTCAAAACGGTGACAAGTTCCACAATCACAAATGTTTTACACGTTTACAAGATCAAACAATATGTATGCACTGTACATTTACATTTAGTCTCCATGTTCAAACAATGTAATACTATATATCAAAATGAGCCTTTACAATCACATTTAAATGTACTCTAAAGTTGAACAAAAATTTCTAAGTTCACAAATCTAGGTTTTAAATGTTAATTACTTAAACCACGTTCATTTTAAAGCCGGACGAATGCCACCACGTCCACACATGTCAGGGTCTTAAACCTGGCTCGTTAACCTAACACATGTGAGACAGTACAAATACAACGTGATTTGACTTGAGACTCAACGACACCAAGTTTCGATGGATTTATTTACAGATCACGATCTAGAGATGATTATCACAATACATAAGTTATAACAATACACTTACAGGCAACCCACAGCTTACAATCAGTCTCACAAGATGTACAAGCACTCGACTTTCGGGCCACAGAAACTACACAAGCCTTTCTCTCATCATACGTCCAGTCGAGTCCGAGTCCCAGAGCTGTCTGGCTATTTCTCGCAACGCGCCTGCCCACCTGAAGTGGCTTCACGAGGCCTGCGTGCGTCCTGCTTTGTCCTTGCCTGACCGCTGCCTGTCTCGTCAGCCGGCAACCTCGCAGGCAGGTAACTAATACTCGCCTGGCGGGCGTAACGATGTTACGGCATCCCCGCTAGGACCTATTCGCCTGGCGGGCGTAACGATGTCCCTGCATCTCTGCTGGCAATACTTTAGACTCTGACAGTGCGTACCCCTATATCGCACACAGCTTTAATTCCAAATAATATATCTGGCTATGAGAAATATATCGAGTCAGAATGATAGTACCAAGGCGAGCCTCTCTTGCTGGGGTCGGTTAGAAACCCAATTCAAATCCCTTAGGGATGCGAATGGGGGTCGGTTCGGACCCCTAAGGGTGTCGGTTCGGACCCTTAAGGGGCGCGCATGGGGGTCTGTTCGGACCCCTATTAGACCCCCCTTAGGGGGGGGGGCGATTCGGCCCCACCGCGAGGTCTGTGGGGAGGTGTACTCTGTTGACTACGGATATACTACTCCTGGAGATTCTTAGCAAAAGCTAATGGTCGCCGTTCGGTGCAGGAGAGCCTGGCATATGATACCACAACATCTAGCTTAAGAATGGAGGTGGAGGCGGTCAGTACAGCTCTCGAGAGAATACGACACACACACACACACACACACACACACACACACACACACACACACACACACACAAACACACACACACACATCGTGATTGTAACTGACTCAGAAAGCATGCTGAGGAGGGTGAGGACAGACAAGCTTCGTGCAGAGAGGCTTGCTTCGCTTCGGAAGTCACGGGTGACAAGCATCGTCTGGATCCTTTCTCCGGGGCATGCTGGTGTGCTGGGGAATGAACAGGCGGACAGATTGGCTGGCTCTGCAGAACTTGGTGGAGTATTGATGCATGATAAGGCAGACGTGGTTGCGGCCTTATGGGAGCACGTGTCCACCTCGGAGGAGCAAATGGATCACCATGGTCTGGCAAGAATGCGACAACGAAGGGTGACGAGGGGATCTGGCCGACGATCACTCAGAGGAAAGGCGAGACGGACATATAATCAGATTGCTACTGGTACTATTAGTGTTGGTGTGACGAAACGCGTTTATCTGTCTTGGGTCGTCAACAACCCGCACTATTTTGGCGCGTCATCGGGGACTTTCCCAGCTAAAAATAGACTGAGGGAAGCCGATGGAGGACTTATTATCTAGAATCGTCTCGAAACACCGGAATTCGAGTAACCCGTGATGCTGGGTATCGCTCTAACTTCCCGTGCAGAGAGATCTAGAAACTCTAGGCGGGGAATGACGTTTTCCCGAGAAAGTATCTTTTCTCAAGAAGCACTCGCTTCTAGTGCGCATTGAGTTGGCACGAAGCGGGAAATTGGCTACAGCAGTCATTCACTTACTTTTGTTCGAAGAGAACAGACGCTGGCCTGAGTGTGAGCCATTTTTGTGTTGCGTCTCACCTCAACCATGATTCGGCTGACTGTTATGAAAAGGCAGCTGAGAAGCCCTTGAACAGTTCGGAAGCTGACTGGAGAGCTGGTTTCACCATCCAGGTAGATATTTGTTTAAATCATGTAACTTGGTACGTGTGTTCCACACGCCATTGTTCTAACCTCATTACCTATGCGGATGTCCTCGCATACTAATTAGCAAACCGATCGATAACGCCGGGGACAATTAAGTGTGGGTTTGTTTACCGTGTGCTCGCGAATCAGCTGTTAGGAACGCCGTAATGTGATGTGGGCGATTTGGGTTCCAAATATATGTACCATATATTGCCAATCGTTGCATCTATTAGGTTGCTGTGTTAGAATAAAACCTAGTTACTTGTGCCGGATGGAAACTTAGATTATGTCAGTCAGTTGCTGAAGCCAGAAGAACGGTTAGAAAACCAGGTAAGTTGGTAGGTGGAGATTCAGACAAAAATGTGCTTAGTTACTAAGTACAGGAAGAACTTAGTTCTGTGACACCAGGAATGATGTAACTATTGTGTAGTAACTTAATAGTGAATTCATTGTGTGGAACAGCGGATTTCTGTGGAAAGGTAAGTGGCTTTGGTGCTATATCTATATATATATGATGTGACATTGGGTATATATATTAGGTCATGGCATGTGATACTTCCTGGGGTAATTCCGAACGCCGAATAGATCGACGCGTGATAACACTGCGTGCCGTCGCGATGTAAATATGCGTTCTGAAATCTTGTCTAAGCTATCCTGTTTCTTTCATACTGGCGCTAGTGCGAGTGAATGCTAAGGTGCTGGAAGTATGGAAGGATGCAGGAGGCTGTATGAGACTGGGGAAATATAGAATATGGGGGATGGGAAAGCAAGTTATGAAAGTATGTGTTGGTAGACCAAACCAACGATGAAGTTCAGTCCAGGCCAAGGCTAAACCACTTGGGAGGACAGAACTGGAACAGTACCCTTGGAACATGGGGGGGGGAACATGTATTCTCAAGAAGGCTTCTTGACTCTAAGGCAGAGTCTGATAAGAAGAGTTTGCGGTGGCGTGGGCAGGTGGTCCCACCAGCAAACAGGATTGTGTACATATGGGATGTGATCATGTACTATTCCTATATCCCGAGGGATGGTATATTGATCAAGATGTTTCTTAATGTACATTGATGATGTTAGGAATGAGTCTAGGGACTCTTTACCTATTTGTTTAGTTCGAGTAAATTAGAACAATAACACCTTGTATCATTACTGACGTTAGCGACGACTGGTAGATGATTAGGGATAGGTGAGACCAATGATCAGACTCGTCATTCTGATTTCTTGCTCTGTTTGACGGGCTGTTCTGTGAGGCCAGCTGACATTTGTGAACCCATGCTTGACTACTCTCCATATAGAGATAATGCTTTGGTTATATGAATAACTAACTAGCATGACTGAGAGTTGAGTAGTTTTGGTAGGATGCATGTGAACTAATGTTTGGGCCAGTATACTCTCACCGGTCGCTCTTCCTTTTCAGGAGTTTGCCTGTTGAGGAACCAGTCAACTATAAGTGTTGTTGGCAGAAAACCACTTCGTGTGACAGAGCGAAGGGTTCAGTTCTTTACTTATCACGCCAGACTCCATCACACCAGGTACCCAATGTGATTCACCATGCGTGAAGGTTGCTTCAAGACATACAACTGCCCTGAAGGTGCACGTGTGGGAAGTGCTGGTTTGTGATCGTTTAAAATAGAAGATACTCTGTTTTTGCCAGGAACATTTCAGCATGTTGAGTAATCATGCTCGACAGGGAACACCGGTCCGTCTGGTTTGACGGGGGTTCTGCCTAAACGCAGAAGTAACTAATCTTCAGACACTTGAAGGGTTCTTTGGACAGCTCGAGTGGCAGGTCTTGAGAAGAACTACACCAGTATTGACGTGTGTCAAGTGTAACCCGGTGGAAGGGACTATGGATTATAGTCCAACCTGAATTGTTTCCGTAAAATAGATGTCTGATTCTATTAATGTACTGTTTCCGTATCCAGATTATCAACTGTGTTCTAGAAGGACTCAGTAACTTTTCAGTAGCCATAACTGATCCTACAAAGTGTGACTGTCAGAGACCATTGAATTGGTCAATGCCATATCGGTTCTGCAGTGGAACTGTGCTATGAGTGACAGACCATTCGGTTGGTCAGTGACTATTTAGTTCATCGAAGTAACCAATACTTGGAGCCAAGTCCAGGAAGATTGTCTCCAACTCGGTTGTGTTCGAGAACTGTATTACCAGTGACTCCGTGGGAGTGTTATAGATGCAGTTGGTCCAGTGAAGTGGGGTCCAGCAGTGACTCTGTTGTTGTGGTTCCACGTTCGGGAGACGGAGGGGTCTCCAAGGTTCTAGTCATCTCACTGGAAGGAAGCCGGGTGAGTGGCGGACCAACTGGACGGGACATCTGCATCCACTCTACTTCTCAACTCGATGAAGACACCTACCTCTCTAAGTCTTTCTCTACTCTATCTTCTATTTGTGTAAATAGATTCTTCTATCAGGAAGTTCATTTCAGTTCTATATTCTCAAGGGTAGAATAAACTTTATGTAAGTTGACTTGCTCTTTGTATAATGATTGAGTGTGGTCTCGGACGATGCCTAAGTGTTCATTGTTCAACAGGTGTAGGTAGTTAGTGGGGGTCTAGAATCTGGAGGGGTGTGTAGACGTACCTAAATAACCTGAGATCAACCACAGAGAAAAAAAAAGTGTATCTGCTCGTCCAACCCCTGGGGTTAGAATACACGGGAGTGCTAGAGACACCTCGGGTGTGGTTCACTCTCACTACCCAAGGTGAACCCGAAACACTCCGTTACAGTTGGAACTCTTCGCTGGCTGCTGAGGATGGGGACGGAGCGCTTATGGGAATGCCCCGAATGCTGTGATGTCGGTTCCTAAATCAATCAATCAATCAATCTGAAGATGATTACTCTGGTGAAAAGAAACAATAGTTAGATGGTGCATTATTTTGTGGGACGTTTCACTCAAGGCCAGCATGATTTCAGTGTTGTAAATGATTGGAGTTTTACGTTCAGTGCTATGCCAATTGTTGAATGAATGCCATAATGAAGTTTTACTGAATTTATGGTGCGAATATTGTGCATGTGAAAAGGACAGAAGTTAGAATTGTTTCTTTAACCCCTACTCAATGGAGTTAGGCTGGGAGGGCAAATTTACGTTCAGTTGTTCGAACCTTTGTTGATATAATGAGATATCTGTCTGATGCTTCTCCCAATAATTCTTCAGATCATGATTTTGTGAAGAGACTGATGATTTGTTTCTGTTTGTGAATGTCCCATTTGTGAATGTTGAGTTGACTGTAATATTGGGAAGTTACAGATATGGAGGGAGATGACGAGAGTTAATATGACGTTTGTCTTTCCCATGACGTCACCTACCTTAGTATTGACGTTCTGCTCTGGCCTGACGACCGTATTTTACAATGACGAGTGTCTTATTCTGACTTCATTATTTCTTTAGGACGGTTCGTTTCAACATGACGACGCGTCAGTTTCTCACTTACGTATTTGTCTCAACCCTATGTCATTATATACTCTTGACATTTTATCTTGTCCTTGACGTCACATGACAACAGATATTTGACACAAAAGAGGTTTAACATAAAGGATGTTTGTCACAACAGATGTTTATCACAACAAATGTTACCGCCACTAATGTTTATCACAACAGATGTTAATGCAACAGATGTTTTTCACAATAGAAGTTATAACAATAAATGTTTATCATAACATGTTATTACAACAGATGTTTAACATAACTGATGTTTATCACAGCACATTAATAACAATAGATGTTTACCACAACATATGTTTATCACAACATACATGTTGTTTTCCCAGGATGTTATTTGTCTTATTATGACATACTTATATCATCCTGTTGCCTTATTTTATTATGAAATCGTCATAACATTATGATGTTTTGTTCTATCATATATATGTGTGCGTGCGTGCGTTCGTGCGTGCGTGCGTGCGCGCGTGCGTGCGTGCGTGCGTGTGTGTGTGTGTGATCATATTAGTATAACATTTAAGCATATTTTACAAAAATATAGCGGTTGGAAGGAACCAGCTCTTGTAGAGTTTATGAAACAATCAAATATTCAATTATTAGGACTCGCAGACACTAGGAAAAAGGGGCAGAACACGAAACAAACACATGAAGGTTACGTCCTTATATGGAGTGGCGTCGATCAGCGAGCTACAGCTAAACATGGAGTGGGTTTTTTGTTGCATCCAGACAAAGCGAAAGCCATTATCAACACTAAATTTATATCAGAAAGGATAATACTAGTACAGATCAAAGAAGGAAATAGAACAACAACTTTTATACAAACATACGCCCCATGTAATGACACTTACAGCGACGAAGACAAAGACGAATATTTTGATAAACTTGCAGACACGTTAAATAATGTCAAGGAGACAGATAAACTAGTTGTGATGGGTGATTTTAACGGACGAATAGGCACACGAAGAACACCGTGGGAGGATTGCATGGGGCCATTCAGCGACACAGAGACTGATTGTAACAGCAATGGTCAACATCTACTCAACATATGTTCGGAACATGGACTAATAATAGCAAATAGTTTTTTTCAACATCGTCGTAGCCACACCAAAACCTGGTATAAATGGAATGACATAAACCAAGCATCCCAAATTGACTTTATTCTAATTAGGAAATCAGACAGAAGGCTACTATTAGATTCAAGAGCACTCCCAAATACAGATGTTGATACTGATCACAAACCAGTCATAATAAAAAAGATTTCATCACACAGGAGAATAAGAAACAAAAAAGTAACAACACATGTCATCAATTATAGGAGGCTGCAGGAAAATACAGTTAAAGACGAATTCAATCAAGAAATCCAAAACCTACATAAGAACATCCCTGATGACCACTCAAGCGTAGATAAGGAATGGACATGTTTCAAGGCTGCCATGCTCGACACACTGAAAAATAAATGTGGAACAAAGAAAGTAGGGCAAGACAAAAGATTAAGAACAGCCTGGTGGAACAACGAAGTTAAAGATAGCATATTCAAAAAGAAGGTAGCATTCAAAAAGTGGATCACAACTAAATCTGAACAAGACTATATTACTTATAGAATAGCACGACGTAAAGCCAAACGAACAATTAGAGCATCTAAAGATGAATCCTGGAGAATATACGGTGAACAGATGGCGACCCTTAGTAAAGACTGCCCAAGAGAATTTTATAAACGTGTCACCACAATGAGAAACAGAGATGCATGTTACAACCCAACCACCATCATAAACAGCAAAAGAGGTATACCAATATTTAATCCACAACAAAGACTAGCAAGATGGGCAGAATACTTTCAAGAACTACTTAACCCCACACATAACATAGGAAACCTCACTTTTGTGCCTAAACGCCAGGGACAGCAAGAACCAAATTTCATACCTGCAGAAGTCAAAGCAGTTATACAGAAAAGTCCTAAGAACAAATCACCAGGTCCAGATGGAATAACCACAGAAGCTATTCAGGCCTGTGGGGAAACAGGAGTTAAATGGCTAACAAGACTTTTTAATATAGCATGGGAAGAAAGAAAAGTCCCAGATGATTGGCAACAGGCAATAATAGTACCAATATGGAAAAAGAAAGGCAATACGAGAGAGTGCGAAACATACAGAGGTATATCACTCCTAAGCCATATAGGGAAAATGTATGCAAAACTTTTGGAACAAAGAGCTAGACCAATAGTTGAACAACAGTTAAGCAAAGCACAATTCGGTTTTCGGAAAGGTAAAAGTTGCACTGATGCATTATTTACACTTAGACAAATTTGTGAAAAAACTATTGAATATAGTGACCAGCAGAATATTGTGTTTGTAGATCAGGAAAAGGCTTTTGATAGAGTAGACAGATACAAATTATGGACCATCCTTGAAGACTATGGGATAGAAGGGCAACTGCTAGAAAATATCATAGCCGTGTACCACTCGAGCCAAAGTGCAGTAAGAACACAGGAAGGTATATCATATATGTTCACAGTCAATACAGGAGTGAGGCAGGGATGTGTGCTCTCTCCCCTGCTATTCAATATCTACATGGACAGAATTTCCAAAGAAGCAAGTCTCGACAGACCAGATTCAGAAAATTTAGAACTCTTTACTCCAGATGAAACAACTGACCCACAGGGAATAAATGAACTTCTATTTGCAGATGATCAGTGCCTGTTTTACAGCGATGAGGGCAGACTACAAAATCATATTACTAATCTGAGTTCAACCTGCAGCAGATACAATATGAGTATAAACACAGCCAAAACCGAAGTAATGCAAGTTAGCAGATCGCCAGGCCCACTAAATATACAGATAAATAACACACCTCTGAAACAAGTTAAAGAATTCAAATACCTTGGAAGTATGATCACAGAAGATGGCAGATTGGACAGAGAAATTGACATCAGATGTCAAAAAGCTAGTGCACTTACATATCAACTATCACCCTTACTGAAACATCCAAACATACCCATGTCCGCAAAACGACAGATAATAAACAGCATATTCACACCAACCCTATGCTACCAATCTCAAACCTGGACTTTATCCAAATTACACCTTCGCAAAATCAACACCTGCGAAATGAGATGCCTGAGGAGAGCTGCCAACTTAACAATCCGAGACCGAGAAAGAAATGCTACTATCAGACAGACTGTGGGATCAACACCTTGTGCCACATTTATTGACAGACAGAAGATCAAGTGGTTTGGCCATGTCATTAGAATGCAACATCAACAACTACCATCACTGGCCTTACATCAAAGATCATCTGCTACGAGACCACGAGGACGTCCAAGAAGAAAATGGATTGACGACATCAGAGACATTGTACAACCTCACGGAATGTCACTATCCAGTGCCGTCCACCGTGCGCTGGAACGCAAATTATTCCTCCCCACGATGCTTGACGGCAGAAGTGGAAGATGATGATGATGATGATGATGATAGCGGTTGGATTTTGTTTCACACCAGAGAGCTAAGTGAGGGTTTTTGGCTTTTTTCGTCCTCATCCTAAAACTTGGCACTGCGTTGACTGTTGAAGACAGGTGAAACGATAGTGCCTGAGCATCTAGTTTGGAACATGTTTTTTTCATCTTGCATCGTGACTGTTGAATGAGAGGTCGCCTTCGCACAGCTGAAATGGGGATCCTCGGTATTTCATCAACCTCCAAGCCTCAGCCATGTCAGAGAGTTCAATCAGCAAAGCTAAGTAACTTTCTCGAAATGTACTTCATGCCAGACACGCACACACATACACTTTATGAATTTCTAACAAAGAAACATTACTAGTACCAGAATCAACAATGTAGAGGATCGACATTTTTCTGACGAGAATTTGAACAGCTTTGATAGATCAACATGGAAGCGTAATGACTCTTGTTATTTTGGACCTGCTTGTGGTGATGTAACAGGGGTATTAAGTTCTGGTGGGGTGATATCGTCTAGTGATATAAATGTGTTAAAATCATGTACAACATCCCTGATCTGCATACACCCCAGAAAGTTATTTGAATAAATTTGTTAAACGAAATATGAGACTGAGTCTATTTGATTGTTGATTATGTTCAGCATTGCTTTTTGTTGGAATTTGTTACAACATAAACATTGTAATATTTATGTGAGTCCCCATTGGCCAGGTGAAATGACGGGGTCAAACTTCGTTTATAGAGTAAAGCAAGCCCCTCTATTAGACCGGTAACTTCCTAGGATTCATGACGCCTTGTGATAGGAAAGCCTATGTTCCATTCATATCTGTAGAGTGAGGATCTCATCTCATCATGTTCCTCTTGTACCTTGCGGTGTCGAAGTGAAGTATAAATATCGTGAGAGTGCCCGATTATGGGCTTCATATATCGATATTCCCATGGACTCTGCTATTCTCTCCGTCCAACGTTTACGTGGTCGGCCTCTTCCTCTGTTTTCATCTGGTCTGTACATCATTGCTTGTTGTGGTATGCTGTTGACTGCTAACCTACTTGCATGGCCAAACCATTTGACTTGCTGCTTTCTAATAAAATCTAATGCTGCTTTAACCCCCACTTTAGTCCTGATTTCTTCATTTCTGATCTTATCTCTTCTTGATAAGTTGAGTATTCTTCTCAGGAACCTTATTTCTGTTATTGTGATTTTTGTTTTCTCTTTTTCTGTCATTGTCCAGGTTTGGCATTGGTAGCATAGAGTTGGTAGGAAGATTGTGTTGTAAAGTGCTTTCTTCGTAGTTATTGATACTTGTTTATTCTTTAATATTGGTGTCATTTGTCCAATGAGTTGATTTGCCTTATTGCACCTATTTTCGATCTCGTCTTCTGATGTGCCATTTGATGATATTATACTTCCTAGGTACTTGAAAATCTTTATTTCTTTCAAGGGATGTTCGTTTAGGTGAATTGTTGTTATTTATTCTTCTTTAGTTATAGTCATTACCTCTGTTTTGCTTGTGCTAGTTTTCATGTTATGTTTTCTATACATTTCGTTTAGACTATTCATGTGGTCTTGTAATTCAGCTTCTGATTTTGCTATTAGTGCTTGGTCGTCCGCAAACAGGAGTTCCCTAATGGTTAGATTTGCAGAAGGTTCCTCTTCTGTGTTCTCGTCATACGGTATTCTTGCTGTCTCTGCTTAGCTGGTTTCTTTACATATGTTGTCTATATATGTTATGAACAATAGATTGGACAGGACACAACCTTGTCGTACTCCAGATCTTATGGTGAAGAGTTCTGAGTTTCCTCCAGTTGCTCTCACTATACATTCACTGTTGTTGTATAAACTTCTACATAGGTGTGTTAGATGTGTACTCACTCCATATTGTTTAAGGATTTTCAACAGCTTATTTCTATCTACTCTATCGAATGCCATTTCTTGGTCGACAAAGGCTAAGTAGAGTGTTTCATTGAATTCGATTATTTCAGTTGGGTCAGAGGGTTCTCCTCTGGTTCTCACTGCACTTATCTTTTTGTAGAAGGTTGCTTCCTTGTAGTTTTTATTTAGGGTTTCTCCATACTCTTCCCAGTCTGTTTGTTTTTCCCTCTTTACTATTCTTCTCACATGTCTTCTCGCTATTCTATATTCTATATAATCACATTCCTGTTTGCTCTTCAACCACTTTTTATATTTTTACCTTTTTGCCTTTTACCGCTTTCTTTACTTCTGCGTTCCACCAACTTATTTTCTTTATTCGTGTTTTGCGTTTTTTCGTGGTTCCACATGTTATCTCTGCAGTATTTAAAATGCTTGATTTGAACATCTCCCATTCTTCTTTCTTTCAGTAGGTAATTTTTCAAAGAGTTCAGTTAGTTCTTTCTCATAATTTTCCCTTACTGCCTCGTCTTTAAGGTTTTTTAAGTTTACTGATTCGCATGGCATATATTTTCCTGCTCTTTGTTTTCTTCTTCTGGTTGTTCTTATTGTGGCAACGACTGCTTTATGATTTGTGTTTATACTGAAATTGGGCAATGCCCTTGCATCTAATATATTTCTCTTTCTGTTATTTCTTGTTAATATAAAATCAATTTGGCTTTTAGTATCTAGATCGTTCCATTTATACCAGGTGTATACTTGTGAATCTTTATGTGTATAGAATATATTTGTTATATAGAGATCGTGTTGACTGCAAAGCTCTATTAGTCTACTTCCGTTATAATTCTTTTCATTATGCTGAACTCCAAATGCTCCCAGATGTTTTTTTATGCCCACTCTGTTATGCCCTAGTCTTGCATTGAAGTCTCCCATAACTATGATGCTGTCCTGCTTATCTATTTTATTTAGCACGTCATGTATGTCTTCGTAGAAGTCCTCAAATTCTTGCTCATTATTGTTTGCATTACATGGTGCGTATATTTGTACATATGTTGTAATTGTTTGTTCTTTTATTCTCACTGTTATGATTCTTTCTGATATATATTTTATTAGCTGCAGAGAGCAGCAAATTAAAAGAGGGGTGGCCAAACAAGAACACTACGCAGGAAGCCAAAGAAGATTGATAAACCAACACAGAACTGGCGTCGTTAGCCGCTACACGTTGCGGGATTTGCTGAGGAGGGGATCCGAGCACTTATGGACTGAATAGTTCGATGTGCAATGAGGATGATCTGTCGACTAACTAACTAACTAAATAACTATATATTTTATTTCTAGTATTCCTCTTGCTAGCCGTGGTTCGATGACTATTCCCACACCGTGTCTTGCCCTTTCTTGCTGTTCTACTCTAGAGTAAACAAACGTGTAACTGCGGTGGATCTCCTTGCATCCTTTCCCCTTTTGTTCTGGTGTCCGCTATTCCCATTAGTCCAATTGTCCTCTCTTCCATTGTTTCTATAAGCTCTTCTTCTTTACTATTGAAACAACAGACATTCATTGTGCCTATTTTTTGAGACGCTGATCTATCTCGTAATCCACTACCAGAGTGGGTATATGTTACTTAATTATCTTAATACGCCTCTTGGGGTTCGTCTTATATAAGCGGAGTTCCTCTTGGTTATAGTTTGTAGGCTTCACAGATTGTGTTCGGCCTTAAATTTATCTTCACGCCACAATAAAGAATTGTCTCAGTGTGTATAGTACATGAAAGCTGGTTGTTTTTTGAAGACTTTCTCAGTGTTTATTGTTCATGGTAGCTGGTTGTTCATTGAAGACTTGTCTCAGTGTGTAAACTACATTGTAACTGGATGTCCATTGAAGAATATCTCCGCTTGTATAGTACACGGTAGCTGGTTGTTCATTGAAGACTTGTCTCCGTGTGTATAGTACACGGTAGCTGGTTGTTCATTGAAGACTTGTCTCCGTGTGTATAGTACATGGCAGCTGGTTGTTCATTGAAGACTTGTCTCCGTGTGTATAGTACATGGCAGCTGGTTGTTCATTGAAGACTTGTCTCCGTGTGTATAGTACACGGTAGCTGGTTGTTCATTGAAGACTTGTCTCTGTGTGTATAGTTCATGGCAGCTGGTTGTTTATTGAAGAATTGTCTCCGTGTGTATAGTACATGGCAGCTGGTTGTTCAATGATGACTTGTCTCCATGTGTATATTACATGGTAGCTGGTTGTTAATTGAAGACTTGCCTACGTGTGTATAGTACATGGCTGTACATTGAAGACTTGTCTCTGTGTGTATAGTACATGTAGTTGGTTGTTCATTGAAGACTTTTCTCCGTGTGTATAGTACATGGTAGCTAGCTGTTAATTGAAGACTACTCCTTCTAGCGCAATTAATTGATTTGTGTGTGTGGATTAGGGTTCCCTTGTAACAGTGTCCCTAGCCATCAGGCAAAGCGACTCCGACTTTAGAGGTGCTTGTAACTTACGTCCCCATGTCATGGACGAGATTTCAACATTTTAGTCCAATTGTCCGGTGTAAGGGTTGAACCCGCTACCTCGACATAAGCACACCGAATTTTGGGGAACGGGCGCTATTATCCAATCGGCCATGATGACCTTCGATTGTTGAGAATATAATGGACAAAATTTTGAATATGTAGTGGGCATAGATGAATGAAGAGAATGTCATGGACAAAAAATTGACACAATATCATGGACAAATGAATGTTGATTATATGTCGTGAACAAAAAGGAATGTTGAGAATGTCATAGACAGAAAATAGTGCTGGAATTTCATGGACAGATCAGAATGTTGACAATATCATGTACAGAGAAGAGTGTAGAGAATATTATGGACAGGGAATAATGTTGATAATATTATGGAGAGATCAGAATGGACGGAGAAGAACTTGGGGAAAATCATGGACAGAGAAAAAAGAGAAAGGAAAAGAAAAGCTGAGGCCGTCAAACATGTACAAGTCACAACTGACAATATCTCAGTCAGATTTCAAGCTCATTATTTCACAAGTCGCAACTGACAATATCTCAATCAGATTTCAAGCTCATTGTTTCACAAGTCGCAACTGACAATATCTCAGTCAGATTTCAAGCTCATTATGTTAACCATCACAACAAACAATATCTCAGTCATATATGAAGCTGCTTATTTCAACAATCAAAACTGACAATATCTCAGTCATATCTCAAGCTCATTATTCCAGGTCCCAGCTGATATTATCTGTCATAGCTCAGTCATATCTTAAGCTCATTATTTCACCGGAAGCCACTGACAATATCACATTCATTTCTCCAGCTCATTCTTCACAAATCATCACTGACAAAATCTCAGTCATATCTCCAGCTCATTACTTCACTAATCTCGATTGACAATATCTCAATCATATCTTCAGCTCATTACTTCACCAATCACCACTGAAAATATCTCAGTCATATCTCCAGTTCATTACTTCACTAACCTCCACTGAACGAACGAACAAACTTTATTTTCAAAGGGTTAAGAATTGGGCACGCAAGCCCGTCTAACATTATGCCCTTCTATCACTCTCTTTCATACATTATTTCATTCACACATCATTCAAGGCTAACAGAGAACAGTAACAATATAAAAGATATGCATTATAAAGGCATGGGAAAAATGCAAACATCAAAACTACAAGACACAGTAATATTAGATAATGGTCTGACACTTGTTATTAGCCATGTGGAATATACTGGCCTATAAAAAGGTGATTGACTGTTATACCAGGGTTTTGTTATTATTATTATCTCTATTATTAAGGGGGAAGATAATCCGTATTGAGATAGTGTTCGAATAATTTGCGATTATATGAATAGGGATTGGTGGTGTCCTTGATTTCTTGTGGAAGATTGTTCCATAGCTGAGCTGCAGAGTACGTTAAGCTTCTTTTGTATAAGTCAATCCTAGGCTTCGGAATGTGTAGTATATTTAAACGTTTACTGTGTCTAGCATTATATTTAAACAATGGCCAAAGGTAATGTGGGGCATTCCGATGCAGGATTTTGTAAATTAGTTTAGCTTTATTGAAAAGCAGGCGTTTGCGGAATGGTAGTAACTGAAGGCGTTTATACAGGCTATGATTTTCAGATAAATGTTTGCTATAAATTAGACTCATGGCCCGTTTCTGGAGTGAGTAAAGTCGCTTGGTGTTTGAATTAGAACAACCGTCCCAGATTGTAGAGCAGTAGTCAAAGTGTGTCTGTATATGAGAAGTATAGAATAGTTTCCTTGTGTCCTCATCAAGGAAGTTTTTAATTTTGGCGAGTTGGTAGACTTTTTTCGCTGTTTGTTTAATGAGCGCTTGAACGTGGGAATTAAAGGTTAGGTTTCTATCAATGATTAGGCCTAATGTTTTGTGCTCAATTACACTTTCTACTGGCATGTTATCGATGTGAAGTTGAAGTGATGTGTGTGAGCTTAGAGTTTGAAGTCTTTGTCTGGTTGTTAGTAACATTGCTTTTGTTTTAGTGATGTTAATACATACGGTTTGAATAGCTCCACCTAAATACATTATTTAATTCTTGTTGTAAAGACGACTCCAGTAAAATACAGTTTTCAGCGTTTGTGTACACCGTACAGTCATCTGAAAATAGATCGCAGGACGACGAAAGATGCAAAGGTAGATCGTTAATATATATGGCAAATAATAGAGGGCCAAGAATAGAGCCTTGCGGTACTCCAATATTGAAGGTTGTGGTTTGAGACAGAGATTTATTATGTGATACTACTTGCTTTCTGTTTGATAGAAAAGATGATATTAGAGTGACTACATTAGGGCCAATTTTCATTGTCTCGAGTTTTTTTAATTAAAATAACATGCTCTATCATATCAAATGCTTTCTTGAAATCAATAAACACAGCTCCACATAGACTGTTGTTGTTTATATTCTGGTGCCAATTTTCTATCCTGTTTGTTAGGGCCGTATGGCAAGAATATTTTGGTCGAAATCCTGATTGGCTGTCAACAATAAGCTTGTTGCGAACTAAATACTGTAATGTTACTTTATGGATGTGTTTTTCTAGTGGCTTAGATAGTGATGATAGTAAGGAAATGGGTCTGTAATTGTTCGGGAGACCATTGTCCAATGAACCAGATTTAAGAAGAGGGTACACTTTAGCGATTTTGAGAGCTGATGGAAAGTGGCCTTTGGTGAGACACTGGTTATATACATAGACAATATCTCAGGCACATATCCAGCTCATTACTTCGCCAATAACGACTGACAATATCTCAGTCACATCTCCAGCTCATTACTTCAGCAGTCATAACTGACAATATCTTAGTCATATCACCAGCTCATTACTTCACGAATCACCACTGACAATATCTCAGTCATATCTCCAGCTCATTACTTCACCAGTCATTTAAACATACATATACATTGGCACCTGTCCGTCTTGACAGACGATAGTTTGGTACATTGTGCTTCAAAAAGGCTTAATAACCACAACCCATGGCGGTGGCGAGTGTGGCTGGTAAGGCCAATTCTTGCTGCAAATGTTTGCCCACAGTAGATGCATGTGAAAACATGGTCATTTCCACCATTGTGCACCATCTTACGTCGCTCACGCTCCGTGTGTGCTTTATCTGCAATCATTCCCTCTTATGTCTTTATTCCATTTTTTGATGTTTGCCCTCCATGCAACACGTTCAGCGGCGCTTGCTCCAAATGTGCATTATCAATGCCTGTATCAATCATGTCCCGTTTACACACATCTACTGTATCGTAGTAGAGGCCGACCCTGAGATCTCCTACCCGTCTGTAATTCACCAAAAAAGATGTCCTTTGGTATTCTACCATCATCCATTTTCCTAACATGTCCTGTCCATCTAAGTCTACGAAGACTGAGCATGGAATACACCGTCACACAACCTGATCTTTCCAATACTTCAGTATTTGTGATTTTGTCTTGCCACTTAATGCCAAGTATTCTTCGCAGACACCGCATATGAAAGCTGTTTAAACGTTTCTCTTGGCGTAAGTAAGTTGTCCAGGTTTCACTGCCATAAAGAAGAGTACTAAGGACACAGGCTTGGTAGACGAGGACTTTTGTTTTGGCAGTAAGCTTCCTGTTCTCCCAGACTCTTTTTGCTAACATGTTCATTGTTGTTGCTGCCTTGCCAATCCTGATGTTGATTTCCTGATCGAGGGATAATTTGCTATTTACCTCTGATCCTAGATATGTAAAATGGTCTACTATCTCCAGTTCGGCGTCGTCAATAAAGATTGATGGTACACCGTGTGCACCTTGTGACATAATCTGTGTCTTCTTTTTGTTAATTGTTAAACCAAATTCAGAACAAGCATTGGAGAATGCAGATAGTAGATGTTGTAATTCTTCCTCAGAGTGGGTCGTAATCGCAGCATCATCCGCAAAAAGCAACTCTCTGATTAGTATCCTCCTAATTTTAGTCTTGGCCTTCGATCTCTGAGCATTATAGAGGCCACCATCTGAGCGTGGGTGAATGTATATACCGTCATCCTGATCACGAAAGGCATATTTCAGTAGAAGTGAAAAGTATATTCCAAAGAGGGTGGGAGCTAGTACACAACCTTGCTTAACTCCACTCTTGATTTCAACTCTTCTGAAGTTGAGCCATCAAACTTGATTATACCCTTCATGCCTGTGTGGAACGATTCCACAATGGACAGAAGAGTTGGTCTGCAGCTAATCTTCTTTAGTGCTTTGAAAAGACCCTCACGACTGACCAAATCGAATGCCTTTGTGAGGTCGATGAAGGAAATAAACAGTGGCTGATTTTGTTCTCGGCATTTTCTTGCATCTGTCGCAATGAGAATATCATATCATTGGTAGACCGGTTCTGAAGGACGCCACACTGTGATTCGGGTTAGACATGATCTCCCAGGACTTGAAGTCTGCGCTTGACAATTCTGGTAAATACTTTCCCAACAATACACAGAAGTGAGATACCCCTATAGTTGTTACAGTCGCTCCGATCGCCCTTGTTCTTGTACAGCGTTATGATGTTTGAATCTTTGTAATCCTGTGGGACTTGTCCTTCTCGCCAGCATAGCTCTATTTGCTGGTGGATCTGTAGAGCGAGTGTGTCTTGCCCACTCCTGATTACCTCTATTGGAATCCCATCCTTACCTGGAGCCTTGCCAGATGCAAGCTTATTTATAGCACACTAGCTGACCCTGCCCGGCTTCGCCCAGACCCTGGTGGGGAGCATCTCATTTAATTCATATAAGTAGTCATATAAGTTCTCGTTCCCGTTACCGACTGTCTGTCTGTCTGTCTGTCTGTCTGTCTGTCTGTCTGTCTGTCTGTCTGACCCGGCCCGGCATTGCCCAGCTCCTGGTGTGGAGCATCTCATTTAATTCATATAAGTAGTCATATAAGTTCCCGTTCCCGACTGTCTGTCTGTCTGTCTGTCTGACCCGGCCCGACATCGCCCAGCTCCTGGTGTGAAGCATCTCATTTAATTTATATAAGTAGTCGTATAAGTTCCTGTTCCCGACTGTCTATCTGTCTGTCTGTCTGTCTATCTGTCTGCCTGACCCTGTCCGGCTTCATTAAATTCATACAACAAAAAAAATGTAACTTAAAAGAACGTTCTACCACACACCATCCATTATTTTTAATGAAAACTCTTTCTAATCACCTGCATGACTACAGTAACTTCTTAAGCAAAAAAAGATGAGTTACAATGTTATGCATTGTGCATCATTTTTATGAAAACTTTGAAAATGCCTTACAGATTGTATCATTATTTATTATAACTCATATGCCGGTACATAACTATGGACAAAGAGTTTATAAATCTTTGAAAACGATGCCACAATATGACTATAAGTTATACAGAAAAGTTATGCCCCTTGAAACAACTTTTACGAGTTAGATCCCCTGAAATATATGACATTATGATGAAAAATGAAAAATGAAATAATACTGAGTAAGCAGGCGATTTCACACTAACAAAATATCACAGTTGGCTGCTCTGGACTGAAAGGAAGGCGTGTAGAAAATTTCATCTCAATCGGATGGGCCGTTCGCGAACAAATAAAGGACATACGGAGATACATAAATACATACAGAGATACGCTCCTTTTTTATATATAAGAAGATTTAACTTCTGTTATGGTGGGAAGTGTGTCCAGGTGGTCAAGAGTTGGCAGGGCCTCTATGGCGTTGAGGGCATCATCCGCTAGCTTGGTCTCACTTGAGTAAAGCTCTAAATAGTGTTCGACCCATCTATCCATCTGCTGTTTCTTATCAGTGATGATTTCTCCAGTCAAGGTTTTCAGCGGTGCACTTCTTTTGATCATTGGACCACAGGCTTTCTTTATCCCTTCATACATGCTTCTGATGTTTCCCTTATCACTTGCTATTTGAATGGACTCACATAACTTGATCCAATAGTCATTTGCACATTGCCTGGCAGCCTTTTGTATATCCTTCCTCGCTTGCTTCAGCTCACTCAGAGTGTTACGCGTTGGTCTTTCCTTGTTTCTTAAGAGAGCTATCTTCTTTTTATCAATCAAGGGCTGCAGTATCTGGCTGTTTGCTGCAAACCAGTACTGCCTCTTATGATCCACAGTGCCGTAAACCACTACCGCTGTTTTATAAACAGTTTCCTTAAGTTTACTCCATTTATCATTTACTATACAATTGTCTTTTTTTGTCTTTAATTATGTATTATTGAAAGCGTCTTCAAGTTGCTGTTGAAATTCAAAGCACATTCCAGGATCGTGAGTGTTAATAATATTAATCCTGGGGCTAGACTTGTGTTTAGCTGTGTAGATTCTCTTTGGTCTCAGTCTAACCCTTGCAACAACCAAAGAATGATCTGTATCACAGTCAGCACTGTGGTAACTTCGAGTTAATGATGTATGGTTCAGATGTTGTCTCCGTGTGATAATGAAGTCAAGCTGATGCCAATGGCCGGATCTTGGATGTTTCCATGTGACCTTATGCAGCTCTTTTGTTTTAAAAAAGGAGTTTGTAATACATAGGTCATTTCTAGTGCAATGCTCCAGCAGCCTTTGCCCATTATAATTCATGCGACCGATGTTGTATTTTCCACGGCACACTGGCCATGAACTCGAGTCCTTTCCCACACGAGCATTGAAATCACCGAGCATATAAATGTAGTCGGATTTTGGAACTGCCTTGATCACAGAGTCTAGCTGCTCATAGAACGTATCCTTCACATCATCAGAGGAAGCGAGTGTCGGTGCATATGCAGTGACAATGGTGGCAAATCCACAAGAGGTTGCCAAGCGCAGTGATAATAATCTTTCATTACCTCCAGCTGGGATATCAATCATTCCCAGTAGCGAATTCTTCACTGCAAAGCCCACACCATGTTGCCTTTTTTCTGAATGCCCTCTTCCCTTCCAAACAAAAGGTGTAATTGTTTTCCTGAGTGACCCTTCCTCAGCGAGGCGAGTCTCCTGCAGGCCAGCAATATCAATGTTAAGACGACTGAGTTCTTCTCATATCGTCAATATTTGTCAAGTCATTGGAAAATCCTGGACACAAGGTTCTCACGTTCCAGTTTGCAAGCCGTAGCTTGAGGTTTCTATTATTCTTTTTATTAGTACCTGGTGGATTGGTTTTACAGCCTGCGATTAAGATTTTGTCCTAGCCCGAAACACCCATTGAAGCAGGCAGGCTGTGGCGGATCAGCACCCAATTGGCCGGGGGCTGCCCATCTTGAGGCGGGCGGTAGCTAATCAGTGACACCTGTAGGTGTCCCCCACCGTCAGAGGCAGCGCGTGGCGCCCCATGTCTACGCCACCTGACAAGGACTTATAACGCGTAACAGTTGCCTCTCGCTTTGATTCCGAGACTGTTTAAGACCAGGGATGGAGTTTTTCCTCTCCATAGCACAAAGCCTGGGTTAAAATAAAGAAACCATGTTTTGCCCATGCAGCATGATCCCTCTCTCGGCCTGCCTAGTTCACTCATGAGGAAAGGTAACACCCCTACATCTGGAACAAGACAAGCTGCAGAAGTTGCCGGATCAGCAAAGCAATGCTCTAACTGTCCGCCTGTCGGAGCTTCGATCCTAGACCAGCTGCCAACCAAGGCTTAGGGCCCGGTCTGCCCTGCCATGACTTATTTTGTCTTTGGGTTGCATTTCCTCGCACCAGGATAAGGCTTGTACCCTCCCAATTGCGCTCTACCGCACGAAGCCGTTGGCACAATGTGGGGTGTCGGGTTTGGTAAGCGCCGCCCAACGTTCGGCGCTAACAGAAAGCAGGTAGTACCGTCTACTGTCATACGGTAGCTCAGTCATATCTGTCTAAGACCTGACTGATCTTCACCAGTCAACACTTAAAATATCTCAGTCATATCTCCATCCAATTACTTCATCAGTCACCACTGACAATATCTCAGTCACAACTCCAGCTCATTACTTCACCAATCATCACTGACAATATCTCAGTCACATCTCTAGCTCATTACTTCACCAGTCATCACTGACAATATTTCAGTCAAATCTCTAGCTCATTACTTCAACAGTCACCACTGACAATATCTCAGTCACATCTCCAGCTCATTACTTCATCAATCACCAACAATTATAATCACTGCCACCAGAAAATGTCTGGGGATGTAAAGGTGACCGTCACAACACTGGCCATGCCACCCGTCAAGTGTTCTGTACAAATACCGGTCTAGAACCATATGCCTAACACATCTTATATCGTGTAGAAGGGCCATATCCGCGCCACAGATACCCGAGTTCATGTGTTCATGGGGTTCGGGTCCGTTGGTGGGTTCCCGGGGGTCGGATCCTTTGGCTGGTTCCAGCCCAGAAATTCGACGTTTAAACTGTAAACTATAAGTGAAGACAGAGATGTCATGTTATGACTGTAAACTAAAGAGAAGCATAAGTGAAGACAGAAATGTAATGTTTTGATTATATAAGGTATATGGTGCAAGTCCCACATGTCCCACCAGCCGACACTCCATGTATGATATGGTCAATATATCTACCAACGCATTCACTTCCCAGAATATTTTCTAGTACACATTATAGACTGCGTCCTCCTGGCAGGTGGTCAAGACAAACAAATCTCACACTGAACGGGAGTTGAACATAGGACCACCGGGTTGGCAGGTGAGTGCTCTAGTCACTGAACCACTATTGACTGACATGAAGGATATTTCTAAGACAAGGAGGCACACCTGCCGTACTCACCTGGATTATTGAGTCGAATTCGGAGCCAAGTGAAGTGGATGGACTGATTTAGTGTAATCTCAACATTGTCAAGGCCAGGTGGTGTCAGGCACGAGCTATCATCACCGTCTGTTGCCGTCGGATGTGAAGTCCACGCTGTGTAGGCCAGGTCCGCTGTGGAGACAAGGTTTTGGACACAGACAGTCACTCATGTGTCATGGTTGTGTTGTAGCATGATGGTTTCATGAATATGAAATATGAAATATGAAATATGAAATATGAAATATGAAATTAGAAATCAAGAATCAACATCAGAGCACTCAGGACATGCCCAGGCGTGCTCGAAAGATGAGTGATTGGCAGGCTTTTCCATAGGACACATTTTTCAGTCCCATTCCCATCCCACGGTCATTTTGCCTGTCCCATTCCATGGGATTCCCATGGAATTCCCATGATAATACTAATATGGAATACAGTTCAAATAAAATTATGAAATTTATGAAAGTTTAGGTTTAGTGTCTACTAAATAGGACTACATGTCCAAAGAGACATGTAAAACAACAGAATTTATTAATTTTAATATTCAAAAGTATTTTATTAAAACAAAGTTTAATCTAAATATGACAATTCAGTGTCATTCTGACACTCTCATTCTGTTTCTGAGTCACTCTGCTCATTCAGCACATTATCAATTTCTTGCTGATCGACTGTTTCTAATAATTCAGTTAATCCAGGTAATACCTGAACCATTTCCACAATTTTCTTCTTACATGCGAATCTGATATACACAGAGGTTATAACGAGAGCTGATAACATCCGTTTTCGCAACTTACTCAACAACAATCCAGCTGCACTAAATAAGCGCTCTACAGCCGCTGAGGACTAATAAGGCCAAGACAATTTTCTCACTTGCTGTTAGCAGTGGACACCTATTTCATTTTTCCAATAATTTAATGGTAGTGAAGTTGGTTGCCGTAATTTTTGAAACATGGTGACTTCATTCTCAAGGCATTTGTTTCTGGGGGTCATCAAACTTAAGTGCTTTGTTTGCTGGAGGATAAAAAAATAAGTCAAAATCACTTTTCGGCTTTTGTTCTACAACTCATGCTACTTCACATACAGCAGATGATTCAGAAGAGAGATTTAAATCTTTGATGAATGAAATAACAGTTGAAGCAACAGACTTAGAAAAAGCAATCCAATCATTGGCCCATTTATTGGTGTCCACATTCCCTTTCTTCTCAGTAACAACTGACTTAACCATGTCTTCTATTTTGGCTTTAATGTTAACTCCAGTAAGGAATGTTGCATTAACTGCCAAAGAACAGCCGCAATATGGCCAAAGATTTTCTCCAATAATTTTCTGAAAATTCTGACAATATTTCTTCACCATGCTGCTGGAAGTTTCCTCGTCAATATCAACAATAACTTTGTACAACTGATAGTCTAGGAGGAAGTATAACAGCAAAATTAAATGAGATGTAGTACCAATAATCTCTAGTTTGTCAATAACAGTTTTCAATTTCTCATGTATGTACAGCATTCCTTTAATCTGAACAATATTGGGAATGTGGTTTAAGAATTCTTCATCTTCATTAAAGTAATGCGAGTAATTTTTTTTTAAAAATGGGCATTGAAACGTTGGTAATATGATCGCATGCGCGCATTTATTAATTTATCCGGTGTCCCACCTCGAGATAAAGAATTGATACAAGAATATAAAGAAAAAGGAAGGATAAAAGGCTTTAATGAGGTTTTTAACAAAGTTGCCATGACATCGCTACTGTCCCATGTGTCCCATGGGAAATACAAATGTTTGCTGTCCCGTCCCATTCCATCCCATGGGACGTTTCCCATGAGATTCCCATGGGAATCCCATTCCCATGGACAAGCCTGGTGACTGGAAGTGGCGAATGTAAGACCCAATTTGTGACCCTTTGAAAATAAAGTTCGTTCGTTCATTTGTTCGTTCGTTCGTTCTAGAGTAGCCAGCCGAGAGTTGACAAGCTAATGATAGTAGTGAAAGTCTGAAAGTCCGCCTGCTGTTCCTCTAAAACAGTGGTTCTCAACCGGTGGGGAATTCCCCGCCCCCCCCCTCCCCCCAGGGGGGAATTTTAGGGTTTCCAAGGGGAGGTGAGATTAAGATTATTTCAAGACTGCGTTAATACAAGAACGGATTACTTGATATTGTTTTTCCCTTCATACAGTACGGTTCTGTACGTCTCACCCTTCTAAAATTCAATTTATAAAGTAAGTAGACCCACAAATTATGTTTTATATGGATGTTTAGACTTGTTTTAGTATGTGCTATTAAATTTAGCTTCCATTATTACGTATACTGTTAGGGGCAAGGGCGGGATTTTTAGGTAGGAAAAAACGAAAGGGGGGAATGACATTCTGAAAATATGGTGAAGGGGGGCACGGGCAAAACTTTTAGGTAGGAAATACAAAAGGGGGGGGGGGAGGGAGGAGGGGTTGACGTTCTGAAAATATGGTGAAGGGGGCACGGGCCAAAAAAGGTTGAGAACCACTGCTCTAAATGATGTGGGTCATCAGAAGCCCTGCTTATCTCCCACTGAATCAATCTCTCTTAGTGTGTGTCTTTGGTTTCGTTGCGCTTTGCACTCGATCCCAGAGATCCTTCACAACATCCGTCTTATCATGATATAGCTGGTCGTCAAAAGGTGCTGGAGCAGCCGTTCTACCTGCCTGTTCACTTCCTTGCACACCAGAATGTCCTGGCCAGTTATTCTTCTTCTTATAGTTCATGCAGTGTGGCGCTAACGATGATGTTGTCCCCAGCCCGTCTCGTGTGCTGCCAATCTTCTTATAGTCCATGCCGTGTGGCGTTGGTGATCATGTCCGTCCTCAACCTTCTGTCTCGTGTGCTGCCAATCTTCTTATAGTCCATGCCGTGTGGTGTTGGTGATCATGTCTGTCCTCAACCTTCTGTCTCGTGTACTGTCAGTATTTTATAGTCCATGTCGTGTGGCGTTGGTGATCATGTCTGTCCACAAATTTCTGTCTCGGGTACTGCCAATAGTCTTATAGTCCACACCGTGAGGCGTTGGTGATCATGTCTGTCCACAGCCTTCTGTCTCGTGTACTGCCAATCGTCTTATAGTCCACACCGTGTGGCGTTGGTGATCATGTCCGTCCATAACCTTCTGTCTCTTGTACTGTGTCAGCGACTTACTTGCGACAGGTAGTTCAGGACTCCCCTACTTTTGCACCACACGGAAATGATAACTCGTGTTATTTGCAAAAGGATACATTTTATTTAGAGCTGATTACAAACAAGCTCCGCGAGCGGAATACTTCATTGACAATAAACATCATAGTACGTTACATAGATGCAATGAAGAGGTGATAATGATACTACTAATCACTGAATGGAATCTAAAGCCTAACTATCACTATTGTCTATAAACTTATAGTATTCATAGCGAACACGTCTATTCTCTAGCCGTCTCAGTCGCAGTCTGAACCACGCTTCTAGTTGCGTGTTCAAACACGGACGTTGGGTCCTCCGTGCGCTGGCGAGTCTTGCGTGCGTGGAGTCCCAGCACGCTGGTCAGTTAACTATAGTAACCTGTACTCCATGGTTACTCGTCGAGAGGCGAGTTTCCTAGTGTCTTGGGAAACCCCCGTTCACTTACACTCAATGCCCTCTTGGTTGACACGAGTGTGTCCTGTTGTAAAGCTATTTATAGCGCTTGTGTCTCTTCTGTCTGGTGTTCTCTAATGGTCTCTGTCTTAGCTCTATTTCTTATATTCTTAACTCTGTAAACTCTTATCCAGATCTTTGACATACTGTCAATCTTCTTATAGTCCATGCCGTGTAGCATTGGTGATCATGTCTGTCCCCAGCCTTCTGTCTCGTGTACTGCCAATCTTCTTATAGTCCATGCCGTGTGGTGATCATGTCTGTCCCCAGCCTTCTGTCTCGTGTACTGCCAATCTTCTTATAGTCAATGCCGTGTGGTGATCATGTCTGTCCACAGCCTTCTGTCTCGCGTGCTGCCAATCTTCTTATAGTCCATACCGTGTGGTGTTGATGATCATGTCTGTCCCCAGCCTTCTGTCTCGTGTACTTCCAATCTTCTTATAGTCCATGCCGTGTGGTGATCATGTCTGTCCCCAGCCTTCTGTCTCGTGTACTGCCAATCTTCTTATAGTCAATGCCGTGTGGTGATCATGTCTGTCCACAACCTTCTGTCTCGTGTACTGCCAATCTTCTTATAGTCCATGCCGTATCGTGATCATGTCTGTCCCCAGCCTTCTGTCTCGTGTACTGCCAATCTTCTTATAGTCCATGCCGTGTGGTGTTGATGATCATGTCTGTCCCCAGCCTTCTGTCTCGTGTACTGCCAATCTTCTTATAGTCCATGCCGTATCGTGATCATGTCTGTCCCCAGCCTTCTGTCTCGTGTACTGCCAATCTTCTTATAGTCCATGCCGTGTGGTGTTGATGATCATGTCTGTCCCCAGCCTTCTGTCTCGTGTACTGCCAATCTTCTTATAGTCCATGCCGTGTGGTGTTGATGATCATGTCTGTCCCCAGCCTTCTGTCTCGTGTACTGCCAATCTTCTTATAGTCCATACCGTGTGGTGTTGGTGATCATGTCTGTCCCCAGCCTTCTGTCTCGTGTACTGCCAATCTTCTTATAGTCTATGCCGTATCGTGATCATGTCTGTCCACAGCCTTCTGTCTCGTGTGCTGCCAATCATCTTATAGTCCATGTCGTGTGGTGATCATGTCTGTCCACAGCCTTCTGTCTCGTGTGCTGCCAATCTTCTTATAGTCCATACCGTGTGGTGTTGATGATCATGTCTGTCCCCAGCCTTCTGTCTCGTGTACTGTCAATCTTCTTATAGTCCATGCCGTGTGGTGATCATGTCTGTCCACAGCCTTCTGTCTCGTGTGCTGCCAATCTTCTTATAGTCCATGCCGTGTGGTGATCATGTCTGTCCCCAGCCTTCTGTCTCGTGCACTGCCAATCTTCTTATAGTCCATGTCGTGTGGTGATCATGTCTGTCCCCAGCCTTCTGTCTCGTGTACTGCCAATCTTCTTATAGTCCATGCCGTGTGGTGATCATGTCTGTCCCCAGCCTTCTGTTTCTTGTGCTGCCATTAATTTCTGATATAATATTCGTCTATGCTGTGATGTTCTTCATGTGAAAGAGTGCAGTGTTTGCTTGTCCTATTATGTTCTTTATCTCAGTGATGCATCTTCCATCTGATGTTATCCACCTGCCTACATATCTGAATAACGTCCCGTAGTTTAATTGCACTTTTAGGCACAATCTGTTTCTTTGATATCGCAATGGCTTCTGCCATTCTATTATTCAAACTAAGGCCCATTTCTTCCCTTTCTACAACCAGTGTATATATATAAATTACTGCAGATCCTTCTCACCTGTTACTATCAAGACTGTCATCAGCATAACGTAAGTTATTTATATTATGTCCACCAACAAGAATTAGTGACATATTTCTGTAGATCTCATTACATGTTCACTGTGGATTCATTTATTCAGTAGCATTTACTTTGCAAAACCTCGCCCCCATAACAATCTGCCGGAAAACTTCTCGGTCATAAGCAAGATTTCTCGTATCCGTTACACCCATCTGGATACCATCTGCCTCATCCTGCACCAATCGTCTTTTTTATTTTCCTCTTCCTCTCTTCCCGAGCATATAACATTCCATTATTGTTCTCTCCAAACTTTCGCGACGTTTAAAGTGACCAAAATATTTCAATCTTCTTTGTTTTATCGTCATTAGTAGCCAAACCTCTTCACTATTCAGAATTTGTCGTATGGATGCATTTGTTATTTTCTGTATCCAAGATATTCTTAGAACTTCTATAACAGTTATATTCAAAGGCATTTATGCGCTGTTCAGCTTGTTTAGTAAATGTCCAGGACTTACAGTTTTCAAAGAGAAAAATGCATGCTCTTAAAAATCTAATTTGTGTTGGTCTATCTGTCCCACGCCACAATTTATTAAGTTGTTTTAATTATTTATGAGCAATTGATATTCGTCTTTTAATTTCTTTCATTGTGTCACCATTTTTGGTAATAAATGGTACACCATATTCGAGATTTTCCACCACCTGCAATCTATCCTCATTAACATATACTTCGTTTTCCATTTTAGTTTTATGTGTATGCATTATCTTTGCGTTTGCTATATTAAGATATAAGTTGTGATTTTAGAAATTCTTGTGGGTTGAGGTTATTAGTTTTTCTATACCATTCTGTGATGTGGATAGTAATACTGTATCATCAGCATATCGAGTTAATCTCGAGAATGCATACAGTAGAGTTAGATATGATATTTTGATGACCGCACTGATGGAGCAGGGGGTCAATCCCTGGTTGGTGAACTGGATATCAGCCATCCTGTATTCTCGTCGGTTTGCTCTCCGTCTGGGTGCAGGGGCCTCAGAGCCACATATTTTAACCCCGGGACTGCCACAGGGATCCGCAATCTCACCGGCGCTCGTTAATGCGTATACGAGCAAGATTGCATACCTAGAAGCACCAGGGGTTGGAAGGATACTAACATTTGCAGATGATATTCTTGCATATAGGCAGGGGAGAGATAGGGAGCAAACAGCCCAGGAGTTACAGGCGACAGTAGACAAAGTGATTGACTGGTGCACTGAAATGAGTGCTGTCATCCACCCGGAAAAGGCTACTGTTTTGTGGTGCTCTCTGGACAACATGATTTTGAGAACTGATGTCCCAAGTCTCACGATATATGGTAGAAACGTAAACAGAGAGAACAAACTGAAGTATCTAGAAATCACATTTGACAGGAGCCTGACCTTCAAAGACCATGTGGAGACGGTTGTGACAAGATCTCAAAAGGGACTCAATGCACTTAAAACTATGGCTGCAATGGACACAGAGCAGAGAATGCTTTTCACACTATACAAATACTTGATCCTCTCAGTGATTGATTATGGACTAGGACTGCTCACTGTCTCAAAGAGTCAGCTGGTGAAGTTAGAACGCATACAGAACGAAACTATGCGGGTAATTCTGGGATGCACCAGAGACACCCCAGTAGTGTGTATGCGTTACATCCTTGGTTTGCCGACTGTTGCAGGCAGGCTCAAGGTGATGCAGGCGAAATCATACCTCAGAATAGCTGCAGACACAGATCACCCTTTGCACGAGGCGCTGGAAGCAGTTAAGGGCCAGCGACTGATAAGAAGGAAATCATGGATGGCTCAGGTGGAGGACACGATCAGACATGTGTGCATCATGGAGAACGTTAGGCGAGGAGAGGCGTGGGCCAGAGTGCCAGCGGAGCAGTCAGACTTGTGCAGAGTTATAATCACATTGAGCCTGGAGTGCAGGGAGTGGCCAGCAGGGGCCACGGAAGTGGAAATCCAGCAACTAATTCAGGATAATGCTCGCTCGGGTGATGTGATTATCTACACAGATGGTTCGGTGTCGAGAGGTAGGAGAAGTGCATGGGAGTTCATAGCAAAGGCTAATAATCGACTTTTGGTGCAGGAGAGCCTGGCATATGATACCACAACATTCAGCTTCAGAATGGAGGTGAGACGGTCAGTGCGGCTTTCCGCTGGATGGATTATCCGATACACACACACACACACACACACACACACACACACACACACACACACATCGTGATTGTAACTGACTCAGAAAGCATGCTGAGGAACGTGAGGACAGGCAAGCTTCGTACAGAGTGGCATGCTTCGCTTCGGAGGTCACGGGTGGCAAGCATCGCCTGGATATTTTCTCCGGGGCATGCTGGTGTGCTGGGGAATGAACAGGCAGACTGCCATGGACCGATATGAGGTAGACAGCGGTAAACTGATAGAGTAAGAACATGTTTACCATAGAAGAATAATTGGCAAAGTGAGGACAGTTCACATGATCACTATGAACAAAGAACACACGACTAAGTTGAGGGAAGTCGGGGAGCAACAGATGATGATGATAAACAAAGGGTCGTGACTCAGAGAAGTTGCGTATCACATGACACGAGTTGTGTGGTCCACGGACGGGACACGGCTAGAGAGAATCAGTCTAGCCAGGGTCTGCGTCGAAGGCGGTTGGGAAAACAAGTACAGAAGCCAAGCGACATGAAGTTGACATTAATCCAAGGTTGGAACGACACTTCAGCCTGCGGCAAAAGTATGTCGCATAAGCCGAGCGACCAATTGTGCACCCAGTCAAGCTCGATACTCAGCACGCCGAGTGAATGGCAGTTGAACACGACACATGGCCGATGTCAAGGGCAAGTCAGTCTGTAAGTTGATGCTAGAAATACCATTTGTATACGAACTATATTGCAGTGTTGAACATTGTTTAGATTGATATATGTTTCTCATATGTCAGCCCGCACCTGTCGACAATTGATTATTCTGAAGTGCGGCGATGATTGTCAATAATAAATAACTACAGAATGACAAGGACATTGGCTTGTTTCCTATTTTCAGTGATACTTGTTCCTGCTTACTTCTGTCACTGTGGCTGCACAGACGAGCCACGATTCAGCTACATGGCACAGACAGATTGGCTGGCTCTGCAGAACTTGGTGGAGTATTGATGCATGACAAGGCAGACGTGGTTGCGGCCTTGTGTGGGAGCACGTGTACACCACGGAGGAGCAAATGGATCACCATGGTCTGGCAAGAATGATTCAGCATGGAGTGATGAGGGGATTTGGCCGACGCTCGAGGAAAGGCGAGACGGATATATAATCAGATTGCTACTGGTACTATTGGTGTTGGAACTCTTCTCTGGCTGCTGGGAATGGGGACGGAGAATTATGGGAATGCCCCGAATGCTGTGATATCGGTCCATAAATCAATCAACCAATCAATCAATCAATTAATCAATCAATCAATCGATCGATCAATCATCGAGTTCATTGTACAATGAGAATAAATTAGGAGACAATACACAACCTTGTCTGACGCCCTTCTTTATACACTGAAATGTTCCTACTAGGTTGTTGATTCCTTTGGCTGCTGTTTGCTGCCAATATATGTTCTGTATTATTCTTAGCTCTTTGCCGTCGATGTTCAGTTGCTCTAGTAATTGTATTATTTCGACATGTTTCACATTTTTGAAGTCTATGAAGCATAAGTAAAGTTCTGTTTTTACTTCCGTAGTACTTTCTAATAGAGCCTTGAGAATATATATAGCGTTGTGTGTGCCTTTTCCCTCCACAAAATCAACACTGTTTATCAATAATGTCTGGATTAATCTTGTTTCTTATTCTTTTCATAATTATTCTGAGTAACAGATTTTTCATGTGACTCATAAGACTTATAGTGGTATGCTCTTCGCATTCTAAAGCGCCTGGTTTCTTTGGCAGAGCTATAAAGATTGGTTTGAATAGGTCACAAGGAATGTACCCACTAGTGTAGATGTCATTTACAAATTTTGCCTATAGTTCGATTCCAAAATCACCGAGAGCCTCAACTTCTTCCAATGTAAAGTTGTCTGGACCGGGTGTCTTTCCTTCTTCATGCGATGTAGTGCATCGTCAATTTCTGCTGCTCACCATTGTTTTCAATATTTACATCCCTGCAATAAGTCATTGTCCTTGGAAGTTAGAAAAAGAGTTCTTGCATGTTACACAGAACCAGTTTTGACATACGGCTTCGAATCCTGGACAATTAGTTAACAGGCTAAAATAATCTATGGAAGCCTTGGAGATGTGCTTTTATAGACGAATACTGAAAATTAATTTGACAGCCAAAAAGAGCAAGCAGGACGTTTTAATTGAAGCTGCGTCGTAAAGACAACTTATTACAAACATCAGAAAGAAGCAGTCATCGTTTTTTGGCCACGTTATGAGAAGACAAACAGAGGAACATGTTGTGACAACCGGAAAGAAATGCGGAAATAGAGACAGAAGAAGAGAGCGTGAGAAGATTCTTGAGTGTTTTGTGTCATGGCACGGAAGGGAGTAAACACACGAACTGATCCATCCCGTCGGAGATCTCAATTTGTGGAGAGGCACGATCACTCACGCCAGCCGTCGAGGCATTGGATGATGATGACTTGATGTCAAGTCGTCCAGCCTCTTCTCTCTTGGTCTCCTCCTACCTTGGCTCATCACCATCCTCCCCACCATCCTCCCCTCCATCCTCCCTTCCCACCTCCCCACCATCCTCGCTTCCCATCTCCCAACCATCCTCCGCACCATCCTCCCCTCCCACCTCCCCACCATCCTCCCCTCCCACCTCCCCATCATCCTCCCCTCCCACCTCCCCATCATCCTCCCCTCCCACCTCCCTACCATCCTCCCCACCATCCTCCCCACTATCCTACCCTCCCACCTTCCCACCATCCTCCCCACCATCCTCCCCTCCCACCTCCCCACCATCCTCCCCAACATCCTCCCCACCATCCTCCTCTCCCACCTCCGCACCATCCTCCCCTCTCACCTCCCCACCATCCTCCCCTCCATTCTCCCCACCATAGTCCCAACATCCTCCCCACTATCCTCCCCACCAACCTCCCCTCCCACATAACAACCATCCTCCCCTCTCACCTCCCCACCATCCTCCCCTCCATTCTCCCCACCATAGTCCCAACATCCTCCCCACTATCCTCCCCACCAACCTCCCCTCCCACATAACAACCATCCTCCCCGCCATCCTCCCCACCATCCTCCCCACCATCCTCCCTTCCCACATCCCCACCATCCTCCCCTCCCACATAACCACCATCCTCCCCTCCATTCTCCCCACAATCCTCCTCTCCATCCTCCCCACCATCCCCCCCACCATCCTCCCCTCCCACATAACCACAATCCTCCCCTCCATTCTCCCAACCATCCTCCCCTTCCATCCTCCCCAACATCCTAACCACCATCCTCCCCACCATCCTCCCCACCATCCTCAGCACCATCCTCCCCTCCCACCTCCATACCATCCTCCCCACCATCCTCCAATCCATTCTCCCCACCATACTCCCCTCCATCCTCCCCTCCATCCTCCCCTTCCACCTCCCCTCCATCCTCCCCTTCCACCTCCCCACCATCCTCCCCACCATCCTCCCCTCCATTCTCCCCTCCATCCTCCCCTCCATCCTCCCTTTCCACCTCCCCTCCATTCTCCCCACCATCATCCCCTCTATCCTCCCCTCCATTCTCCCCTCCATCCTCCCCTTCCACCTCCCATCCATTCTCCCTACCATCCTCCCCTCCATCCTCCCCTCTATCCTCCCCTCCATTCTCCCCACCATCCTCCCCACAATCCTCCCCACCATCCTCCCCACCATCCTCCCAACTATCCTCCCCTCCATTATCCCCACCATCTTCCTCTCCATCCTCCCGTCCATCCTCCCCTTCCACCTCCCCACCATCCTCCCCACCATCCTCCTCACCATCCTCCCCTCCATCCTCCCCTCCGACCTCCACACCATCCTGCCCACCATTCTTCCCACCATCCTCCCCTCCATTCTCCCCACCATCCTCCCCTCCATCCTCCCCTCCCACCTCCACACCATCCTGCCCACCATCCTTCCCACCATCCTCCCCACCATCCTTGCCACCATCCTCCCCCCCCCCCACCTCCACACCATCCTGCCCACCATCATCCCCTCCCACCTCTACACCATCCTCCCCTCCCACCTCCACACCATCCTCCCCACCATCCTCTCCTCCCACCACCACACCATCCTGCCTACCATCCTTCCCACCATCCTCCCCTCCATTCTCCCCACCATCCTTCCCACCATCCTCCCCTCCCACATAACCACCATCCTCCCCATCATCCTCCCCACCATCCTCCCCTCCAACCTCCCCTCCAACCTCCACACCATCCTCCCCACCATCGTCCCCACCATCCTCCCCTCCATTCTCCCCACCATCCTTCCCCCATCCTCCCCACCATCTTAACCTCCATTCTCCCCTCGATCCTCCCCTCCCACCTCCCCACCATCCTCCACTCCATCCTCCCTTCCATCCTACCCACCATCTTCCCCTCCCACCTCCCCACCATCCTCCCCTCCCTCCTCCCCACCATCCTCCCCTTCATCCTCCCCTCTATCCTCCCCTCCCACCTCCCCAACATCCTCCCCAACATCCTCCCCTCCATCCTCCCCTCCCAACTCCCAACTATCCTCCCCTCCATCCTCCCCTCCCACCTCCCTACCATCCTCCCTATTTTTAAGACAGATGCCACCTTTCCTCTTTTCATCCCTCACCCAAAGAATGTGGACTATCTGCTTCTAGTGTTAGATACCTGTGCTTATTGTGAGCTAAGTTCTTTCAAGATATCCTCGGTGATTTCTCTATCTGTCCTTATTTGTTTTACTTTATGTGGTGCGTGAAACAGAGACTGTCCCATTGTTTGTGGTACATGAAATAGAGACTGTCCCATTGTTTGTGGTACATGGAATAGAGACTGTCATGTTGTTTGTGGTACATGAAATATAGACTGTCCCGTTGTTTGTGTTACATGAAATAGAGATTGTCCCGTTCTTTGTGGTAGATGAAATAGAGACTGTCCCGTTGTTTGTGGTACATGAAATAGAGACTGTTCCGTTGTTTGTGGTACATGAAACACAGACTGCCCCGTTGATTGTGGTACATGGAATAGAGACTGTTTCGTTGTTTGTGGTACATGAAATAGAGACTGTCCCGTTGATTGTGGTACATGGAATAGAGACTGTTTCGTTGTTTGTGGTACATGAAACAGAGACTGTCCCGTTGATTGTGGTACATGGAATAGAGACTGTTTCGTTGTTTGTGGTACATGAAACAGAGATTGTCCCGTTGCTTGTGGTACATGAAATAGGGATTGTTGAAATAGAAACATTTTGTCAGATACAAGAAGGCAGTGACGGGGATAGAGAGATGCTGAAGAGACGGGTTCAAACCCACAGATATTTTACGACATAGGCAGCGGCACAAACAGGTATAACAGAAAAATCTTCACCAGTGAACATAACTCATACCGTACTGACAGGCCGGACCAAACCAGCCTACCTCACACGCCACACCATCTGGGCAGTCACCTTGTTGGCTACACCTATCGTTTCTACATCGGCATTTGTATTGACACGAGGATCCGAACCATCCCGGCTCACAAGCTGAAATAGTAAACATTCTTATTTAATTGCATTATCAAACGCTGCTATTGTTTACATAAACATACATAATACACATCTTGGACATTTAATAAATAAAGGACACATCCAGCAGATGTGCTTTTATGGAAACATTTAAAATTCATTAGAAAGCCAAAATAGGAAATCTGGACATTTTGAGGGAGGTTAAAGTCGCAAAGACAACTTATCAGAATCACCAGAAAGAAGACGTCTTAATGGTGCGGCCACATTATGATGAGACGATAGAAACTAGAACATATTATGATAACTGGACAGTTTTGTGGAAAGAAAGGTGGGGGAAGATAGCGAGAGAAAATTCTTGATAGCCTTGTGCCATAAAACGGAAGTTAGCACACAAATTGAAAAATGCAGTTGGAGATCGTAATTTGTGGAGAAGCCTGATAGCCCACACCAGTCGGAAAGACACCCGATGATGACAGTGATATGCATACATGTTTGTGAAGCTAATTATGACACAGTGGTGTATTATCAGTGATATACATTCATGTCTGTGAAGCTAATTTCTGAATCAGGTCTTAGTCAGATATGACTGAGCTACCGTAATGACAGCTTTCTGTTAGCGCCGAATGTTGGGAGGCGCTTACCAAACCCGACACCCCACATTGTGCCAACGGCTTCGGGTGGAAGAGCGCAATTGGGAGGGTACAAGCCTTACCCTGGTGCGAGGAAATGCAACCTACAGACAAAATGTCATGGCAGGGCAGACCAGGCCCTAAGCCTTGGTTGGCGGCTGGTCTAGGATCGAAGCTCCGACAGGCGGACAGTTAGAGCATTGCTTTGCTGATCCGACAGCTTGTGCAGCTTGTCTTGTTCCAGATGCAGAGGTGTTACCTTTCCTCTGGAGTGAACTAGACAGGCCGAGAGAGCGATGATGCTGCATGGGCACCACACGATCTCTATATTTTAGCCCAGGCTTTGTGCTATGGAGAGGCAATAACTCCATCCCTGTTCTTAACCGGTCTCGGAATCGAAGCGAGAGACAGCTGTTACGGATTATATAAGTCCCTGTCAATTGGCGTAGACATGGGGCGCCACGCATTGCCTCTAACGTTTGGAGACACCTACAGGTGTCACTGATCAGCTACCACCCGCCTCAAGCTGGACAGCCCCCGGCCAATTGGGTGCTGATCCGCCACAGCCTGTCTGCTTTAATGTGTGCTTGGGGCTAGGACAAAATCTGATCCGCAGGCTGTACAACCAATGTACTAGGTACTAAAACAAAGAAAAATAGAAATCCCAAGCTACGGCTTGCAACCTTGAACATGAGAACCATGTGTCCAGGATTTTCCACTGACTTAATCAATATTGACGATGTGAGAAAAACGGCTGTGATTGATGCCGAACTCAATCGCCTTATCATTGATATTGCTGGCATACAGGAGACTCGCCTCGTTGAGGAAGGGTCACTCAGGGAAAACAATTACACCTTCTCTTGGAAAGGTAGAGGGCAAGCAGAAAAAAGGTAACACGGTGTGGGCTTTGTAGTGAAGAATTCGCTACTGGGAATGATTGAAATTTCAGCAGGAGGAAATGAAAGACTATTATCCCTGTGCTTGACAACCTCTTGTGGTTTTGCCACCATTATTACTGCATATGCATCGACAGTCGATTACTCGATGATGTGCAGGACTCGTTCTATGAGGAATTAGACTCCGTGATCAAGGTAGTTCCAAAATCTGACTACATTTATATGCTCGGTGATTTCAATGATCATATGGGCAAGGACTCGAGTTCATGGCCAGTGTGCCTTGGAAAATACAACATCTGTCGCATGAATGAAAATGGGCAAAGGCTGCTGGAGCATTGCACCAGTAATGACCTATGTATTACAAACTCCTTTTTTTTAAACAAAAGAGCTGCATAAGGTCACATGGAAACATCCAAGATCCGGCCATTGGCACCAGCTGGACTTCATCATCACACGGACACAACATCTGAACCATATATCATTGACTCGAAGTTACCACAGTGCTGACTGTGATACAGATCATTCTTTGGTTGTTGCAAGGGTTAGACTGAGACCAAAGAGAATTTACTCAGCTGAACACAAATCTAGCCCCAGTATTAATATTATTAACACTCACGATCCTGATAAGTGCTTTCAGTTTCAACTGCAACTTGAAGATGCTTTCACTGATGCACCAGAAAATTGTACAGTAAATGAAAAGTGGGGTCAACTTAAGGAAACTCTTTATAAAACTGCCGTATGGGGTTCCGGCACTGTGGATCATAAGAGGCAGGACTGGTTTGCGGCAAACAGCCAGACTCTGCTACCCTTGATTGATAAGAAGATAGCTCTCTTAAGAAACAAGGAATGACCAACGCGTAACACTCTGAGTGAGCTAAAGCAAGCTAGGAAGGATGTACAAAAGGCTGCCAGGCAGTGTGCGAATGACTATTGGATCAAGTTATGTGAGTCCATTCAAATCGCAAGTGATAAGGGAAACATCAGAAGCATGTATGAAGGAATAAAGAAAGCCTGTGGTCCAATGATCAAAAGTAGTGCACCATTGAAAACCTTGACGGAGAAATCATAACTAATAAGAAACAGGAGATGGACAGATGGTTAGAGCACTATTTGGAGCTTTACTCAAGTGAGACCAAACTAGCGCCTGATGCCATCAATGCCATAGAGGCTCTACCAACTCTTGACCACCTGGACACACTTCCCACCATAACAGAAGTTAAGTGTGCTATAAATGAACTTGCATCTGGCAAGGCTCCAGGTAAGGATGGGATTCCAATAGAGACTATCAGGAGTTGGCAAGACACACTCACTCTACAGATTCACCAGCTAATAGAGCTATGCTGGCGAGAAGGACAAGTCCCTCAGGATTTCAAAGATTCAAGCATCATAACACTGTACAAGAACAAGAGCGATCGGAGCGACTGCAACAACTATAGGGGTATCTCACTTCTGTGTATTGTTGGAAAAGTATTTGCCAGAATTGTTCTGCGCAGACGTCATGTCCAAGGAGATCAAGTCTACCCCGAATCACAGTGTGGCTTTCGACAGAACATGTCTACCATTTATATGATATTCTCATTGCGACAAATGCAAGAAAAATGCCGTGAACAGAATCAACCACTGTTTATTGCCTTCATCGACCTCACAAAGGCATTTGATTTGGTCAGTCGTGAGGGTCTGTTCAAGGCACTAAAGAAGATTGGCTGCCCCCCCCCCCCCAACTCTTCTGTCCATTGTGGAATCGTTCCACACAGGCATGAAGGGTATAATCAAGTTTGATGGTGCAACTTCTGAAGAGTTTGAAATCAAGAGTGGAGTTAAGCAAGGTTGTGTACTAGCTCCCACCCTCTTTGGAATATACTTTTCACTTCTACTGAAATATGCCTTTCGTGATCAGGATGGTGGTATATATTTTCACTCACGCTCAGATGGCGGCCTCTACAATGCTCGGAGATTAAAGGACAAGACCAAAATTAGGAGGGTGCTGATAAGAGATTTGCATTTTGCAGATGATGCTGCAGTTACGACCCACCCTGAAGAAGAATTACAATGTCTACTATCTGCATTCTCCAATGCTTGTTCTGAATTTGGTTTAACAATTAGCATAAAGAAGACACAGATTATGTCACAGGGTGCACATGGGGTACCATCAATCTTTATTGCCGACGCCGAACTAGAGATGGCAGACCATTTTACATATCTAGGATCAATTGTTAATAGCAAATTATCCCTAGATCAGGAAATCAACATCAGGATTGGTAAGGCAGCAACAACAATGAACAGGTTAAGAAAATGAATCTGGGAGAACAGGAAGCTTACTGCAAAAACAAAAGTCCTTGTCTATCAAGCCTGTGTCATTAGTACTCTTCTTTATGACAGTGAAACCTGGGCGACTTACTCACACCAAGAAAAACGTTTAAACAGCTTTCATATGCGGTGTCTGCGAAGAATTCTTTGAATTAAGTGGCAAGACAAAATCACAAATACTGAAGTATTGAAAAGATCAGGTTGTGTGACGGTTTATTCCATGCTCAGTCTTTGTAGACTTTGATGGATAGGACATCTTAGGAGGATGGATGATGGTAGAATACCAAAGGACATCTTTTTTGGTGAATTACAGATGGGTAAGAGATCTCCGGGTCGGCCTCTACTACGATACAAATATGTGTGTAAGCGGGACATGATTGATACAGGCATTGATAATGCACATTGGGAGCACGTCGCCACTGAACGTGTTGAATGGAGGGCATACATCAGAAATGGAGACAATTTTTGCAGATAAGTCACACACCGTGCGTGTGAGAGGTAAGATGGTGCATGATGGTAGAAATTACCATGTGTTCACATGCACCCGCTGTGAACGAACATTTACAGTGCGAATTGGCTTTTACAGTCACATTCGCTACCACCATAGGTAACAGTTATTATGCCTGTTTGAAGCACAAACTATCGTCTGTCAAGTCGGCAACGTGCCAAAAGGGAAACATCAGAAGCAAATATGAAGGGATAAAGAATGTCTGTGGTCCACTGATCAAAAGAAGTGTACCACTGAAAACCTTGACGGAGAAATCATCACTATTAAGAAACAGCAGATGGATAGATGGGCAGAACACTATTTGGAGCTTCATTCAAGTGAGACCAAGCTAGCGGATGATGCCCTCAACGCTATTGAGGCCACACCAACTCTTGACCACCTGGACACACTTCCCACCATAACAGAAGTTAAGTGTGCTATAAATGAACTTGCATCTGGCAAGGCCTCAGGTAAGGATGGGATTCCAATAGAGGTTATCAGGAGTGGGCAAGACACACTCAGTCTACAGATCCACCAGCAAATAGAGCTATCTGGCGGGAAGGACATGTCCCACCGGATTTCAAAGATTCAAGCATCATAACACTGTACAAGAACAAGATTAAACAATATAAAATGACACAGAGTAGTGCAGCTTTACCTAACATAATTACGACATATAAGGACGTTGCGGCGATTAGTCTTCATCAGCAAACAAACACATACTCAAAACACAACATATAGTCACGGAGAAGATATCCTGTGTGTGTGTGTTTCTGTCTGCTCGCCTGTATAATATGCATTGTTTATGCTTACAAAATCCATTTGACAATGTTTCTTTTCCCCCTATGTAAATGTAACATGCACATTTGATGAATGAAAGATGAGTGATCGAAAGGGTCGAATGTAAGACGGGCCTGCGTGCCCAATTTGTTACCCTTTTAAAATAAAGTTTGTTCGTTCGTTGTTCTTTCGTTCTCTCTCTCTCTCTCTCTCTCTCTCTCTCTCTCTCTCTCTCTCTCTCTCTCTCTCTCTCTCCTCTCTCTCTCTCATATATACCTTGCACATGTCCATGTACACTATTGTTAGTTAGTTAGTCGCGGTTCCAACTTCACGGCAACGGGTCGTCCCCATATTGCTCCGTTCCTGTGCCAGTGATTATCACACAAAATGCTCCTCACTGCCCTATGAGAACAATGGAATAGACAGGAGTGTCAGCAAGCCAACAGCCCGCACAGGTACACTGTGCATAATGCCGCCGCCAGAATGCCAACACTAAAGTCCTCCACGAAAAATACAGTTCATCGTCGATGGAAACGGCAGTCACCAGAAAGACTTCATTGACCCGGGTTTTATCCCATATGGCTTGGTCTCTTTCCACAGGGCGACCCACCGAAAGTTCCGCACAAAGCATGAACTCCGCAGCTACAGCGGCGACTCCCAGGAGTCTCCCAAAAAAAGTACTCGTGAACCGAAAAGGCAAACCAGTCAATCCAGCAACAGCCGGCCGCCATCTTTCCGGACACGCAGTTCACGCTAAAACCAACCGCGGACTGATGCAAAAGCATTCCATGCGAAATTCACAGCTCACAGTGTCGCGCCACACACTCACTCAGTAGCAGGGCAACGGAACCATAGCCTCCTTAGTCGCCTCTTACGACGTGCATGGTAGGCAACAGTGTTACTATTCTTTGCTCCCCCGTATGGGCCCCGGCAACACACGGGCGGTACACTATTGTATGAATGTCTATTGAGTGGTGTATATGTATGTATGTGCGCTCACACATATCAGTCCATCCAGACGTTAGAACTCGCCTCACAACAACATAAAGCAGTACATAATGTGAGTTTTGTTAGTATCATCATCATATTAGGTGCACTTGGGTGCCCACTTCATTGCTCTTCAATATTCGTCCACTAGGGCCAACCCATTCGATGGCACCCACTCATGCTTTGTAAGTACATCCACTGGGATTCCTCAGATTCCATTCTCAGACTTCTATCACAGGTTCCCGTCCTACCTTCTTGCTTCAGCGCCCCCCCCCCCATTTCTTTCAATGTATCACCTCCACTCCAGTACCTAGGATGCTCACTGAACAGTTACACCCACCACCCTATCATCATCCTACATCCCACTCCCCCTGTTTGGTATAAACGAAGACAACGGTGATATGCGGGGCTATACACAGCTCGGAATTCTGAGGTAAGTAGAAATATTTTTTTTTCAATTTTCATTTTCTCTTCATTGCTTTCATTTTTTCATCTTTTTATTCTTCTCGTCATGTGTTCACGTCTTAATGTAGCCACAAGAGATCTGTTCCGTGACTATATGTTTTGTGTATGTGTTTGTTTGCTGATGAAGGCTAACCACCGCAACGTCCTGTATATGTCGTAATTCTGTTATGTAAAGCTGCACTACTTTGAGTCATTTTATATTGATTTATTTGGTTATTTCGGGATTTGAAATTTAAAGTTTGAGCACAGCCCATAACTGGCAACGCTGATCGTATTCCGGTACGAATCTAAGGCCTTGTCCACGTCAGTTTGGAAGCATTATACTCGAGTTTCGCTCGCGTTTGAGCTAATCAGTAGTGCATATCCTTGACCGGACCCGGAAACAAACCCCTTATCACTGGCATGTGACGCGGGTTTGTAACCACTAGACCACGCGGTACGCGCTAGACGCAACCAAATTCTCACACTAGAATATCACAACGTCACCCATCGTAGGTTATAGCTCAAAATTTGCCCGATCGCCGCGATTGACATCCATCATTCGATGTGGCTCCGAATTATCAGCTCTTCTCGGCTGGCAAGGGACACCAGGCCGCCATTTTATATTTGTATATTCATGTAAATGTATTATATATTTATGTATTATTATATTATTTGTATATTTATATTTTTTATTTTATATTGTTTACATTTTCACAGCTTTACCACAGTTCCACCAAATTTTACAAGAACGAGGGGGATCGAAATGACTGTAACAACTATAGGGGTATCTCACTTCTGTGTGTTGTTGGGAATGTATTTACCGTAATTGTTATGCGCAAACTTCAAGTCCTAGGAGATCAAGATTACCCTGAATCACAGTGTGGCTTCCGACAGAACCGGTCTACTATTGATTTGATATTCTCACTGTGACAAATGCAAGCAAAATGCAGTGAACGGAATCAACCACTATTTATTGCCTTCATCGACATTACAAAGACATTTGATTTGGTTAGTCGTGAGGGTCTGTTCAAGGCACTAAAGAAGATTGGCTGCACACCAACTCTTCTGTCCATTGTGGAATCGGTCCACACAGGCATGAAAAGTATAATCAAGTTTGATGGCTCAACTTCAGAAGAGTTTGAAATTAAGAGTGGTTGTGTACTAGTTCCCATTCAGAGATTGAAGGACAAGACCAAAATTAGTAGGGTACAGATCAGAGAGTTGCATTTTGCAGATGATGCTGCAACTACGACCTTCTCTGAGAAAGAATTACAACGTCTACTAACTGCTTTTGTTACAGTACAGGGACGATTATAAGATGAGTCCCGATGGTATTTTCAAAAGGTTTTATTGAACATAATAAATCGAAGAATATTACACAGGTTACATGATATGATGTTCACCTTTCCAGACCTCGGCTGTAACTAAGTTCTCTAAACCCTACGTCACGACTTGAGCATCCTTATTTACGTTCTTATAGGATGC
Organism: Cepaea hortensis; assembly: GCA_963921405.1. Taxonomy (NCBI): domain Eukaryota; kingdom Metazoa; phylum Mollusca; class Gastropoda; order Stylommatophora; family Helicidae; genus Cepaea; species Cepaea hortensis. Next base: position 89,998,898 of record OY992895.1, on the reverse strand, counting down.
TCAAGCGTGCCTAAGCTTTGCACATCATGCCTTCCATACTTATTAACAGAGATGGTACTCACTCTGTTACAGACCTCCCTTTCTTTAAAAAGACTTTTCTTCAAAAATCTTAACCCCTAACCTACTCATTCTAACCATTCTTTCTCTCATCAAAACCTTAACCCCAATATTCTTTCTCCAAGCCATCCCAAACTAACTCTTAAGTAACTACTTTTACTTTTACATCTTTCGAAACTAATTTTCCACTTGTCCCTCATAATAGCCAAGCGCTATATTATGAAGTCATACTTCTTCTTCGTTTCTGACTCTACAAGGTTTCATTACAAAAATATAGGTCATAAGGATATTTCAATATATATAATTGTTCATAAAAATCGTTGGTATACACTTTGCGTTATGAAACTTCTCATTCTTTCTCAACATCAATAACACAACACAGGATAGACAGAAAAGATGGGGTACGCACCCAGTTATGAAGAGAAGTAGTCAAAAAACAATCACATTTACCTCCCTTGCAAACGTAAAAACTTTTACAAATAAAAGTTTTTTTCAAAAACACATCTTATGATTTATGAACCCATATCTCTGTTCGTTATAAATTAAGTTGATCCAAAATTCCTTCTATATACTCACTATTTGTATTGCCATCCACACTCATGCCCATATTTCACCTATCTCATGTCCCTTCATGAAAGCAATAACAATGTTCATATTCCATTAACATATTTTAAATTAATTAACGCTGTTTATCACAGCTCCTATAATTACCCCCTCAGATCCCAAGACAAGCATCCTTGTTTATATATGTATCTAACTCTGTACCAAACCATATGCACTGCCATCTACAGCCCCTTTTTTATCCATTCTTTATTAACAAGCTTCTTATATTTTCTAACTATCACAGTCTCTTTAGACGTTAATCGCGTGTATAATATGGCATCCAATCCATATACCTTTAATCAACGCTGACTTAATGCAGCTCCTATTTCAACTCCCCAGAACACTTTTATTTGTGTAGGAACCCTGTCACTCAAGTATGGCATATGTTTCCAACACTTCATAGGCACTATATAATTAACCTCCCTATCCTAACACCCTAACGCTGATTGGCGCAGCAGTCTTCCTACCAGCACAAGGTACTCATATTTACTACAACCCATTACTCATAAGGATAATGTGTCTCTCTTCTAGTCCTCATTCGTTTGTCAACCATTTTCTGAACGAAAGGTTTTAAATAAGGGCTGTCTTATTACTTTTTATTCTAAAGAAAACTTGTGAACAAAATTTTCAACTTATTTATTAAACAAGGGTAAATACTATTCACTACACAAGACAATTCAACCAAAATCATGAATCAACCAAAACGAAGTCAAAACAGGATATCATACCCCCCAAGTTTTGAAGACACATTTTCTTTCCCCTCATATCAAATAAAGGTAATCAACCCATTCAAAGAAAAACATATTTCAAAATAATATGACATACATCCTATCTATTGTTAGTCACTTTTACGGACTAACAATAACTTATTTATCTATTAAGAAAAGTCAACAAGTCAAATCTTAAAATCAATTGGCAATCAAAATACAATAAAAATCCACCACACTCGAATTTACATCCATATTACCTATCTTAATACCAAAATATATAGTGTCATGTCTACTCCTCAAGACAACTCATTACAAGTATTAAGCAAACCCTTTACCAGCCTGTTTCTCTAAAACACCTGTAATACACAGCTACCGTATTTCATCAACTATTAATTTCCTCTTTAAATCACAAAATCTTCATCCTGCTATCTGCAGCATTTTCTATCAATTTATCTACCATGTCTCCATTTCTTCAGTAACTCCAGATTTCTCTGAATAAGTGCTATCCCCACATCAATGTCTTCATCCTCTCGTAAAGAAATATTTTCCTCCATGCTACTATCTCTATTAGATTCTGAATTTTCATCCATTCCTTCTTCTTCATCTGTATGTCTGCTGCTAGCAGCCGCTAGTTTTTTCCTTTCTATATCTAACCTAATTTGTCTATCATTGTTTCTTAACGACCTTTCTAGTAGTGGCATGTCCTCGTCGCTTGATGAATATTCTCTAATTCTTCTCTGTCTTTTCACTTCTTTTTCTCTCTGTCTCTCTATTCTCCTTTTCACTGCTTGTCTAGTATTTTTAAATGGAGCGTTTACCTCTTCCTCCATAAATTCCACACTATCATAACAACCATCATACGTATTCTTCTCTTCTTTCATCAACGTTTTCGGTATTGTCTGTTCATAAGTATCATCATAAACCGGTGTTGTTATTAATTGACTTTGTACTGGATCTTTTCTAAAATCTGGGGGTATTGTAGCTCTTCTGACGAGCTGTCCATCTGAGTATAAGTGGTCTGAATAATAATAATAATTATTATTATTGTTTCTCTTATCATCATTATCTCTTCTTAAATGCTCTACGTGTGCCCTTGCTACATGTCCCGTGATCTGGTTCTTTATTCTGTATGATACATTACCTAACTTTTCTAAAATATAATAACCTGGAATCCAATGAGCATCAGATTTGGAGTTTTTCCTATGCTTCTTATAATAAACTCTATCACCAAATTTAAATTCCTGTAATTGTGTATTTTTGTTTGCGTACCTTTTTTGTCTTTCTCTAGCTTTAATTATATTGTTTCTTAATCTTACATGTGCTTTGTGCATTTCTTGTATAATAACTTCCTGAAAATCCTCCCCCATATATTTACGTCTAGGTTTTAATAGATTGTCGATTGGGAGTATAGGTTCTCTTCCGCATAATAAATAGAATGGTGAAAACCCTGCTCCCTCATTTTGATTAGTGCGTATCGCGCTTAATGCAGGTCCTAAATAAAGATCCCAATCTTTTTCATGTTCTTCTACAATTTTTGCTACTATGCTGTACAATGTCCTATGTTGTCTCTCGTTTTTCGCATTTGACGAAGGTTTATAATAGGACGTTTTTATGTGGGTTATATTTAAATCCTGTAATAACTTTTCGAACTTTTTGTTCACAAACTCTTTACCATTATCCGTGAGTATGATCTGTGGGCAACTAAATCTTGGCATGTACTCTTGCAGAAAAATATTAATGATGGTATCCGCGCTTTTATCCGGAATTTCATTAACTTCTGGCCACAGACTATAGTTATCTACGATATGAAGTAAATATACATTCCCTGATAGTGTTCTAGGGTGAGGACCTGATATATCTAAGCTGATTTTCTGCATAGGAAACTGAGGAATGTCTGTATCTTGTAAAGGACATTTGATTGTTTTCATGTTTCTTAATCTACACTTCTCACACTCATCGACGTATTTACAAGCAGTTTTAAATAAGTTCGGCCAATAATATTTATTATTAAGTGCTTTTACTAACTTATCACGACCAAGATGACCATTCTCATCATGATATGCTTTCAGAATCTCAATTTCCAAATGTTTTGGAATGCATTTTCTCAACTGTTCGCTTCTTTCATTCACGTAATATAACTGATCATCATCCTGTAAGACTAAATAATTCTTTTTATACTTGTTTTCACCCGTTTCACTCAACTTCTGTTTTATTTCTACAACTTTCGGATCTAATTCTTGTTCTTCTTTCATATTAAATTGCATTAAATGTGGGCCTTCTGCTCTAGGTTCTGATTCTTGATCTGACGGTAAACTCCTAAAATCTTCTGTATTTAGTATGGCAGAATCTAGTATATTTACTTGCCAGTTTCGATCGTCTATTTCGGGTTCACCCTCATTCTCAGTATTTCCTGAAGTCTCTGGATACGGAATTCTGGATAATAAATTTGCACAGGTGTTGTCCCTACCTGCCACGTATTCTATCTTTGCGTTGTACCCCTGCAAATTCAATGCCCAGGTCTGTATTTTTCTGTTCTGCACTGGAGCTTCTAGTAAAGATTTTAAAGGCATGTGGTCAGTTCTAATAATAAAATTGGCGTTATGTAAATAATAATTAAGTTTCTGAAGGGCATAGTGGATAGCATACGCCTCCTTCTCTATAGTTGCCCATTTTCGCTGAGATTTAATAAGTTTATGTGACAACAAATAAATTGGTCTTTCATTCTTAACTCCTGGTATTCTTGATCTTTCTCCTTCATATGGTTGTGCTAAACATGCTCCTATTGCATTATCTGAAGCATCTGTATACAAAATTAACTGTTTATCTAAATCTGGATGTGTCAATAGTGGCACTATTGTTAAACTATTTTTTTAGAAAACTCAAATGCTTTTTGACACTCATCGTTCCACTTAAATCTAGCGTATTTGCCAGTCAGATTAGTGATGGGCTCTGCTATTTTTGAGAAACCTGGAATGAAACGACGATAGTATCCACATGTACCGATAAAAGCACGAACTTCTTTTACATTGGTTGGTGGAGGCAATTCTTGAATAGCTTTTACTCTATCCTGATCTGGTTTAATTCCTTCTCTATCAATAATGTATCCCAGATACTTAGTTTCTTTTTTTAGAAATTCACATTTACTGAGTTTCAATTTAACATCATGTATTATTCATCTGTCAAATACTAATTTTACATGTTTCAGGTGGTCCTGTACGTCTCCTGCTGTGTAAATCAAAATGTCATCTATGTATGCTAATGCAAACTTTTGCATGCCTTCTAATACTTGATTTATTAATAGCATATAATGAGACGGCGCCGTTTTGACCCCAAAAGACATTCGTAAAAATTCGTACGACCCCATGTATGTACAAAAAGTGCTTTTCTTTTGAGCATCTGGGGACATAGGGATACACCAAAATCCTGATCTTGCATCTAATGTAGTGAAGAAGGTGGACCCATTAAGTAACCCTAAAATATCGTCAATGACCGGCAATGGGTAAGCTACATTTTTAGTGATCTTGTTCAACGCCCTGTAGTCGCAACAGAATCGATGTGAGCTATCAGCCTTGGTCACAATTACGATCGGAGATGACCATTCTGACTTCGATCTTGTTATTATTCCTGCTTTTAACATATCTTCTATTGCCTTTTTGACAATTTCTCTATTTCTTAAGGGAGTTCTATAGGGTTCCAAACTAATTGGTGGGTGATCTCCAGTATCTATTTCCATAGTGACTGTTTTGGTCTTCCCCAATTCTAAGTCGTTAATTGCAAAAACATCTTGATTCTCTTTTACAAGTTTTTCTAATATTTCCTTATTTTCTGGTGGAGCTTTTAACTGTGCTAATAATTCTTGTTCTCTTGTTGTTTTGTCTACTGAATGTATTTGAGATGTATGTTTTCTGAATGGATGGATCAATTCATCATTCCACTTGTTCCATCTTCTTCCACGTCTATTCCTGGTATTGATTACTTCCATAGGAGTTTCTGAATAATTCATTCTAGGCATTTCTACATGGTGGGTGATCTCCAGTATCTATTTCCATAGTGACTGTTTTGGTCTTCCGCAATTCTAAGTCGTTAATTGCAAAAACATCTTGATTCTCTTTTACAAGTTTTTCTAATATTTCCTTATTTTCTGGTGGAGCTTTTAACTGTGCTAATAATTCTTGTTCTCTTGTTGTTTTGTCTACTGAATGTATTTGAGATGTATGTTTTCTGAATGGATGGATCAATTCATCATTCCACTTGTTCCATCTTCTTCCACGTCTATTCCTGGTATTGATTACTTCCATAGGAGTTTCTGAATAATTCATTCTAGGCATTTCTACTCTATCTGTTGCTAATACGCTGTTAGTATCATGATCTACTTTGGCTATTACACATCCTCTGTACAATTTAATTTCCCTGCCTGAGTTGTTAATAATCATTACTGGGAAAGTTAAGTGTTTATCTAATGTCATTATCCCATCTGGAACTTCTAGACCAGGTTCATCTATTACTTCCCTTTTTAACTCTGTTAATCTAACTGTATGTCCTACTAAATAATACGGATTTCTTTTCACTTTCACCTGTATCAGATTAACCGTTTGTGGCTTTAAAGTCGTGGACGTTTTAACTCTAACCAGTGCTGATATGTGCATGTCTTCTTCCAAATCTACATACACGTCCTTAAATCTTAATTTGTGCAGGTCAAAGAAAAGTCTTACACCATTTTTTATTAAGAAATCCCTGCCTATAAGCATGTTCCTATTTAACTCTTTAACCACGTGAAAAAGATGTCTTACGTTAATTCCTCCTAATCTGAGATTTATTATCGTTTGACCAACCACTTCTAGATTTTGTCCTGTAACAGAATGAAGATTATCATGGCTCCTGAATATGTTACAATTTTTTATTATTTTGTATAAAAAACTTTCTTTGATTACACTAACTTGAGCTCCTGAATCAATTAATGTTCGAATTCTATATTTGCCTATCTCTATTATGCATGAACTTTGGTCCGTTCTATTTACTCAAAATTGTTTTATTTCACCCAGTTGAGAGCACTTTCTACTCGTCCTCCTATACCTGTCATTAACATATTCTTTAATTCTTGGGACCTTATTATCTTCCCTCCTACCGCAGGTCCTATTCAGTAAGTGGGACGCCAGTTTTCCTGCGTTCTTGGGCTTGTAAAATTCCTCTGTCTACCTTCAACATTTCTATTTGATCTGTTATTAACATTTCTATTTTGTGTATTCGCCTGAACACGCCTGTTACCACAGTCTTTAAAAACGTGTCCTCGTCGACCACAACCCCAACAAACTATATTTGTGTTACCTACCATTTCTCTTCTTCTATCATAAGTATTTTGATTATTATTTCCCTGCAGTGTCTGTATTTCTCCCCGTCTTCTCCATCAGTACCTCGCTTGTCCTATCTCCATAGGTTCTTCAATCCTATCTTCCCGACTAGTTCCTATTTCTCGTCCTACTCTCAGTCTAAATGTTCGTCTCAAATTCTCTTCATATACAGCTATATCCACAGCTTGTGATAATCTCTCAGGGTTTTCTCGCATTAACTTAAATTTCAGTCCATCCGACTTTATACCATCTACAAAAATCCCAACTAACATTCGTTCCACTTCCTCCCCTCGTACGTTCTGTCCTAGGAAAGCTTCTTCAGCTAGGTTAATCAACCTATCACTAAATAATTGTACAGTTTCTCCAGTGTTTTATTTGGATTGTCTTAACACTGAAAACGCATGCTGAGGATATGTAATTTCAGCATACTTGCGGGCCAGGTCTTCCTTGAACTGTTCCCATGTCTCATCAGTTCTTGCCTCTAATTTTCTTCGAATGTGATCCGACACTGGTTCTAAAGTGGCCTGGTAAGCAATTTTCATCTTTTCCTCATCCGTTGCTGCCACCAAGAATGCATGTTTCTCTATTGAAGTATCCACTTCTTAAAGTCCTTAGCCTGTCCACTAAATTTTACAATCTCTGTCCCTATTCCTTGTTGTTTTATCGCTGTGTTGAGTCTGCCTATTGCCGTACCTACTCCAGTTAACACCTGTGTTAACAAAACTTGTTCTTATGCTATGTTGAAATATGCTGAAATATCAATTCATATAAGCAAACTCACAGTTATAACAATTTAGTTAATAATTATCAATAATTATATAGGCGTATTTAAATTACACAAGAAATGTGAGCAACTGTTATGAATATTGAATGTTCTAATTAATAAATTAATTGTATCTAACACTCAAATGTCCTATATTGGTTAACCTTTAATTAAATTAAATACCGTTAGACACATCGTCCATCGATCCAACAGGAAAGTAAGTCCACATACGTCAGCTGAAAATTATGTTTGACAAGTGTAGGCTTCACGTACAAAACAAGCGTGTCGTGTTCTTCCACTCCACCAGCAAGAGGTCAACTTCTAGACTCTTCATTTCACGTCGGACACATCAGAATTGTGGCTTCTTATCACCCGAGAAAGGGCACGTCTGGTCTTCACCCGAAAAAGGGCACGTCTGGACTTGAAACAGCTCAATAGGAACGAAGCGATTACGATAGGTACTCTTCTTCAGCAGGACGGCAACCCACTATGCCCACCCGCGTCCAAAGAGACCAAAGCAAGTACATCGCATTCTTCGTGACATCTCGTTAATCTGTAGTTTTCAAGTTGGTTGCGGCTGTTTTAATTTTGAGAGTTGAAAAATTTCTTCAATGCTGGACAGTTCCAATGAGTAAGTGACCTTCAGACAAGCAAGGTCAATCAACGGCTGCAATAATGGCAGGTTACAACTCACAGCATAGTGATGACAATCAGGTAAGTCCAGGTGGTTATGATGAGAAACAGCTTAATATACTGACACCCAGCTTACAATGGTGGCTCCATCCAGTAATCTTAATACGTATGGCTTCAATCAACTAGCCAGAAAAATGCTTCATGATGATTCTACTTTAAGTTGAAACTTTCAAGAAAGGTGGTCCGGTCTGGATCTTTTGATTACTAATTCAAAAAATTTAGTAAAGGTTTATTTACTCATACCTTCTTGTCGCAGCAAGCCGAGATAAAGTTTTCAATGAAAGTTCTCCGCTGTGCCATGTTGTTTTTCAGTACTTCTCGTTATGTGTCCGCAACATCTAAGTTCAAAATCAAAATCCTGGTTGAGCGGCGCCAAATCTGTACTGTTACAGTACAGGGACTATTATAAGATGAGTCCCGATGGTATTTTCAAAAGGTTTTATTGAACATAATAAATCGAAGAATATTACACAGGTTACATGATATGATGTTCACCTTTCTTGACCTCAGCTGTAACTAAGTTCTCTAAACCCTACGTCACGACTTGAGCATCCTTATTTACGTTCTTATAGGATGCTCAAGCGTGCCTAAGCTTTGCACATCATGCCTTCCAAACTTATTAACAGAGATGGTACTCACTCTGTTACACTTTCTCCAATGCTTGTTCTGGATTTGGTCTAACAATTAGCAAAAAGAAGACACAGATTATGTCACAAGGTGCTGTGACGAAACGGGACTAGATACAGTCTGTCCTCTGTATTATTTCCCTTTGGTCGGAATAAGACGGGTTAGTCTCCCTTTATATGGTGACCATAACTAGGGAATTCCTGATGAAAATAGTCCGTGACGTCACACTTCTGGTGACTTCTGGAAGATGCTAGAATGTTCCCAGCCCAGGGGGTACGTGTTTGTTGTCACGTTGCACTCACAATTGCTCGGGACTCACGGGTCTTTGGATTTCTCCATGACCCTTGGGACTCTCGAGGTCCGACGGGGTAATTGTGACTGCGCACTTAGCTGGTCACTATCAGTCGCCAGCCGAATTTCGTCAGGGAAGGCCGCAATCACTCACTGCTAGAAGTGATGTCGTTTAACGTTGTCAGAGCGGACACCTGCAGTGGAGTGATGTGATTCGTAGATCACAGGTAATGTTGAATTACTTTATGTATTAGCCGTTGTCCGTAAATATACCGGCGGCAGTCAAAAGACGTTTACTCGCCGACCGAAATAATTATCGCCGCGGAGCGCATAAATTGACCGTCGCATGTATGCATTTTAATTAGCTGTTATTGATCGGCTAGGTAATGTGTATATCAGACGCGTCCGGTACCAACCACTGTTGTGAGCGTATAAACATTAGGCCTGTGTATGTGTGTTCCATCTGATAAGTTGTGTAAATACTATGTTAGTATATCTATTTGAATTTACTGATGTTAGAGTACAAATTAGATGCATTGTTAGTGACATGTACGTTGATGTTATCACTGCTATGTGTAAGTAGGCTCGGGTAATTTACCAACTATGTAGCAGATGTGTTAACTATCTGGTTTAGTCATTACATACTCAGGGCTGTAAGGAATTGTGACATTAGTTACACTGTGATGCTAGATTAATTTAATAGGGATCAGTTATTGCTTATTATTATTGATGTGTCATTTGCTTAGCTAGAATAGGGTTGTAACTTATGTCGTAGATCAGTGGTGGTTATTATTCCGGGAAACAAGGTGGTGTTATTTCATTGTTATGTGCAGGTAAGTACTTGCTGTGTGAAGATGCCAGTGCTATTCCACATAAACAGAAATGTTTTATATTTACTGGATAGCGGTTGATAGAACGTATTTATGATGCCTGATGTCACTGCTTGTTTACATGCCCGTCCGCTAGAGTGACCATGCGTGTCCAATCGTGCGTATGTCTAGACAACCGACTGGGTATTAGGCCTGTCCGACCGACCGTTGTGTTGCATGTCCGACCCAAAGCGATGGTGCTTAACCGAAGGTGGAATTAACATACCCGAACGAGAGCGATGCGGCGCTCTGTAATCGAGGCCGTTGCGTCTATGTAGATCCGAACTATGTACAGAACCTGGTCTGTCTCTATTATTCTCCTCTTCAAGAAACCTGACTCTGATAATAGAGTAACTTATTCACTGCAGTGAGGAAGTAGTAGTATCCCTTGTGCTAATTGTAGAGGATTTGGAGGACTGGAGATTTAGGAGATGAGAGGCTGGAAGCCACTCTAAAAGGGATGACGTGGCCTAATACGCCATGGAACATGATGCTCTGTACCCACAGCAGCTGTGGGATAGTGTTTCCGGTGGATGGCCACCATATATGTGCTAGACCAGCACAGACTTGACCGTCATGGAGGAAGGTCAATTAATAAAGGTCTAACGTTGTTCTGGGACGGAGATCCCAGAACAGAAGCTGTTGCTGTGTTATGAGTTTGTTAGTTAAGTTTAACAATTCATAGTTTATAATTTGTTAATGCTACGTTAATGAATTGTGATGTATATAATTTATTAATGTTAAGTAGTCATTAATGAGTTATGTTTAATTAATTGATCAATGGGTGAAATGATTGATTAATTGTTGAGTTAGGTAGGTGAGGAGGATATGTCCGGCTGAACACCTCCTAGATAATGTAACCACTACACTGAAAGAGAAGTAGGTGTATTTTCTGGTTGTTGGATGGTAAAGAAACATGAGTGGACTTGCACCAGGCGAAGGATACGTTGACAGAGTCATACAGTCTACTCTGATGCTATCGGGCTATCTGTTGCCCAGACGAGTTACTTGACTATACACCTGTGTATTATTGCTTTCTCTTGCAGCCTCATGCCTATACATTGTAGTTAAGAGTGGATCTATGATGTTGATGATCATTTATATATATTGTATTATATATATTACTGAGAGGCATGTGTCAATGTGGAGATGCAGTGTAGTTCTTGTTGTAGGTGAGCACTCACACCAACCCCTCCATGTTTCAGGATCTGTTATAGGTTAGATCCGATGGAGATTCATGAGTTCAACCATAAACTCGACGGGACTTGCTCATTCCAGTGCCAATCAAGATGAGGTTTGAGACATTACTGGGAGCTGTCTTCTAAATCTGCCTACGTCAACTCTTGAGAGTCAATTGAGTTGAGATTAGCCCGGTAGGTTACTGGGAGCTGTCTTCTAAATCTGCCTACGTCAACTCTTGAGAGTCAATTGAGTTGAGATTAGCCCGGTAGGTCTATGCTAAGACCACAGCAACGAGTCCGACGAAGTTAGTCAACCGATCCAGGTAGGGTCAAAGACTAAAGCGTCTATTGGTTCCAGCCAGTAAGGTACTGGTATAGTTCAAACTAAGTGAGGACCTTAATACTTTCAAGGCAATGAAGTTCAGGTGTTGAGAAGAGTGTTTACCAGTCATGACAATGGCCAGTTTATTAAGTTTCCGGCCCGGCTGTGTCGTCATGGGACACATTGTCTAATTTCACGTGAACTACGGTGTGAATCTACAGTTGTGAACCTTATTGAAGCCATGAACTGGGTCATATGACTGACAGCAGGGATTTGATATTCTGGTGAACTGTGCAGGTAGTTGATACCTACCGAACTGAGTTGATGGACAGACTTGGTTAACTGTGAAGGTAGTTAATACCTACCGAACTGTGTAAGATAGCTACATGAGAATATGTGCAGTTCTAACATTCACTTGTTGAATCATGCAATGGGGACATTGTGGTTATTTGGAGTCAGCGCTCCGGTTATTGGTTGCAGATAAGTGTTTCACACTAACTTGAAAGACTGAAGAGAAACTAGGATCTTATATACTAGTGTATTGTGCTATAGTACTTTTCTTCAGCTGGGGACATCTAGGATTCTAGGGTCGACCCAGACGTCATCAGCGGAGTGGAACTTGTGATTTAGTAAGTCATCGAGGGATGATCCTCAATTGTTGGTGAAGTGTCTGTCAGGCATTAGTCCTACACCTGACCATCCCGAGATCGTGTTCACAGTGGGAGGAGAAGACTTTGGAAGGCACTATGCCTTGGAGATCCTTTACACTGGAGGTTCCTCGGGTGAGTCGTTAACTACGACGGGACAGCCTCACGAACTGAAGTCACATGCTCTGTGATGAAGACGGATCATCAGGAGATCTTCTCGTGTACATATTGTCTTCTATCCAGGCTTTCAGCCATCCTTCTCTGAGTTACAGTTGACGAATTTAGAAATTAAATTTTTGCTTTATTAGCCATGGCTTTGCGTATTAGTATGACTGTTGTCTTGTCCGAGCCCCCTGTGGGTAGGAATCCATAAGGGGGGAGGGAAAGGTCAGCTGTCCCGGCTTGTGTGGGGCCTTGTAGATGTAAAGTCCTATTGGGGTGGTCGGAGCAAAGGCTGGGGATATTAACTATAGTAACATACCTGTCCAAGCCCCGGGGGTCTTGTTACAGGTGCACATGGGGTACCATCAATCTTTATTGATGACGTAATCTCTTGAATGCGATAGGTACCGCAGTCAATAGTATCAAATGACGGATAGAGCGACATTATTCTTTGCGCGTCAAACTTACTCTTACTTCTTTAACTGAGATATTAAATGTTCAATGCGACGGTGCTAACCGGCCCTGTAGTGAACAAAAGCCGGACAAAAGCAGTAACGATATTAAAGATGATTTCATCCACCGAAACTTCACCGAGCTCTACTATATTGTCCGTCTCTGTTGCCCGTGCCATCCACGTCCCGTCGGCCGCAGAAGTGATTACGAGAGTAACATGCCTGGGGGACGTTGACGCACTCCATTTAAGAGAGACCCCAGGAAGGACTGGGACAACCTCAGTCTGCGCCGCAGCCCCAATAGCTAACTCGAGAAATGTGGTTGACTCCTTAGGAGGCTTACCTAGCATATCAAGGTCGGCTTTACACTCTGTAGTGGGCTTTAAACAGTATCTAGTCCCCTGTGCTTTAGCCTCAGTCACCGCTACTGCATAGAAGAGAGGCTTGACGCACTGCATTTTCAGAAATGACTGGTAGGTCACAACAGGCGACTTTTTGGGGCGTATGACCGTCTTGCAGGTCTGATAACTCACAAACGCCTTGCCCATATTGGAGACACTGATAAGTATCCCATTGGGCTCGAGGTGAGTATATCCTGTGCGAAGCTCAAGCTGCAGATCCAAGTCATCATCGTCGGGATGGTCTATGGCGGCACGAGCATAGACCCCATGGGGAGTGAGCTGGAGGCCATATATCTTGTAGTTATGACCCGGCTCCCGCCACCCAATAGTGTCGGCTAAATCAGCAAAGGTTAGGGTAGAGCATGCTCTTGGGCGCTGCTTTCCTGGACCTTCTGAATCAGCCATTGTGATGTTTGATGTGCCAGCGGCACGGCTTTGCCTTGTTCATCACAGACCGAAAGTCTAATTTCGCTTAGAGTTCCAGTCTCAAACTTCTTATAACGAGGCACAGAGAAAACCTCGTGTCTCCCTTGATTACATTCCTCTTTTTTTAACAGGTACAGCCCGGAGGTGTGTGGAGGGAAGCGAATTATGACGGTTTCCATATTATGATAGACCCTCCAGACGTATGTACAACTCCTTATATATGATAAGGTTAGGAAACTTCGTCGGATAGAATGTAAACATCTCATTAAACAGCTTACTTCTGTCGTCTAAGCTGAACCCAAGAACCACACCTAGCCCTCGCCACGCTAAGACCACTCCCGATTTTATACCACTGAGATTTACAAGACCAGTTGCGGGGTTAAGAGAAAGAGAGAGAGCTCCCGTTGCTCAAAGAATTGCTTGTTGAGAGCACAAGCATCATAATACCCGTCTGGGATAGTAAAAACTTCGTCACCAAGTTTGAACCAATTGTTTTTCAGCTTCGCGGAAATATTAACCCACGTAGGGTAGAACAACAATTCCACGATAGCCACCTCTAGGTCACCATCACGATTGTCTAGGACCGGGTTGAGGGGGGTGGGTTCCCCATGTTTGACGTTGCTAAATGTGAGATACATATTAGCACAGCTAATAATAATGACCGCTTACGAGTTCAACAAGGACGCCAAATACCCGGCGGGTTAGGTATACCCGTTTGTGCAAACAAAGGATCTCACGAAGGTGGACATCCAGGTCAACCTCGAAGGAGTATTTCAGACACAGTTCCCCAGCGTGTTTGAAAAATACCGGTTGTCATACGTGGAGTCAGACCAGATCGTACAAGCCTGGTACAGCAAGCCGATGTAATTCTGGCAAAACGAAGTAAACTTCGCTGTATGGTGTGCCACGGCGGGATGTAGGGTGTTCGCGCAGGAGCATCTGTCCGACCCTGACCCACTAACGCGAGCCGTCTTCATATTCCATGTCTACTACCAGATTCGTCAAATCCTCAAAGAAATGCGTGTGGCCCTACCACAAGACCAGGGTTGGACCGCCTTTGAAAATCCCTACGATGTAAGAGCCTATCAGCGTATATGCGCGGAATTTGGGATTTCCCAAAATGATAACTGGAGACGGCTCGGGAGGAATAACTGGTTGGGGGTAGTATACATTTACTGGACGAACAGTGGTTATCATGTCCCGAATGACGGCCAAGGTGGTACATATGACCCAAAGCGACATTCGTTCACACAAAAGACAACGAACGATGTACTACACATAGAGTACATCTCGCAAAATAATACTCAGGGTAACTCCACCTGGCGGGATTTCGTTCTTAACAAGTCACAGGGTTTCACTCACCCCGGCGTTGAGCGAATAAATGACAGCATTTGAACCTACGTGTGGGCCATCTTAGGGGCCCAGGCTCAGACTCGAACACGCATTCTGGGAACTGGAACGGCGTTTGATGCCCAGAAGCAATTCACGGTATTAGTAGAAGACGCCATCTCTGCGCCCGTCGATCTAGCGACGGCAATCAAAAGGTATCAGGACGTGCTACAAAACGCGAGCTCAAAAGTTAATTATGTCTTTGGAACGGGGTTGTATATGGCCCCCAGCGACATGTTGCTCCGCATTGGTCAGATAGCCGGATATAACAACATGATCGTCATCGCAGAGCCAGGCCTAAAGCGTGGCCTGAATACTGTCATTAATGCCCCAGCGCAGCCAGCACCGACGGTACAGACCACTAGCATAGCTGATAAGACAGCCGGGCTGCAGCATCAAAACGAAAAGATAGCACTCATTGCTGGAGGCGTCGCAGTCGGCCTAGTGGCCCTATGGTTTGTTCATTTACTTCACAATTAGCCGCTCTCTGATAGCCAGCAGCAGCAAGTCACCGAGTGCAATCACTAATGCCCAGAGTTTTCCGCCAACCATCTCACACCCTTACTCAAGAAGTTAAGGAGCCAGGAGATAATACCACATATGATTCCCGGGAGTGCCGCCGCAGCCCTACCTTCTAGCCTGGCCAGAAGGCCCGCTAGGTCTTTCAGCTTCTGTCTAATCCATTTCTTAGCCCAATGGCCAGGTGGCGGGCCAGGCGGTGGGGTAGAGGGTGCACCACCACCACCACCTCCCTCGCCAGTAAAGGCTAGGGTGATAGTGGAAATTAAGAGGCCGATCGCTGTAAGAATGCTCGCTATGGTGATGCCCTGGTATTGGAACAAAGTTCGCAGCTTCTCACCTAGAGTGGTGTCTTCATTGATCACCTGATGAATGGTTTCACGGATCCGGCTGAATTGGGTGGGCAAGTCTTCGTGTAACTCGAGACTTCCACTAAAACCCTCTTCTTAGCTTCTTCAATATCAGCAAGCCTGTGCTCTTCAGTGTCATTACTCTCCTCATCCATCCATCCATCCATCCGTCATGCGCCATGCAGGTAAGCGTGGGCGGTCAAGTTCTGTCATCTCACTCGATCACCAGAGTCGTGGATCAGCTCCGTGTTCCTGTCTCGACCATGCCATGTAGCCAAGCCATCCAGGTATTTGTTTCTAGGTTATCCTCTTGGTCTATTCCCTTCGATCTTGCCAGTTGTCACCAAGTTCTCCAATCCATTTCTTCTCATAACGTGCCCAAACATTTTTGGCTGTCTGCGTCTAGTGTCTCTAATCAGTTTACTATCTTCGTTTGTTTCTTGAAGGACCTGTTCATTGGTCTTTCTGGCTGTCCATGGTATTCTTTGTATTTACCTCAGAAACTAATTTTCTACAGCCATCAGATGTTTTTTCAGCTTGACTGCTCATTGTCCAAGCTTCACATCCATATAAAAGTATATGTTCTATGTAGCACCTCAAGACTCTTTTTCTCGTTTCAATTGATATTTTTTTTATTGGTCAGTATGTTTTTCATCTTGCTAAAGGCTACCTTAGACATGGCGATTCTTGTTCTAATCTCTTGAAGGCATCTCCCATCAGATGTTATTACTGTTCCGAGATAATTGTACCTATTCACTTGTTGAAAAATATTCCCATTTACTTGTATATTACATTGTGGTATTTCGTTCTTCCTAGTGACGACCATAACCTGTGTCTTTTTACAATTTAATTCTAACCCTCGTTGTTCACTGTGTGTAACAACTGCATCTACTAACTGTTGCAGGTCCTGTTCATTGTCTGCAATCAAGACTGTATCGTCTGCATATCTAATGTTATTGATGCATCGTCCCCCAATGTTGATTCCTTCCATATCTTCAATATTTCTGAAAATACTTTCACTGTACAGGGAAACAGATCTGGAGACATTACACATCCCTGTCTCACACCTCTCTTAATAGGCTGATATTGGCCTACTTCATTATCAACTCTTATGGCAGCTTGTTGTTTCCAATATATGTTGTTTACAAGTCTAAGGTCTTTTCCATCAATTTGTAGATCTTCAAGCATCCTTATCATGTCGACATGTCACTTTATCTAAAGCCTGTGTGTAGTCAATAAAGCAAAGGTGTAGATCTTTGTTTACTTCTACAGATTGTTCAATTACGGTTCTCAGTAAATACACAGCATTTACTGTACCCTTGCCTTCTACAAACCCACATTGTTCTTCTCCTATTTCAGGTTGTATTTTCCTCCTAATTCTTTGCATGATAATTCTTAGCAAAATCTTCGTGATGTGACTCATTATACTAATTGTTCGACGTTGATCACATTCCAAGTTTCCTGATTTCCTTCTACAAACCCACATTGTTCTTCTCCTATTTCAGGTTGTATTTTCCTCCTAATTCTTTGCATGATAATTCTTAGCAAAATCTCCTCATACTCCCTAGAAAACATCTGTCTCGAGTACGAAGTAGTCACTGAACCCACGTTGGCCCGGCTAATTCGGAGCATGTATGAGAGCCGTATGGTAGTGTTATACGAGCGGGTCCTAAGGCATAGACGGATCCCTCAGAAAAAGGAGGACTCGATATGGAACATCAATCTGAACACACCCTGTAAGTCTTTGAAAGGCATTCTCCTATTATGGGAAGATCCCGCCAACCAAAAGGATTTTTCACGCCCACCAGAGTTGTTTTACAACCCACAGATCACCAAAGTTGAAGTCATCGTAGAAGGACAAGCCAATCAGCTATTTGCGCATGGCTTAGCACCACACCAGCTCTGGGTCGCAGCGAGGAAATTCTTCGCCGGTGGCCTCAAATGGCACCCTGAGACAAGCGCAGTCGCCAAAGAGCTAGAATTGTTCGATGTCAGTCTAGGCGAGTACTTGACGAAAAAATTCTGCTTGAGGCTGGACTTCCGATGATGACCATCTTCACGGCAGCGGCCGGCGTGTAGAGAACGGCTCTGAGGGCATCACTCTCCAGATCACGAAAGAGGCTGAACAGGCGGGGGGCCACTGTACTGCAACGTTTATTTGGTTACGGACGGACAGCTGAACATCGACACCGGGAGATTCGTTAGTGCTGTTTATTATTGGAGTTCCCACTTAAGCCACACTCGGCCATCATCACAGGCCCCACATCGTGTGGTAAAACAGAATTCATTCTCGACCTCCTGGAAGGCCCGTACATGGGTGTTTTCGAGCATATTGTCATTGCTTGCCCTTCGGTACGATACAATGAAACATACCGGGCCCGGCCGTGAGTGTGGTCAGATCCCGAGGTCTTCATATTTGACCCCGGTGATCGGCTGCTCAAATGGCTAGAGGCCTTCTACAAAATGTTGCAGGGGACGCCGACGGTATACATCATTAATGACTGCAGCGCAGTGGACGCTATTGCTCAGAAGCGGACTATGTTGACTTATCTAGCTTTTAGCGGGCGACATGCCCAGCAAAGTCTGTGGGTTCAAACCCAGAAGTACAGCGCCGTTGCGAAAGGCCTCAGGGCGCAGACACAATGGGTGGCTCTCTTCCATTTCAAAGATAAGGATAGCTTTGAAGACAGCCTGGACGGGAACTACGTCATCCACTCTAGGGAAGAACGTGATGAGGTGCGAAAGCAACTAGAAGCTAATGAGTTCTCAAAGCTGGTAATAAGGACAAAGTTCCAATTTTCTTATAAAGTGCTCAAAGCTGGTGAGGTTTGTTAGATACTAAGCATATGTTAAGCATCAGCTAAGCATGTATGAAGCAGTGCTTTGTTACTCCGTAACAGCCTTAGTTGTATTACAACTGATATGCACATGTTGTGTGCTTGGATGGGCTGCGCATTCCTATATTAGAGTTAGACGTTGGGTATTTGCAAACGCTGTGATGGATTGTGACACCATACTCGACCAGCTGTTACGTGAAGAGGCAAAGCCAGCAGAGTCTGCTCCGGATACACATGCAACAACAGATACACATGCAACAACGCCTACAACAACGCCACACCGGACATGCAGTGCATCGTGAAAGGCTGGCAGCACTTGCTCTTGGGGGACGTGTCGGGCAGTATATTGGAGGTAAGTACTCCAAACTTACAGTGGAACAGGTTGAGGCCTTGCCTGATCAAGAAATTGAGAAGCTATATGCGAGGCACGAGGCGAGGCTTGGAGCTGCAATAACAAAGACCATCGGCACGGCTATGCTACAGATGTACGCACAAGTGGCAAGTATGTTCCTCCCCATTGCTGATAATCAAGCTTTGGTGATAGATCTGGAGGCCGACCTGTTTCTAAGGCATGCGCTAAACATGTGAACATGTGTTACATGTGAACTCTACCATAAGTTCGGTATGTGCTTAGCACCTGCAACTGTCGTGCTAGCAACTTTTAGGCACTGCCATTTTGGACATATCTGTCCTACGCAAGAACAAGATGGAGGAGGAGGGCCCCGAAATTGCTCCACAGGAGAAGCCGTCGGAGAAACTAGTGACGAACGACCCCAGGAAAGTTGCGGTTGGGAAGATAGGAGCTGCTACTCGAAAGAGTCGTGAAGCAGAGAGGTTGTCTCTAGCTCTGCAGCAGGCTGTTCGTGAGAAGAAACGAAAGTTTGCCCCGGAGCATGAGCAGGCCCCACCGCCGTTTATTACTGCGGCTGGACTCCCTGGATTATCGGAGTGACTGACGTTGTCGTTGTCGTCGGTGTAATTAGGCAGAAAATGCGGCGGACTAAAGCACCTGCCCCGCCTCCGCCCTCCAAGCGACCGGAGACTAACATATTAAAGAATAGAGATCCATTTTATATGGAATAATGACAAGTGTTGAGGGGAGAGCTATTGTTAATGTCGTTTACCACGGCGCTGTAGTGGCCGCGCTTACGGTAGGCACCGCAAAACTGACCAAGGTGATTTTCAAAGGGGCAACCTTGCCCAAGCTAGACGCTGATATGTATGACATTGGGTTGATGGTTTAAGCCACGTCCATCGCCTTAGCACTCCGAGATTTGCTTATCAAAGAGGGCTTGATCACCGCTGATATATTGCATAAGCCCTTACAGTATCAGCCCCGCTAGCTATGGCCTCTGTCGCAATGATGATAGGGAGCGCCGTTGTCAATGCCCTCGCGTTTACGGGGGGCAACTACCTCTTTTCCAAGCTAGGGCATGCAGACGCCCATGAAAAAATGAGGTGGCACGATGAGGCTGTCGAACGGCTACAAGCGGCCAAGGCTGAGTGGACGAGAAAGAGAACCGCGCGGCTGGACTGGCTCAACGATGAGCTACAGCGCGAAGGCCACGCCGTTCACTCTTTCCAGGATGTCGACCAGGCTATGCGGGAATACAGCCTGTTCTCCGGTAAACGTGTAGATCCCTTCGAGCCTGAATCTCGCCTGTCGGATTTCTACGTGCCATCTGAGCAGCAGAAAGACCGTCAGATCACTTTCATCGTTCTTTGGCTGGCAGCGAAGGGTATTGTTGCTTATAAGTTGCTTTAGAGATTGACCGCTGCTACCAAGTAACAAATGAAACGTCTGGAGGACATCTACTACAGCCCTCAGGGCTATTGGAAAGGCTTGGCGGCCATTAAAAAGCTCGCTGCTGCAGCTCGTGTTTCGGAGGATGTTGCCCGAGACTGGCTCAAGAAGCAAGCTATTTTTTAGATCAATTTACCCGCTCCTCGTTACATTCCGCAGTCATCTATTGATGAAGATAGACCGAATGCCGTCCACCAGGCTGACTTGCTCTACCTACCACATGACCGGCTTGGTCGTAAGACATTTAAGTATGCCTTGACGGTTGTGGATGTTGCCTCACGGTGTAAGGAAGCAGAGGCTTTGACAGACAAGAGCAGTGAAGGGGTGGCATTGGCCCTTGAGCGAATTTACAAACGCGGGCCACTCAAATGGCCACAGCTTCTGCTTATTGACCCGGGTCGTGAGTTTATGGGTGCCGTGAGCCAGCTGGCAGCGAAGCATAAGACACAGATAAGGCGTGGAGAAGCTGGGAATCACCGGCAGCAGGCGATCGTCGAGAGGTTCAATTGCACTCTGGTAGAGAGACTGTTCGGTGCCCAATACGCCCAAGAGCTACTACTGGCAGTTCGAGGGTCCTCTGAACGTTCAGCTGAATGGGTTCAGGCTCTTCCTCAGGTGGCCGCGGCGCTTAACGGTGAGGTGACTCGTTTGACGGGTCGGAAGCCGGTTGATGCCATCAAGGACACTTCTGTATCCCATACACCGGCCGCTACAGCTCACCGCGCTATCGGCCTCAAGGAACCTGTGATCCCGTCTGATGCTCTAGTTCGGTATCTGTATGCAAGCCCGCCTGGGGAGCACGAGCTTGAAGGTTGCCGGCGCAAGACGACTGATCCTTTGTGGTCATTAACAGTACACACGGTTCGTAATGCTGTCTGCCAGGATGGGCGGCCTACGCTGTACTACCTTGAGGATTGGCCGGCTCGGGGCTTTGTTCGCGAAGAGCTGCTGATTGTTCCTCCCGACACCCAAATGCCTCTTGACCGGATCCTCCATAAACGGTGAGGGCTCACTCAGCGGCGACCTTGCGGTAGTCGAGGGGCTGCGTGTAGATACCGTCGGGTAAGACATACCATTTGTCATAATACGCGCTGAGGCCCAGCTTGCCTTGCTGCCCTTATGCATGCGCATCTCTCGGTTCTCCACTCTGTCTATGGACCCCTCTAAGGCGGCCTTGTTTCTCCCCCAGGACACGGTGTTCTGCCTTTTCACCACTCCCTTGCACGAGAACTTCATGTTAACGTCCCTGTCGAAGATTAGCATTTGCTGCAGAGGGCGATGCCTCGACTTCCCTCAAACTCGGTCTTGAAGATGCCGGGGTTCGCCCGCTCCATTTTTCTCAGGCAAGCCACCCCCTCTTCACACGGTTGAACTCCTCTTTCATCTCAGGCTTTACCGCCTCCTCGAGATTGAAGGTGCTCAGCGCGATGTACAGGCTGTCGGTGTCCATCTGCATGACCCCATAGTCCCTGCGATCCACGAACCGGTCAACAAAGTCATGGTAGAATTCTAAGATGCGGAGTTTGGCCAGTTGATACACGGCGATACCTACCTGGAAAGGACGCTTGATGATCACACGTGGCTTATGCGATTTGATCTCGTATGCGTCGCCTATATCTGTGAGGTCGTCAAACCAGGCGGAACGCCGTGCCTGATACACGGTTTTTTCGTCTCGAGTGTAGCTTTTGCTGGTGTGGTGCTCGATTGCCT
Source organism: Cepaea hortensis (assembly GCA_963921405.1). Lineage (NCBI taxonomy): Eukaryota > Metazoa > Mollusca > Gastropoda > Stylommatophora > Helicidae > Cepaea > Cepaea hortensis. Next base: position 89,976,737 of record OY992895.1, on the reverse strand, counting down.
CGATGAGCTTTCCGTATGCTGAATTGCCAGCATCGCCTTCGCTTTTTCCACATCCTCGAGGCGGCGCGCTTCGGTTACTTGCTCAACAAACCACGTGAAGAGCTTCTTTGGCTCATACTGGAGGACTGTATAGACCGCCTCCAGCTCGAGTCCGTGTTCTAGATACCATTTCAACAGCGGGGTGTACAGCAAGATTCCGTCGGCCTCAAGGAGGCCCAGCAGTTTCTTACACCTCGACCGCTGGCGACGGTGCGTTTCAGGTATTCCAACATCTTCGGCGCTACTAAGGCCTCCGGTGCTGCATTAATTCCAAAATAATATATCTGAGCGGAGGTCTGGTTATGAGTAATATATCGAGTCAGAATGATACTACCGAGGCGAGCCTCTCTTGCTGGGGTCGGTTCGGACCTCTATTCGACCCCCTTAGGGGTGCGAATGGGGGTCGGTTCGGACCCCCTATTCGACCCGCTTAGGGGTGCGAATGGGGGGGGGGCGGTTCGGACCTTTAGGGAGTGCGCATGGGGGGGGGGTTCTGTTCGGACCCCTATTCGACCCCTTTAGGGGTGCCAATCGGCCCACCGCGGGGTGTGTGGGGTGGTGTACCTTTTCTACTCCCAGATATACTACTCGTCCCATTCTCGGCCTTGGCCTGTTTGGCGCAGTATTTGAATAAAGTCATCGTCCTATGGACCTCAGTCTTCAGGTTCGCCAACTCAAACTGTGGCATGTTAGCCTTTCTGGCATTTTGCCAGTCTTTGACGGCCTGCCTCTTTCCCAGCCATGCCTTCTCGACCTCTCCATTCCACCATGGTGGCTGCAACCATCTTTCTTGTCCTCTGCGGGAGGAAGTTAATTTTCTTCTTCTGATCTTGCTTATGGCATCTTGACCAGTGTTGTCGTACGGGAAGGCATTTGTCTTGTTTTCTTGACTCCTGGCACTTTCTTTCTTGATCAGGATGATACAAGGGTAGTGGTTACTGTCGTGGTATCCCAGTGTGCCCCACCGCCACCTTGGTGCGATGGCGGGCGACACCAGAGCCAGGTCAATGACACTGTCAAAGTCACCTGGTCGAGTGGCTATGTGAAGTTAAAGGATGTAACAATAACGCGTTATCAGTGATATACGTACACATTTGTGAAGCTAATGACTGTAACAATCTCGGGATATCTGCGATATACATACACCTTTTGAAGCTTATGGATGTAACAATGACGGGATTGCTGTGATATACTTACTTTCCTGTGAAGCAGCGTGCCGATCAAATAGAGTCCACGATGTCATCAGTAGAAGCACTGTAACACACATGCTCATCTTACATTTGTAGCTTTCTGACTTCAGCCCTTGTATTCATACAGCTCTGGAACGAACGAACGAACGAACGATCAAATTTTATTTTCAAAGGGTTAAGAGTTGGGCTTGCAGGCCCGTCTGACATTCTGCCCTTCTTCTCTCTCCTCTCATACGTTATTTCATTCATACATTACTTATCAAGCTAATCTTAGACAACAACAGAACAATATGCATTTAAACCCATGGAAAAATCATCAATAATACATGCCTCACAAGGCAGTATTTAATATGGCCATTATAAATACCTAAAGAAGCTGTAACGTACCATACATATGGGAATGTTTATTAGTTAATTGTCGTTTGAAATAATTTACCATTATTTTTGTTTTTATTCTTATGGTGCATATAATCTGAACTGAGATAGTGTTGAAATAGGTTTCGACTGTATGTATAGTGATCGGTAGTGTCTTTTGTTTCTTGTGGAAGATTGTTTCCCAAATGTGCGGCAGAGTAGGCCAAGATTGTTTTATATAGTCTATCCTAGGTTTAGGGACATGAAGTATGTTTAGTCGTTCACTATGTCTTGCGTTATATTTAAACAATGGCCAAAGGTAGCTTGGAGCATTTTGAAATATTATTTTGTGAATTAGTTTGGCCTTCTTAAAAAGTAAGCGTTTGTAGAGTGACAGTAACTGAAGACGTTCGTGGAGGTTAGAATTGTCGGTAAGATTATTAGTCATTAGTCATTCGCGGTTCAAACATCACAGCAAAGGGTCGTCCCCATTTTGCTCCGTTCCCTTGCCAGTGAATATCACATAAAATGTTCCTCACTGCACCATGTGAAAAGTGGAAAAGACAGGTGTCTCGACAACCAACGGCCCGCTCTGGCACGCTGTGCAAAATGCCACCTCCAGAATGTTATCACAAAAGTTCTCTACGAACAATACAGTTCACCTCTTATGGAATTGTCAGTCACTTTCCCAACCAGATGTTCACCTATAAAGTCTCGTTGTCTCTAGCTATTGTTGTTCCGTTTCTAGATGTTTCCTAGCCACCACGCCATTTTTCTCCGAAATGAAGATCATACCACAAACCAACCTCGAACAGATGTAAAGAAACACTTCACTGTATATAATGCCGTCGCCAGAATGCAAAAACAAAAGTCCTCCTCGAAACCAAAGTTCATCATCGATGGAAACGACAGTCACTAGCAAAACCAGCAGCCACACATTTCTGCATAAGGCAAGAAAACTGGTCGCTTCTGCAAAACAACAGCCGCCATATTTGCAGATATTTCTGGATGTTTTTGTTTCGTTTCTAGATGTTATCTAGCCAGCTACGCCATTCTGAGCATGCAGATCATACCACAACAGCTCGAACAGATGTAAAAAACACATGTAACTGTACAAACTGCAATCTCCATAATGCCAAAACAACAGTCCTCCAAGAAAGCACGGTTGATCGTCAAAAGAAGCGGCAGTCAACCATAAGACCAGCCGCTACACATTTCTGCATAAGGCACAAAAACCAGTTAATTCTGGGACATAGCCCTCCGAAATTGCTCTAAACATGCAGATCACGCTCTACAACCACCGGCAGATTTAAAAGCATTTCACACGAAAGTCACAGCTCAGAGCGTCGCGCCACGCACTCATCTCAGTAGCAGGGCGATGGAACCGTAAACAACCATTTCAACGTGAAGAAAATGCGAATACAACTGTAGCCCCGAGCATAAACACCTAGAGGCTGCCATGAGATGTATACGAGAAACAGAGCGAGTGTGTAAAACGATGTCACTAAGACATACAGTTGAAAAATCAAGCGAAAACCGGGGCACGAGTGGGCGGAGTTAATGTGGTCACATGACTGCGCCCAGGCAAAAACCGGAAAACGAGTGTTCAAGAGACGGCGCTGAGACGTGGAAGAGAAAGGTCGATTGAAAGTGTTTGAGAGCGTTTGCAATGATTGAAGTCATCTGAGACGCAGTCCAAAGTTGAAGAATGTTCCTGTTGTGAAAGTTTGTGATTGTAAAGCAACACACTGAAGCTGACGCCTGACGATGGGGCCGTAAACGTCGACAAGCGGTGGCGAGATAGCTGACACAGTTTTGAGAATACCTCGACCAGAATGGCGGGCAGAGACACGCCGTGACAAAGCCTTGCTGGTCACAAGTGATATTCCTGAGTAGAGTCAGAACTATTAAGCACGTTAAGAAGTGAATTAAGAAGTGAAATTAACAGAGAGTGCAAGGAAAGGACTCTCCTTGAATATCAAGAAAACAGTAACAATGGTAATATCAAAGAAAATGGTGACACCAAAATGTGACATAAAAATAGAAGGGAAAATCCTTAACCAAGTGGATAATTTTAGATACCTAGGGGCATTTATAACATCAGATGGAAGATGTACAACATAGATTAGGAGCAGAATAGGGCAGGAAAAATCCGCATTTCAGAAAATGAAGAGTATCTTATGCAATAAGTCACTATCATTGAATGTAAAAAAGAGAGTGCTGAAATGCTATGTAGAACCAGTTTTGCTGTATGTCAGTGAATCTTGGAATGTAAATGAATAAATTAAGAAGAAATTAGAAGCAACAGAGATGTGGTTCCTGAGACGAATGTTGCGAATTCCTTGGACTGCCAGAGTAACTAACGACGACTGCCTGAAACAGGCTAATGAAACTAGAACATTATATACAACAATAAGACAGAGACAAACATCTTTCTTCGGTCACGTGATGAGAAGAGAAGCATTGGAGAACATCGTAAAACTGGAAAGATCGAAGGGAAGAGAGGCAGAGGTAGACCAAGAGAAATGATGCTGGATAGATTGAGACCGTGGCATGGAATAATATCAACAAAGAGCTGATCCAGAAACCAAAGACCGAGATCTATGGAGAGCCATGAACGCCTACGCCAGCCGGCACGGCACTTGATGATGATGAAGAAGTGAATTATACAATCGTAAGATCTATAAGATGCATCAATCAAAGTCCCTCCTGACGATTAGATTACAATGCATTGTATATTTGTAGTCAGTAGGTGTGCTGGTCATACGCAGAACGCTGAACGGCAGGAAGCCAGCGGTGTATGACAGCCACAGGTGATAACTGTTCTACAATAAAAGTGACTGTGTTTTCTAAGGACGCAAAGGACTTTTGGGGTGTGTGCATAGCAGATCTGTAAATCGTAACGTGTTTGTTCGAGCCATTAGAAATATTTCACCCTAGACAAATTCCAAGATGTTGGACATTTGGCATGAATCCGTCACTTGGCAGAGGCCTTACCCGTTTCACTGCCTATCCGCCATGTTGGGTACCGGAATTCCATTGTAGGTAAGATGTTTACAATTAATTAAACGCACTGCCCTTTTCTGGTGTGAACAAAGGCGTTTTGTTATTGATTTGGAGTATCCATCCCAGATTGTGTAGCAGTAGTTAATATGTGTTTGTATGTGGGAAGTATAGAATATCTTTCTTGTTTTCATCAAGGAAATTTTTAATTTTTTCAAGTTGGTATATTTTGTCGGCTATTTGTTTAATTAGAGCATGAACATGGGAAGGTTATATTTTGATCAATGGTAAGACCCAGTGCCTTGTGCTCGGTGACACTTTCTACAGGCGTGCTACCAATGTGCAGCTGAAGAGTTCTCTGCGAGTTTAGAGTGCGAAGTCTTTGTCTGGTTAAAACAGATTCATACACAGACAGACATTCATGCAGACAGACGTTTGCGCGCACACACACACACACACACACACACACACACACACACACACACACACACACACACACAGATATATATGTATATATATATATATATATATATATATATATATATATATATATATATATATATATATATATATATATATGGAGTCATGTATGTGGTGTATTAAGTGGAGTGATACTATGGAATGATTTATGTGTGTTTCTAGTGAAATATGTATGTATTGGGTGACAGGGGCGTCACTAGGGGGGTGAGGGGGGTGGGGGCCGCACCAGGTGACACCATCAAGGGGTGACACCAAAATAAAAAAAATTGCAAATTTGACAAAGCAGACATAGCTCTGTCTAGTCGGGTTTCATAACCGTTCATTGTTAAATACATGAGCAGGCACAGGGTGCCACCATGCAGAGCGTCTGGTGCTTAAATGAATAAGACTCAGAGCTCAGAGCTGCTCGGAGCCTCGGAGTCGGAGTAGAATCGTGGGTCATTTGCAAACGCGCCAATTAATAACGTGTGGCGTCACGTGGTTGCAGAAAATGACAGACGTTGTTTACAGGTTCGTTTTTTATGTAAATAATTATTTTTCTAAATTTTATAATTTTATCAATATCACTAAAATATAAATATTTTAAAGTAAATTAATTAGGACAGGGCATAAATTTTAAAGGAGAAAAACAGCGGCAGGCTTCCACTTAAAAAAGTTAGTATTACTATACTATAGTATACTAGTAGTTTACTACTACAATAAATTAATAATTACGGCATACACACGTTTTTCTATCTGTCTGAAAAATATATATTTTAATTTTTTAATTTAATTTTTTAATTAAAAAGATGGAAATAGAAAAATAAATAACGGTTGTGTAATTTTTCGAACCAACGAATCACTGTTGAGACTGCCACACGCAGATCCCCCCCATAATTGATGCGGTTACTGACATTCGCCAGCAATTCGCAATATAAAATAATAAAATATATGTCATGAAATGACAGTCGTGCATTGGCGACAAAACTTCCTGATAAAAGTTAAGAAGAAGTGTTGCAACGAATATTGTTGACCGCCGGTTACATTTGTATATGAATCCATTAATTGTGCCTTGCAGCATTTGCCATCCGCATCGTATGCAGGTTGGTATGTTCAATACTCCATTAGCCAGTAAAAAAGTTACAATCCACTCAAACTTGTTACAATGAAATAAAAAAGTTGTAACTTCCATGGACAATATTTAAAAAAAATTAATATTTTGTATGACAAGTTTTCTTTTTTAGACGGTTCTTTTTAGTGTACATAATCATTTTTTAATTACATTTTAATTCTACGGTAAACAACGCAATTTAACCTAAATAACTATATTTATTAAATTATGAATAAATCATAAATGTTTGGATTATAATTATTTATACAGATTTTATATATTTATATTATATCTTTTTGTTTAGTTGTATATTTTTAAGTCCCTAATTTATTATAGATTTATTATTTTAGAGTATTCCATCATGCCACATGGAGTGCACAAATCAAAGAGGCCTAGTGGATGCGAGCAGCGAAAAGCAAAGAAGAAAAGATGTGAATCACTAAAATCACTACCTGGATTCATGCTTCAATATGTCAAGAGACCAAGTGATGGACAAGGTTCATCAAAAGACGTTCTTCCTCAATCTACAATTGATAAGGATTCCTCCCATGCTGACAGCATGCATTCTTCAAAAGAGCAACTAGAGCCAGAAATGGAAGAGAATCACGAGATTGATGCAGAAATACATAATGAAATAGCAGTGGATGAAGTTGAAACAGAAATGCATGCTGAAAATGATTCTCGTCATGATACTGTAAATGTGATGAATCAAGTGGATGAGAAAAATTGGAATATTTTATCTGATGCTTCTTTCTGGAATGCACCAGTTCCAGATCATTTTCGAGTTGAAATTATCAAAAGAGGAAGTTGTTCTTTTCAGAACAAGGATGGGCCTTTCAGTACTGTGACAAGGCAAGGTGCAAAGACTAAAGGAGATGTGCGCCAGCTGTCAAAAGAATGGTTCTATAAGACGATGCCAAATGGTGAGAAAATACTGCGGTCATGGATGGTTTACTCGCTCGTCAGTGAGAAATTATACTGCTTTTGCTGCAGGACTCTTTGCTGTTAATGTAACAGAACAAACATCAAAATTTGTCACTGGGTTTCAGCAGTGGTGGAAGCTGAGCCCAAAATTACATAATCATGAGATATCGGATGACCATCTAGGTTGCCTTGAAAAATGGAAAACATTGGCAGCAGGCCTTAAGCTGCACAAAACAATTGATGGCGACAGTGTAGCTGTAATGGATAGGGATAAAAAAATGGAGGGATATCTTGCACAGGTTGCTTGATATCACATTGTTCTTGCTAAGTAAAATCTGGCATTTCGTGGCCATAAGGAAGATGCATCTTCGTTGAATAAAGGAAACTTTCTTGAGATGGTTGAGATGCTTTCTAAATATGACCCTGTGTTGAAAGAGCACCTAATGAGATTAAAGCGAACTACATCTGTAACAGTAAAAGCATCCGTATAGATTCTTTCACCAGAAACTCAGAATGAATTTATAACTGTTCTGGCAAATCATGTGAAGGAAATTCTTGTAAATGATATAAAGGCTGCAAGGTATTTTGGAATTATGTTCGACAGCACACCTGACATATCATACACTGACCAGATGTCTGAGGTGATCAGATCTGTGAAAATCCACAATGGGGAAGTTGTAGTGAGAGAAGTGTTTCTAGGATTTTTCCCTTTAAAGGGGAAAAAAGCTGATGACCTCAGTTCAGACATTTTAAAAAATCTAGAAAGTGATGGACTTGACATAATGATGTGCAGAGCTCAAGGTTATGATAATGCTGCCACAATGTCTGGAATTCATGGAGGTATTCAAGCCATTCTGAAAAGAAAGAATAAGAAAGCTATTTTTAACGGATGCGTGGACCATTCGCTTAACTTGTGTGGTCAACACTCTTTTGCTGAAAATGCTTTATGTGTAACATTTTTTGGAACTCTTGAGAGAATGTATTCCTTCTTTGCTGCTTCCACCCATCCATGGGATGTTTTAATTGAACACACTGCAATGTCGATTAAAAGGCTATCAACAACACGCTGGAGTGCACATCATGCTGCTGTTAAACCGGTGAAAGATAACTTTGATGAATGTGTGGCGGCGATTGAAGCTCTATGTGAACCTCGTGAAAATGTGGAAACAAGAGGTGCAGCACAAGATCTTTTACCTGCTGTCTGTGATTTCACGTTTCTGTGCTACCTTTACTTTTGGGCTGCTGTACTTGAGGAAGTTAATTTGACACAGCAGTATCTGCAGACTAAAGGCTTAACTCTTGACAAAGTAGTGACCAAGTTAGAGGCATTAAGACTTTTTCTGCAAGAGAAGCGCAGTCACTTAGTGGAGCATGCAATTGAACATGTACTTTTAAAAGCAGACCAATTTGGAATAACAGTAGACAGAAGTTTAAGGTTCAAGAAGAGAATGGCAGGGGAACAACTCAGAGATGCTGGATTCACTATGCAAGAAGAAAACAATAGGGCGATGCTGGAGTGTATTGATCGTTTTCATTCTGAACTCCAGACCAGATCAACAGCGATCAAGGAAGTAGCAAATATATTTGAGGCTGTTCAAGCCAAGAGTCTTCTATCAGCAACTGAAGAAGAGTTGCTGGTGTCAGTTCCAAAATTGACCACTTTCTATGATGAGCTATCCGAAGTAGAGCTTTTAAAAGAAATACCAAGGCTGAGAAGACACCTGAAGGCAGCAGATATTGATATCCACAAAGCCAAAGACTGGTCAATATTTGATATTTTAAAATTCATAGTTGACTGGGATTTCCTTGAATCCCTCCCAATACTCTCACTAAGCCTACAACTATTTCTTACGATCTATGTGTCTGTGGCTTCATGTGAGAGGAGCTTTTCAAAACTGAAACTCATAAAGAACTATTTGCGATCAACCATGGGACAGTCAAGACTTTCTGATCTGGCTATATTATCAATTGAAAGTGATATGGTGAAAGATATTGATTTTGATGATGTGATTGACAGGTTTGCAGCTTTGAAGACCAGGATGGGAAACTTTTAATTTTAAATAACAGAAATTTTAATGTTAAATAACACAAATTTAACTTTGTCCGAGTTTGTCGAAGTTCTTTATTTATGTTTTACCTGAAGTATTGAAGTTATACTGTTCAATTTGTTTTCTTTCTTATGTCCTTATTAACTTTTTGACTTATTTTACAAACATTACTATATGCGATTATATATGGTACAGGAACACTCGGAAGAAGACCATGGTGAAAGTCTAGAGGGGTGACACCAAGAGTTTACCGCACTGGGTGACACCAACCCCAGTGACGCCACTGTGGGGTGATGTATGTGTGTGCATGTATGATAGAAAGTCTGCAGATAAATTACTAACAGACATGAAACATCACACAGTAAATATTAGACTCGAGACCTAGCAACATTCCTCACCGTGTGGGCGTTAGCGGAATTGGTGTCGAGCTGAGCCGGTAATGTTCTAAGCTCTCATTCATGAACATTGTGATAGCTCTAGCACATCATAGACCCATAGCTTCGGGACAAATGATAACTATTTGATGTGATCAATGTTCTACATTCATATTTAATTGCGCAGCATGATCTCAGTCATCATTTGCACACCTATTGTTGTATCCTTGCTTTGTTATCTAGAGAGTTGTAGCCCAGGCTCTGCTGTCTCAGCTATGTTCGTACATCACAAAAATCTCTGCTTTAAGCGCAACACGTTTAGCGTGAAGATGAGCTTTCAATCGGCTAAAAGGATGAAAATCATTCGGAACCAAGAGGAGTTTGTAATGCGGATGTTGAAGAATGCGACATTTAGTTAGCCACTTGTCTGCCGAGTGAACTCAGTTGTTTGTGGTCTAATCAGCTTCTTTGAGTGGTTGCTTCAAATTGTATCCTCGAGAGAACGCCACACTACTACCTAGGATTTGCCTTCTCGTGTACTCTTCTAGACACTCACCAATACTGCTGCTGGAGATCAATGAGACAGCGTCAGCTTGGCGACTACAGCCAAACCTGGAAACACTCGCAGAAGCTCAATCAGGACGTGTCCGATGCGTTGAAGAAGAGAACTGTTTAGAATTGTAGACCCCAACACCAGTGTGATTCATCTCTCGTCTTCTGTGGGATATCACCCCTTAGAGTATAAACCCTTACTCAGCTGACCTCGAACCGTCCTAACTGTTGTTGTTTCATGCAGCTCCATACATGTTCTCTAAACACCACTCACCTCTGTCTCATGCAGCTCCGCTAATGTTCTCTAAACACCACTCACCCCTGTCTCACGCCGCTCCGCTCACTCACCCCCTATCTCATCATTCTCTTCTGGGTATGTTTGTAGGTTTCTTTCTCCTGTGGGTTCTAGGCTTGCGGGTCCCAGGCTTGTGGGTCCCAGGCTTGTGGGTTCCAGGCGTGTGGGTTTCAGGCTTGTGGGTCTCAGGCTTGTGAGTCCAAGGTTTTTGGGTCTCTGTCTTGTCGGTCCCAGCCTTGTCGGTCCCAGCCTTCTAGGTCCCAGGCTTGTGGGTCCAGGCGTGTAGGACCCAGTCAAAGGGCGCTCTAGTTACACTACTCTCAAGTGTGTTCAATACGTGTGACATCCAGCGCCAGCATCTTTTCTAAACCTCCTGATTGGCTGCTTGTTGTTTTATTCTCTCCATCGACTACACCTTCATGATTGGTCCATACAATTTCACTGGTTTTTCTTCGCAGGCACTACAAATTAACGAATCTGTGTAGTTTGTTAGTGATTGTTTTAGTCGTTCTCATCAATTCTAGTCCACACAGTGGCACTGACTGACACCTACAGTTCAATACTACAGGAGAAGCCAGTCAGGTAAAAGTCCCTTTACCGCGTCTAAGGCCCATGAGAGTCTGGGGCTAGACCCATAATGTTCTCGACCAAACAGTACTCAGGGGCTGATGTGGACGGTACCAGGCCGGCCGCCTTGACTTTCCCATACATGACCTGGTGCTCTTGTTGGACTGTGTCCACCTGTTAGTCCTGGTCACATTTAGACACTGGAAACTGTCCCGAAGTGGATTCATTGTGGCTTCTATGTATAGTGCTCCATTGTGACTTCTATGTGTAGTGCTCCATTGTTTCTTCTATGTATAGTGCTCCATTGTGACTTCTATGTGTAGTGCTCCATTGTTTCTTCTATGTGTAGTGCTCCATTGTGACTTCTATGTGTAGTGCTCCATTGTGACTTCTATGTGTAGTGCTCCATTGTGGCTTCTATGTATAGTGCTCCATTGTTGCTTCTAAGTGTAGTGCTCCATTGTGGTTTCTATGTGTAGTGCTGCATTGTGGTTTCTATGTGTAGTGCTGCATTGTGGCTTCTATGTGTAGTGCTCCATTGTGACTTCTATGTGTAGTGCTCCATTGTAACATCTATGTATAGTGCTCCATTGTGGCTTCTATGTGTAGTGCTCCATTGTGGCTTCTATGTGTAGTGCTCCATTGTGGCTTCTATGTATAGTGCTCCATTGTGACATCTATGTATAGTGCTCCATTGTGGCTTCTATGTGTAGTGCTCCATTGTGGCTTCTATGTGTAGTGCTCCATTGTGACATCTATGTATAGTGCTCCATTGTGACTTCTATGTGTAGTGCTCCAATGTGGCTTCTATGTGTAGTGCTCCATTGTGACATCTATATATAGTGCTCCATTGTGGCTTCTATGTGTAGTGCTCCATTGTGGCTTCTATGTGTAGTGCTCCATTGTGGCTTCTATGTGTAGTGCTCCATTGTGACTTCTATGTGTAGTGCTCCATTGTGACTTCTATGTGTAGTGCTCTATTGTGACATCTATGTATAGTGCTCCATTGTGACTTCTATGTGTAGTGCTCCATTGTGGCTTCTATGTGTAGTGCTCCTTTGTGGCTTCTATGTGTAGTGCTCCATTGTGGCTTCTATGTGTAGTGCTCCATTGTGGCTTCTATGTATAGTGCTCCATTGTTGCTTCTAAGTGTAGTGCTCCATTGTGGTTTCTATGTGTAGTGCTGCATTGTGGTTTCTATGTGTAGTGCTGCATTGTGGCTTCTATGTGTAGTGCTCCATTGTGGTTTCTATGTGTAGTGCTCCATTGTGACTTCTATGTGTAGTCCTTCATTGTGGCTTGTATGTGTGGTGGTAAATTGTGGCTTCTAGGTATGGAGCTGCATTGTGGCTTCTATGTGTGGTGCTACAGTTAATTAATGTTTGACTCCCAGAAACATTCTAGCACTATTGTGGCTTCTATACATTGAATTACCTGTGACTACCAGTTATATCCTAGCACTATTGTGGCTTCCATACACTGAATTATCTTTGACTAGCAAAACTATCCTAGCACTATTGTTGCTTCTAGGTATAGTGCTACATTGAATTAACGTTTTATTACCAGAATGATCCTATTTCTATTGAAGCTCCATTTCCCCATGTTATACTAATGTTAATATCTTCATCTTTGACCCAAATGCGTCTATATTGCGACCTCAATTTAGTATGTAATTCAGTGCTCTCAACGAAGTCTAGATCACGAAACTAATCTGTGTGAGGTGCCCATTGAATTCCACTTGTGTTGGCAATTGTTGTTGTCTTCATAACCCCGTCTACAGGCAGTCAGAATAATGATAGTAACAAAAGGAATTCTAATTGCATTCCTGTATTTATTTCAGATGTATCGATTAGGCTTCTCTCATGAAAAACTCTACATGTCATTTCTTTATGTTGTGTGTATTAAGTCATTGATCTTTTATGTCATCCCATAATGCCTCATCCGTTTCTACAAAGAGGTTCTTTATTAATGCTGTCAAAGGCCTTGTCATGGCCCACAAACCCAGTATAAAACGGTGAATTAAATCCAATGCTTTTCTCTATCATTATGCGTAATGTGACAATCTGGTCACTCCAGGATCTGTTTGGTCGGTTATCCTATTTATCAATGGCATTCTTAATCTATCCAGAATGACCCTGGTTAATATTTTCCAAGGAACTGACAATTACAGTATTCCTCTATAATTTCAAACTCCTGTATGTTCCCTGTATTTGGCAGTCTGTTGCATTTCTTCAGTCTCCAAGATACTGCTAAATAATGTGTGTAAAAATTCAATTAGGGTGTTTATGTTAGTTTAAACAGCTGCTCGAATACTACCTGGACCAGTAGCTCTCCCATCCTTCAGAAATGTGATAGCCTTATTTATATTCACACATTGTGAACATAAACAATGTTTATTACCATATAATGAGACAGGCAGGCAGACAGAAAGACAGACATACATACACACAGACCTGCACACATGCGTACAAGTGTACATACATACCTACAAACACATGCATTCATACATATATCAGCTACAAAAGACTCTCACAGTTATACACCCACTAAAAACAACACAAACACACACTCCCTTGCATAAGCATATACCCACTCACAGTCACAAACACACTAACAAACATTTAATAATCATACATACATACTCCCTTTTACTCCATCTCTCTCCATCTCTCTCTCTCTCTCTCTCTCTCTCTCTCTCTCTCTCTCTGTATCTCTCTGTCTCTCGCGATCTCCTTCTCTCTCCATCTCTCTCCATCTCTCTCGCTCTCTGTCTCTCTGTCTCTCTCCCATGCCCAAATATCCTCAAAGCAAAGCACACACATGCATTCCTTTACACACACATAATATACACGTCTGTCTGTCTGTCTGTCTGTCTGTCTGTCTGGCTGGCTGGATGGCTGTCTGTCTGTCTGTCTGTCTGTCTGTCTGTCTGTCTGTCTGTCTGTCTGTCTGTCTGTCTGTCTGTCTGTCTGTCTGTCTGTCTGTCTGTCTGTCTGTCTGTCTGTCTGTCTGTCACCATGTCACCGAGTTCTACAATTTATTTCTTCCCATAACGTGTCCAAAATCTTGTGACTGTCTATGTCTATTTTCTCTAATCAGTTTACAGTTTTTATTTGTTTCTTGTAGGACTTTGTCATTGGTTTTTCTGTCTGCCCATGGTATTTTTTGCCAGTTCCTCAGAAACCATATTTCCACTGTTCATTGTCCACGCTTTACATCCATACAAAAGTATAGATTCTATGTAACACTTCAAAATTCGTTTTCTCGTTGCAATTGACATCTTTTTATTGTCAATAAATTTTCAATCTTGCCCTCCCCCCCCCCTCCCCCCCCCAAAAAAAAAAATGTCAGTGTTCTAATCTTTTCAAGGCATCTCCAATCAGATGTTGTGACTGTTCAGAAATAATCATACCGATTCACTTGTTTAAGAATATGCCAATTTACTTGCATATTATGGAATGCCCCGAATGCTGTGATGTCGGTTCCTAGATCAATCAATCAATCATTCAGTCAATCATTGTATATTGTGGTATTTCCTTCTTCCTTGTTACGACAATAATCTGTGTCTTCTTACGATTTAATTCTAACCCCAGTTATTCACTGTGTGAAACAACCGCATCTACTACATTTTGAAGATCCTGCTCATTGTCTGCATTCAGTACTGTATCATCCGTATATTAAATGTTATCGATGTTGCGTCCCGCAATGGTGATTACTCTCATATCATCTAAATTTCTGAAAATATTTTCCTGTATAGGGAAAAATTACACATCCCTGCCGCATACCGCTCTTAATAGACCGATATTGACCTAATTCAGAATCAATCTTTATGGCAGCTTGTTGTTTTCAGTATATGTTTTTTTTTTTACAATTCTAAGGTCCTTCCCATCAATTCGGTTCCTAAATCAATCAATCAATCAATCAATCAATCAATCAATCCCATCAATTTGTAGATCTGCAAGCATCTTCATCATGTTGACATGTCTTACTTTATCGAAAGCACATACATACATAGACAGACATATAAAATAGATTGGCAGACAGACATACAAACAGACAGATAGATGTTCCAGACAAGGTATCAGGGGTATTATGTGCGATCTAGGACAATTTTACAGTAGACCAAATACATAAATAATGAACAGGGTCATGCTAGAAACTTTGTTCAATAATACCACAAAATGCACAGACATAAGAGCGCACACAGACACACGCACACATACAAATATACATAGATACACACATATGAGTGATGTAGTTAGTAAACATAGATACATGCATACAGGCGATGTAGTTAGTCCACATAGATATGGCACAGACAGACAGACAGACAGACAGACAGACAGACAGACAGACGGACGGACGGACGGACGGGCGGACGGACGGACGGACGGACAGACAGACAGACAGATATAGTTACATACATACGGGTGATGTAGTTAGTCCACAAAGATACATACATATGCATAGATACACACATACACATACAGATAAATACATAATGCACATATACATATATACAGATACATACAAATATAAAGAGATACATACATAAGGGTGATGTAGTTAGTCCAGAGGTAAGAAAGCAGTACGGTAATTAGCAACTGGTGTCTCACAACTGATAATGTGGGTTTCCTGATTGCACCAAGACGAAGTGAATCTGTCCGTGTCAGTGGTTGTGAGTGAGATCTGAATGTGTATTGCGTGTGTAAGTGTGTGTATGAGTGGCATATTATGTGTGCGTGTGTGTGTGCGTGTGTAGTACACCATTCCCAGCAAGTGGCGTGTTTTACTTCCTGCTAGACTCCCGTGTTGCAGGACGTGGCTAGGCCTGGCCAGCCGCCGGATGTGACACACTTCATATATGCGTGACAACGAACCAACGATACCATCACTGAGTCTCGGCCCCGGCCGAGCAGGACATTCCACAATTGTTCCTCGTGTGTTTCTAGGTCTGACCTGTATTTCTCTAAATTGTGCATTCACAAGTTCCGTGGTTTCTTTTCTGGATTTTTTTTCCCAGGTTTTCCTTGATATTCCACTAAAAAAATGTTTGCATATTCTTTACACAGGATATCGCTGTCAACATCAGCATCTTTCAGCTGATTTTTAATTTCTTGGCAAGATTACGCTCAGTAGTTTGCCATTGCTTTCTGAGCGGCCGGCTCAATACCCCGTAAGTTACCGACGCGATTCGAACCACTGCTGATTCTCACCGTCGTCACGTTACTTGCGAGAGTATACGAGATTACGGAGAAAATTTGCTAACCTCTAGGCCAGGAAGCCGGCTGATATTCCACTACTGCGCTCATATTAGGTGTATGAGTTCAGATCACGGTGATTTCACCCGCGTTGTCTTGTTCTTCCCTGACTGTCCATAATCTGTTGTTCACCTTCTGTGTTGTGTTTTCTACTACTATAATTATACATTGTGTATCACGTGACTCCAGCTTTGTCAGCACAGTATGCACCGAGCCGGTGTTCTGCTGTGACGTGAGACATGTCGTGTGCTGGGGACCCGCCCAGACTATTAGAATAACATGGTAAATACATTCACACATTCTGATCACCATTCATAGTCTCTGTGGCGAAGTGGTCAAGCCGTTTGACTCGTGCTCTGAAGGTTGTGGGTTCGTTTCCGATCCCTTCGGTTTACGAGTTAAATGTTTCGGAGACTTCTGTGGGTCGTCGCTAAAAGCTACGGAGTTCGTGCTTTGTGTGACGCTTTCCGCGCTGCGGAAAGAGACTGAGCCATATGGGATAAAACCCGGTGCGATGAAGTCGACCTTGTCGACTTTTAAGCGACTTTTTTTTTTATTCATAGTACTAATTTGATAAATTCATTCACACATTCACACATTCTTATCACACTTCATTGTTCTAATATGTGAAATACATTAGCACATTCTGATCACCATTCATAGTACTAATATAAGAAATACATTCACATATTTTGGTTGCCAGTCAAGAAACTAACACCAGTAATACATTCACCTTATTTGATTGCCAGTCAAGGAATTTTCACCAATAATACATTCACATGCTTTGATTGCCAGTAAGGAACTAACACCAGTAATACATTCACATGCATTGATTGCCAGTCAATGAACAAACACCAGTAATACATTCACATGTCTGATTGCTAGTCACGGAACTAATACCAGAAGTACATTCACATACTCTGACCACCAATCATCGGAGTGTCAAGGTTTGACAGCTGCGAGGACACACTTGCTATTTCAATATGACGCTTTCGTTATTGAAAGGTGTCAGGTTCAAATCCCGCTGAGCCTGTAGGTGTGACATTGAATGCTGTATGTTGTGTTCTCTGATCTCCATTTCTTTCTTGTACTTCTGTAAGTGCATATCAATACATGCCAATGAGTGTCTCTGTGAGACGTGCTGACTCTCTGAACCAGAACTTTACGTGTTGATATTTTAGCCTTAATAAATAATTAGGGTTCATCAAGCAGGTGGTGGATTGGACTTGGGAGCTGCCGACATATAGTTGTTGGTTATGGTTTCAAGTCTGTGACTGTGGGCAGAGGATCTCTCAATCGAGACGATAGCTACGATCATCCGATCAGTATGGTCACTGCCAGGAAGGAAGAATGGTAGACTTCCCTCCTTATTGATTCCCGGGCAGAGGAGGCTCGTCAGCCTTGGTTGGCATCTCCTCTAAAAGAGAGAACTCTAAAATCGCAAACCTCCGCGGCCTTGCGGGTATACCCAGATGGGAAAGGCTTCGGGAATAATCCTTGAGAACAAATCCGGAGTTGGAGTCCGTAAGGCTTGTAAACAACATGGGTCTCGCAACTCCTGTGACGGCACCGATGCCAAGTTGCTTTGGCTACTGCCATTCCATTGGTCAACATTGGTGACGGGTAGAAGGGGAACATGTTACAGGCAACAGCTGGTTCTTCGCACTTCGTTGCCCAGGCTTGTGCCCTGGAGAGACCACTTGGAGAGCATCACGTAACAGCGGCGACACAACACGGGAAGCAGCAGGTACCGGTTATAAATTTTCCGGTGGTTGGGCCATGAATCTCGAAAGGAGGGTGAACGTATTCCCAAAGATCTCCTATACGCAGAACTAGCCACAGGGAAGAGGCCAAACGGAAGACCCCAAATGCGATATAGGGATGTGTGTAAACAAGATATGAAAACCATTCGCATAGATCCAGACAGTGGGAAAGTGTTGCAACAGACAGATGTTCCTGGAGTAGAGGTGGACGAAAAGGACTGGAGCTCTTTGTGCGCAATCTGATCCAACAAACTGAGGATAGGAGGGACAGGCATAAAATGTGGGACTTGCCTCGTCTTACAGATGCGGAAACTGTGACAGGGATTATCACTCTCGTATTGGACTATACAGTCACCATCGGCCCTGCCAGGTACCTCCCCAGCGGCACAACTCTATAGTCCTACAGGACTGATAGAGGCCTACTAGTAGGGGTCATCATCATTTCATTTGAAAATATTTGACACGGTAGTAAACAACTAGATTATATCATCAATGGATGTGATGATATTTGACACGGTAGTAAACAACTAGATTATATCATCAATGGATGTGATGATATTTGACACGGCAGTAAACAACTAGATTATATCATCAATGGATGTGATGATATTTGACACGGTAGTAAACAACTAGATTATATCATCAATGGATGTGATGATATTTGACACGGTAGTAAACAACTAGATTATATCATCAATGGATGTGATGATATTTGACACGGTAGTAAACAACTAGATTATATCATCAATGGATGTGATGATATTTGACACGGCAGTAAACAACTAGATTATATCATCAATGGATGTGATGATATTTGACACGGTAGTAAACAACTAGATTATATCATCAATGGATGTGATGATATTTGACACGGTAGTAAACAACTAGATTA
Source organism: Cepaea hortensis (assembly GCA_963921405.1). Taxonomy (NCBI): domain Eukaryota; kingdom Metazoa; phylum Mollusca; class Gastropoda; order Stylommatophora; family Helicidae; genus Cepaea; species Cepaea hortensis. Next base: position 89,957,905 of record OY992895.1, on the reverse strand, counting down.
TATCATCAATGGATGTGATGATATTTGACACGGTAGTAAACAACTAGATTATATCATCAATGGATGTGATGATATTTGACACGGTAGTAAACAACTAGATTATATCATCAATGGATGTGATGATATTTGACACGGTAGTAAACAACTAGATTATATCATCAATGGATGTGATGATATTTGACACGGTAGTAAACAACTAGATTATATCATCAATGGATGTGATGATATTTGACACGGCAGTAAACAACTAGATTATATCATCAATGGATGTGATGATATTTGACACGGCAGTAAACAACTAGATTATATCATCAATGGATGTGATGATATTTGACACGGCAGTAAACAACTAGATTATATCATCAATGGATGTGATGATATTTGACACGGTAGTAAACAACTAGATTATATCATCAATGGATGTGATGATATTTGACACGGCAGTAAACAACTAGATTATATCATCAATGGATGTGATGATATTTGACACGGCAGTAAACAACTAGATTATATCATCAATGGATGTGATGATATTTGACACGGTAGTAAACAACTAGATTATATCATCAATGGATGTGATGATATTTGACACGGTAGTAAACAACTAGATTATATCATCAATGGATGTGATGATATTTGACACGGCAGTAAACAACTAGATTATATCATCAATGGATGTGATGATATTTGACACGGCAGTAAACAACTAGATTATATCATCAATGGATGTGATGATATTTGACACGGCAGTAAACAACTAGATTATATCATCAATGGATGTGATGATATTTGACACGGCAGTAAACAACTAGATTATATCATCAATGGATGTGATGATATTTGACACGGCAGTAAACAACTAGATTATATCATCAATGGATGTGATGATATTTGACACGGTAGTAAACAACTAGATTATATCATCAATGGATGTGATGATATTTGACACGGCAGTAAACAACTAGATTATATCATCAATGGATGTGATGATATTTGACACGGCAGTAAACAACTAGATTATATCATCAATGGATGTGATGATATTTGACACGGCAGTAAACAACTAGATTATATCATCAATGGATGTGATGATATTTGACACGGTAGTAAACAACTAGATTATATCATCAATGGATGTGATGATATTTGACACGGCAGTAAACAACTAGATTATATCATCAATGGATGTGATGATATTTGACACGGCAGTAAACAACTAGATTATATCATCAATGGATGTCATGATATTTGACACGGCAGTAAACAACTAGATTATATCATCAATGGATGTGATGATATTTGACACGGCAGTAAACAACTAGATTATATCATCAATGGATGTGATGATATTTGACACGGTAGTAAACAACTAGATTATATCATCAATGGATGTGATGATATTTGACACGGCAGTAAACAACTAGATTATATCATCAATGGATGTGATGATATTTGACACGGCAGTAAACAACTAGATTATATCATCAATGGATGTGATGATATTTGACACGGCAGTAAACAACTAGATTATATCATCAATGGATGTCATGATATTTGACACGGCAGTAAACAACTAGATTATATCATCAATGGATGTGATGATATTTGACCCTGTGATAAAGCAATGGATTATATCATCAATGGATGTGATGATATTTGACCCTGTGATAAAGCAATGGATTGTATCATCAATGGATGTGATGATATTTGACCCTGTGATAAAGCAATGGATTATATCATCAATGGATGTGATGATATTTGACCCTGTGATAAAGCAATGGATTATATCATCAATGGATGTGATGATATTTGACCCTGTGATAAAGCAATATATTGTATCATCAATGTATGTGTTGATATTTGATGCTGCAATAAATAGCTAAGTTTGATAGATGGATTTGTTGCTGATTTTGTGTGTAAATCCTTTGGAAGACTGAGATTTAAGTGTGAAGTCTGATGCATTCTCATCTCATTATGTTCCTCTTATACCTTACGATGTCGAGGTGAAGTGTAAACAGCGAGAGAGTGCCCGATGATGGGCTTCATGTATCGATATTCCCATGGACTCTGCTATTCCCTCCGTCCATCGTTTACGTGGTCGGCCTCTTCCTCTGCATCCCTCTGGTCTGTACATCATTGCTTGTTGTGGTATACTGTTAACTGGTAACCTACTTGCATGGCCAAACCAGTTTACTTGCTGCCATGTAATAAAAACTAGCGCTGCTATAACCCCCACTTTAGTCCTGATTTATTCATTTCTGATATTATCTCTTCTTGATACATTGAGTATTATTCTCAAGAATCTCATTTCTGTTGTTGTGGGTTTTCTTTTCTCTTCTTCTGTCATTGTCCAGGTTTGGCATGGGTAGCATATATAAGTTATAACTTATAGTCTGTAGGAATATTGGGTTGTAAAGTTCTTTCTTACTAACAGTTGATACATGTTTGTATTTTAGTACTGGTGCCATTTGTCCAATGAGTTGGTTTGCCTTATTGCATCTATTTTCTATCTCGTCTTCTGATCTGCCATTTGATGATATTATACTTTCTGGGTACTTGAAACTCTTCAAGGGATCTTCGTTTAGGTGAACTGTTGTTTTTTTCTTCCTTAGATATAGTCATAACCTCTGTTTTATTTGTGCTAATTGTCATGTTATGTTCCCTACACATTTCGTTTAGACTATTCATGTGGTCTTGTAATTCAGCTTCTGATTTTACTATTAGTGCTTGGTCATCCGCAAACAGGAGTTCTCAATGTTGTAATTTGCAGATGGTTCTTCTATATTGACTATATAGGTTATAAGCAAGAGAGGGGACAGGGCACAACCTTGTCGTACTCCAGATCTTATAGTGAAGGGTTCTGAGTGTCCTCCAGTTGCTCTCACTATGCATTCACTGTTGTTGTATAAACTTCTACATAGATTTGTTAGATATGTACTCACTCCATATTGTATAAGGATTCCCCACAGCTTGTTTCTATCTACTCTATCAAATGCCTTTTCTTGGTCGACAAAGACTAAGTAGACTGTTTTATTGAATTCGATTGATTTTCCTATAAGTTGTCTAAGAGCAAAAATGGCATCTGTGCATCCCTTGTTTTTCTTAAATCCAAGTAGTGTTCCGCTTAGCTGGGGTTCTATAGCAGTTCGATAGCAGTTCGTAATCTTTTCTCAAGAATTTTGAAAATATTTTCCAGTATGACTCAAATGGGAAATGCCTCTGTATTGTGTGCAGTCGCTTTTGCTGCCTTTGTTTTTCCAAATTAGGATAATTATGGTGTTTCACCAGTCTCGTGGTGTCTGTTGTTCTACCCAAACATGGTTAAATAGTCTATGTAGCCAAGCTGTTTCTACTTCTCTTGCTGCTTTAATTAGTTCATTTGGTATTTCATCTTGTCCCGGTGATTTGTTCAATGGGGCTAATGTGGCGGCTTCTATAATTTCTTCTTTCGGTATGTCTGGTTCTAGTTCTTCGGTGGAATCTGTGTTGGTTTTCTTCTTCTTCTTCTTCTTATTCTTCTTCTTCTTTTTCTTCTTCTTCTTCTTCTTCTTCTTCTTCTTCTTCTTCTTCTTCTTCTTCTTCTTCTTCTTCTTCTTCTTCTTCTTCTTCTTCTTCTTCTTCTTCTTCTTCTTCTTCTTCTTCTTCTTCTTCTTCTTCTTCTTCTTCTTCTTCTGTGTTCATCCGGAGCAATTGCCGTGTGTCTAGTTAGGCACCCTTGGGTCAAATCCCTTAGGCCAACACATCCGGCTTTAGCGTGCGTTTTTTTTAACACGGTTAGCGTTCCTGGGGGATTTTCACTGTTGTGGTGCCGTCCACATCCCAGCTGGTCAAATTAGAACGGTCGAAGACTTCATGGTCAGCTCTCAAGGGAAGGCAGGGGCAGTCTATGGGCATCTTCCGCCATCAAAGGAGGCTTCCATAATTGCAGAGCCGACACATAGCGCTTTGGTAATAGGCTCACCCATGGAACCGCCTTGTCCCTGCACATGGCTGCTTTAATTCCTCTCTTCCATGTATTGGGCGTTTCGTTCGCCACAGGCCGCTCCCCGCACAAACCAGGAAAGGTCAGTCTGCAGACGACATCAACTCGTCGAGCTTTCGGTTTGGACGTCTGCTGGACGCTGTGCCCAGAAGACAAGATAATTAAAGATGTTCCGGGCACGAGGGATATTTCACTCGGACGTTCAATTCTAATTCCAATTTTCGAAAAGCAAAATTCCAAATTCTGTCTCGTCTAACCTGCTTCCTCAGTGGTGGTTATTTTTGAGAGCCTTGGTTGTGTGGATTGTGAGTCCTAATTCATACTGGTTCTACTGGCTCTGCTCTGTTTGTCGGATAAAGTTATTTTGTGCTGTCTGGTTATTTTTTTTCTGCCTTATGCTGGTACTGATAAAGACCGGTCCTTGGGCGGGCCTACTAGGTTCCGCACTGTTTCCTAGATTTCTGGAGAATAGTGTTTGACGATATTCTTTCCTTCTACTTTTCCTAGGCCTGTGCTGATTTTATTACTGCTGGTTAGTCCTCGTTTCGCCGCTCTGTCTGCTTGTTCGTTTCCCAGGATACCCCTGTGCGCTGGTTTTCATCCGATGGTGACTTGGCATTCCATGTACCTGAGGTTAGTGGCTGTCGCTAATATCTCCTCTTTTATGTCGGGTCTGTTGCCTCTATTGAAGTTCCCGAGCGTTTGTACTGAGGGCAGGGAGTCTGTTAATGTACACAGTCTCAGCGGTGGTTTTTCGGCTGCAATCTCCAGCCTTTCAGTATGGCTATCAGTTCGGCTGTGCATACTGCTGTCTGGTTTGTTAGTTTGAACTGTTTCTTCAGTTTCCAGTCTGGGACCACTACTCCTCCTATCCCTCCCTGTTCGTTCCTGGACAGTTGTTCTTACGACTCGGACGTTTTTGCGTGTGTCATTTTTATTTGCAACCTGTAGGTCGGCACATCCGACTTCTACGGGCATTTGTTTTTTTTAAAAACTACTTTAGCCTTCCTGGGGGTTTCGAGGGAAATTCTGTTGTGTCGTCGCCCACATCTCAGCTGGTCAAGGTAGAACGGTCAAAGACATCACGATCAACCCTCAAGGGAAGGCAGGGGCAGACCATGGGCATTCCCCACCACCCAAGGAGGCTTCCATAATTGCAGAGCCGGCACATAGCGCTCTGAGACTGGGCTCACCCAAGGAATCACCGCGTCCTGCTCATGGCTGCTTTAAATCCTCACTTCAATGTATTGGGTATTTCGTTTGCCACTGGCCGCACTCCACGCAAACGAGGTCAATAGGCAGACGACATCCACTCGAACTTCCACGTAATGGATTCGCTAGCCAAGCGTTCCATGTCGTGTTAATGTGACAAGATCCACTCCGTAAGCTTTTTTTTCGAACTTCCACGTCCATCGACATTTGTTAGGGCAGACATTTGAAAGATGCCTCGCCGGCACGTAAGGCCATGCGATAAGCACACAGTTATCCAGAGTCACCAGTGGGAACTCCGCGCCTCGCGAAAGGGCTACGACGTTTGGTTGTAAACTAATAAAAGCACTCTTTCCGCGAGGGTCGGAGCTTGGTAAGCATGTATTAGGCATAGAACTGCCACAGTTATCCAAGTAGGTTCGGGTCATCTAAGGAACCTCCACTGATTTAATGAGCCATTCGCGGTTTCACCGTGAGACAGTGTCAACTTAGACATGCATGGCTTATTCTTTGAGACAAGCATATGACTACTGGTAGGATCAACCAGATATCTATCGAACAGACGGACTATTCACGCACATGCAGGCCAAGAGCATGCAATCGCTCAGCGCACTCCCTCCGTAGCCAGTGATACATACAAAACCACTAGGCGCCTACCGACGACCTTCCAAGCTACGCCAGCAGGACTGACCGAAAAGCTATTCCAGCTTACTGACTACAGGCCCACTGCTCATTGAGAGAGAGAGAGAGAGAGAGAGAGAGAGAGAGAGAGAGAGAGAGAGAGAGAGAGAGAGAGAGAGAGAGAGAGAGAGAGAGAGAGAGAGAGAGAGAGCGCTTATTGCTCTTTTGCCCGCTCAAACCATGGCTCTGGCTTCACGATGCGGTTAAATTTTCGAAACGCCTGCCTCGCTAACATGCGTAGGCTGGGAAGATCCCGATTGGGTGCACCTCACACAGCCATCCGAAACAACGAACACTAGACGCGGGACTGATCTTGCGAATCAGACCAGCCCTCACTCCGCTGTATTTAAAATGCTTGATTTTAACATCTTCCATTCTTCTTCCACTGATTTTCTTTCTATAGATAATTGACAAAGATTTCAGCTAGTTCTTTCACATAATTTTTCCTCACTGCCTCGTCTTTGAGGTGCTTTTTTTGAAAAAAAAAGGTTTTCTGATTCGCATAACATGTATTTTCCCGGTCTTTGCTTTCGTTATATGTTGGTTCTTATTATGGCAACAATTGGTTTGTGGTCAGTGTTTATACTTAAGATGGGCACTGCCCTTGCATCTAATATATTTGTCTTTCTGTTATTTCGTGTTAATATAAAATCAATTTGGCTTTTGGTATCTAGATCGTTCCATTTATATCAGTTGTTTATTTGTACGTCTTTGTGTTTATAGAATGTGTTAGTTATATAGAGGTCGTGTTGGCTGCATAGCTCTATCAGTCTACTTCCGTTATCATTTACTTCATTATGTTGGTCTCCAAATGGTCCAAGATGTTTTTCTATGACCGCTCTGTTATGTCATAGTCTTGCATTGAAGTCTCCAATAACTATGATGTTGTCCCGCTTCTCTATTTTATTTAGCACATCATCAGTGTCTTCATAGAACTGCTCGCATCCTTGCTAATTTGTGTTTGTATTACATGGTGCGTATATTTGTACACATGTTGAAATTGTGAGGAGCGGCTGGCCAAGTGGCTAGAACGCCGGACTCCCATTCGGGAGATCCGGGTTCGATCCCTTGGTAAGGTGTGGGATTTTTTTCTGTCGGGGGCAAAAAGAAAATCCTAACCTGCACAGTTCGCAGCGACTGCACTAGCCAGGCGGCCTTAATTCCTCAGGCTCAAAGACCTCCCTGCCATATACCGCAAGGTACTATATTGGCAGTAAATGACAGTTTTTTTTTTTAATGACAGTTGAAATTGTTTGTTATTTTATTCTCACTGTTTTGATTCTTTCTGATATATATTTTATTTCTAGTATTCCTCTTGCTAGCAATGGTTCAATGACTATTCTCACACCGTTTTTTACCCTTTCTTGCTGTTCCACTCCAGAGTAGACAAGTGTGTAACTATAGTGGAGCTCCTTGCATCCTTCGCATTTATTCATGTGTCCGCTATTCCCATCAGTCCAATTTCCATCTCTTCCATTGTTTCTATAAGTTCTTCTTCTTTACTATTAAAACCGCAGACGTTCATTGTGCCTAATTTTGAATCACAGATCTATCTCGAGTCCATTAACATTGCCGGGCCTAAATCCATTTGGGTCAGTCCGTTTATACTTCTTAGTTTTTATACGGGCAGTATGAAGATCCCTTGCCGGCTTGCTAGGCCAGTCGCAGGTTTAGGACACTACTCTGACCATAGGGAGTCCGTTCCCCATGGCGAACTATATCGCCGTTAGGCCATGACCTCGCGGTCATGGTTTCCAGGTCTACACCACGTGGAGGTGGAGTTGACTTATGTAGTCTGCGGGTCATCGGCAGGTTACTAATTTTCACTTTTCACCCCTCCTGGGAGAGGCTAGCCGATCCTAACCCTGCTTCCCCCACCCACCCTGGGTGGGTACCGTCCAAAGAGAGAAACCTGGACCAATGCAGTAGTCTTTGCCCAGGATGTCTATGAAGGTTTCCACTCAGGCACTGAAACCGTTGCTGCAGCGATTGATCTTGAGGACGCATACAACAGAGTACCACTGGATTTTTTAATGTTTCAGCTTCTCGAACTAAACGTAAGTCCATTCCTCCTTAGTTGGATCGCTGCAGCCCTCTTCCAACGGAAAGTAGTTTTTAGATGTGGCAGTTGGACTTCGGAACCAACAACAATATATCCTGGCCTACCACAGGGATCACAATTATCTCCGGTACTGTTCAACGCCTACACAGTGAGAATCACCAGTGAGCAGATCACTGGACCTGGCAGGACATTGTCATATGCCGATGATGTTTTAGTGTATCGTCAGGGGAAGGATAGAGAGGAGGTTGCTGTGGAACTACAAACCGAACTCAATCGCATAAGTACTTGGTGTGATGAAGCTGGGGCAATGGTCAACCCAACAAAGGCAACAGTGACTTGGTTCTCGTTGAATAATCATATTGTCAACACTCCAACACCAACTGTAATGCTGTGTTCAGAGACGGTGGAAAGAACGCAGGCAATGAATTACCTGGGGATACGGTTTGATCGAAGCCTTGCTTATAATGTGCACATAGACCAGGTGATAACAAAGGCAAAGCGGGGTTTGGCAGCGATGCGGGTGATGACGGCAGCAAACTGTGAGCAGCGCCATCTATGTCTTCTGTACGAGGGGCTGGTCATGTCTGTTTTGGAGTATGCAATGGCAATCCTGACTCTCAGCCATAAGCAGATAGAAAGGATGGAAAGGATACAGAATGAAGCTATGCGCATTATTCTTGGATGTACAAGAGATACAGCATGCAGGGCGATGCGCTACCTTCTTGGTTTTCCAACCATTGAAGAGAGAATACAAGGTTGCAGAGCACGCGCCTACCTCAGAGTTAACGCAAACACACAACATCCACTGCATAGTGAAATTAGGAAGGTGAAGGGCAGCAGGTTAAAAAGAGGACGGTCGTGGATGGGTCAAGCCGAAGACATTCTTCAACAGGTGTGTTCACTTGAGGACTTAGAACCTGGCGAGGAGTGGGTGCAAGTGCCAACAGACTTCTGCACATCCTTTTCAGTTTGCATCCAACTAGATAGAAAATGCAGACAAGAAAATCCGGCTGCTATTGAGCCTGAAGTACAAGCGTTGATTTTCGAGAAATTCGCTAGACGGTGACGCGGTCATCTACACAGATGGGTCGGTCGTCCGACATGTGAGAAGCTCATGGGCCTTTACAGCTCGGGTCAAAGGGAGAATTGTGAAGGAGGACTCTGGTGCTTTCACTGAAACCACAAGTAGCCTGACCATGGAAGTCATGGCAGTAAGTAAAGCAATAACATGGCTCGAGACACAGACATTCACTAGGGCTTGTTTCCTTAGCGACTCAATGAACATGATCAAGAGGATAGAGGAGGGGTCGATCCGAAGAGAATGGTTGCTGCCTCTGGAGCGGTCTCGACTGGCAAAGATTAGTTTCATCTTCGTGCCAGGGCATGCGGGAGTACAAGGAAATGAGCGGGCTGACAAGCTCGCAGGTGAGGCTACTGTGGAGGGCGGACGCGCTATGGACCAGGCCGACATTCTGAATGCTCTACGAGAAGTAAGACTTTTGCGTGAACCAAGTGATGACTGTGAATCTACAACAATGGCCAGACTGCGAGAGCAGCAAATTAAAAGAGGGGTGGTCAAACAAGAACACTACGCAGGAAGCCAAAGAAGATTGATAAACCAACACAGAACTGGCGTCGTTAGCCGCTACACGATGCGGGATTTGCTGAGGAGGGGATCCGAGGACTTATGGACTGAATGGTTCGATGTGCAATGAGGATGATCTGTCGACTAACTAACTAACCCTGCTTCCGATGAATTGGCGTTTAATAATACACAACTTGGTTCTACCATCTCTGGCTCCAAATGGCCAACTTCACACAGGTGGGAACTCACGTGTAGAGTGTCAGAAGGTGTCTTCTTGCTATTAATATCACCATTTCCCTGTCTATATCCTTCTGAGTTCACATTATAGTGTTCTCAGAAATCATGTACAGGGTGCCAGCTGGTGTTTTCCTGCTATCAATACCACCCTCGCCATTGCTCTGTCCCTCTGTGTTTACATTTGTTCACAGCAATCATGAGCATGCCATCTCTCTAGAAGGAAACACCCATTTCCATTCTGCCATATTTCTGAGAGTACAGTCAGGTCTTCGGTTGTTAGCGACAACAATTGTGGGATACCAATAGAAACACGAGATCCCCAGCACATGCCGTACAGTCAAGTGGAAGATTACATCGACAACAACACGCAGTTATCACAACAGATGGTGACACATCACACTGGTGTAGGATGCTTGCGAGATGTAAGATAGGGCTGCGTTATCTCCCCCGTCTGTTGACCACCTACTTAGCAAATCTAGTCAGAAATGTGACACATGATGTCAGACAGATTTGCACTCTCTCCCCACATCTCTTCAACATCTACCCAGCAAATCTAGTCAGAAATGTGAGACATGATGTCAGATAGATTGGCACTCTCTCCCCACATCTCTTCAACATCTACCCAGCAAATCTAGTCAGAAATGTGAGACATGATGTCAGATAGATCGGCACTCTCTCCCCACATCTCTTCAACATCTACCTAGCAAATGTAGCCAGAAATGTGACACATGATGTCAGACAGATCTGCACTCTCTCCCCACATCTCTTCAACATCTACCCAGCAAATGTAGCCAGAAATGAGACACATGATTTAGCCAAAATGTGACACATGATTTAGCCAGAAATGTGACACATGATTTAGCCAAAATGTGACACATGATTTAGCCAGAAATGTGACACATGATATAGCCAGAAATGTGCCAAACGATGTAGCCAGAAATGTGACACATGATGAAATATATCCCAAATTTACGCTTGGGTCGACCTGGGAGGCAAGTCACGTTTCAACACCAGCCTGGATGAGAACTCGAACCCGTGACCCCTGGGTCAGTAGGCACGTGTCTGGCCACTAGGTCAAGGCGGTACCTGCATGTGGATGCGGGGTAGATACACACACAGATACGTACAATGATGTACACACAAACACACACACACACACACACAAACACACACATTATATATATATATATATATATATATATATATATATATATATATATATATATATATAATACATACATATTGTATACCGATACACACAGATATAGGCGCTTATAAACGCACAGACATACGCACATATATATACACAGATATGCACACAGATATACACAAGGATAGACACAAATACACACACACACATGTACACAGAACTATACACACAGATAGACACACAAATATACACGCAGATATAACACAAATATACACATATATACACAGATATACACACAGATAGACACACAGATATACACACATATATACACGCAGATAGACACAGGCATATACACACACATATATACACACATATATACACACAATATACACACAATATACACGAACATAAACACACGGATATGCACACAGATATACACACAGATATACACAAAGATATAAACACAGATAAATATCCATCATGTGCCAAGCCGATAAGCGTGGGCGGTCATGTTTCGCCATCTCACTCGATCACCAGAGTCGTGGATCAGCTGTGTGTTCTTGTCTCTGCCGTGCCACGTAGCCAATCCATCCAGGTATTTACTTCTCGGTCTTCCCCTTGTTCTCCCTTCCTCGATCTTGCCAGTTGACACAAATTCTCTAAGTTATTTCTTCTCTTAACATGTCCAAAATAATTGTGACTGTCTGCGTCTAATTTCTCTAACCAGTTTACGATTTTCATTTGTTTCTTGTAGCACTTGGTCGTTGGTTTTTCTGTATGTCCATGGTATTCTTTGTTTATGTCTGTCCATGGTATTGTTTGCATTCTCCTCAGAAACCACATTTCGATAGCCACTAAATATTTTTCAGCTTGAGTGCTTATTGTCCATGCTTCACATCCATAAAAAAGTACAGACTCTACGTAGCACCCCAACACTCTTTTTCTCGTAGCAATTGAAATCTTTTTATTGGTCAGTTTGTTTTTCATCTTGCAAAAGGCTACCTTCACCATGGCGATTCTTGTTTTAATCTCTTCAAGGCATCTCCCATCAGATGTTATGACTGTTCCGAGATAACTGTACCGATTCACTTGTTTAAGAATATTCCCATTTCCTGTATATTATATTGTGGTTATTTCGTTCTTTAATTCAACCTCTAATTATTCACTGTGTGCAACAACCGCATCTACTACATTTTGCAGATCCTGCTCATTGTCTGCAATCAATACTGAATCATCTGCATATCTATTGTTATTTATGTTTCTTCCTCCTATGATGTTTGCTTTCATGTCTAGTACATTTCTGAAAATAGTTTCATTATACAGGGAAAGAGATCTGGAGACATTACACATCGATGTCTCACACCTTTTCACATAGAACAATAGAGGACATTTTGTGTGATATTTGTTGGTGCAGGAACGGAGCAGTTATGAGGTGACTTGGTGTTGTGAATATCTTAGCATTGTAAACTAACTAACTAACTAACTAACTAACAAAGCTAACATAACTAATATATCTAACTAGCTAACTGTGACAGGTTGGCCCACCTCTCAGATCGTTTTGTTACTAGAGGGAGATAGCCCTCAGTAAACCCCTCTATGTATCCTGTATTAATTTTTATTTTTATCTATATTTTCAAATATTAGATAAAATCGTCTTTGGTTAGTGTATTTATATACATAAAACTATAGAGAGAGTTAAATACTATTTCTTCTCATAGTTAGAAGTAGATGTAGGGTAGAGTTCGTTTACAAGCCAAGAAATCCAGTCAGACTGAATTTTATATTCAGGTTTGGCTGTGAAAAATAATTTGGCCACAGGAAGGGAACTCTCCTGGATGAGAAGTTAACTTCCGGTAGCACCCTAGCGTCTGCCATTTTCTGACAGCCGGCTGGAGGGAGCTATCACGTCAATTGGCTAAAATTGAACACCTGTCTGTGTTTAAACATATTTTATTGCTGGCTCTTGTTAAGCCGAACAACACTCTAAAACATAGAAAAGCCAATGATAGTCTCCACTCCCGATAGGCCAGTCAAAATCTAGTTGCAGGGTGAGTTAATAATAATTTTGTTAAATATTTTTCTGTGTGTCAATCTGCCGGAAATCTAAAGGCCATGCCGATCGATAATAGATACTATTAATTAAAACTAGTGTTAGTTAACTAATATTAGAATTAGGACCATGTTTGTGCCATGTGGCTTGCCGACAAGGGTAAAACGCAAAGCTCGTCACATGTGGCCTTAAAAACATGGATAAATTACATTACGTGATTCTCGAAATTAGGTATCCGCCTGCGGAAGGACACCTGAGTTAGTCAGTAGACGATTAGAGTTAAGATAATTTAATTATGTGCTTAAACTTCGGAACTAGCGTATTTCTCTAGATAATATACTTATTAGTTGAAGGAATTAGTTCAGAGAGTGAATAAGTTACCATTAATTATTCTTTATTAATCTCTATCTTGTCCATAGTCAGATTACTACCATGTGGTGCAAGATGGCCCACTTAACAAAGTTCAAACCTTGGGGGAATTCTCCAACCCTAATATTGTTCTTGTGTATAGTGAAAGTAATCTTAAACCTAGCTAAGAAATCTTCTAGATAATTAATTATGGTGTAATTAATATAAGGAGGACTTGCTAGTAGTACAACTCATAACTCTTTAAGTGAACTTGGGGTGTTTCATTGATTTTAATGGTTCACTCGTGTACATCGTGAAGTTATAGTTGTTGTGTGTGATTTCATTTCATTCTATGGAATCCATCAATATGTGATGTTAATTCATCGTGTGGAGTTAGTTTGTGTGTTTTCATACTTGGAAAATGATGTGTGGTGTTTCATCGATTTAATGGAGTGTTAATGTATATGTGACGTCGGAGTTGTGTCGTCTGAGTTTCATTCCATTGAAGTCATCCTATATGTACTGTTAAGTCATTATGTGAATTGTGGTTCATGTTTCCATGAGTAATCATGACTTAGAATATATATTTGGAATGTGGTCGTTGACGTAGAGCATTGTGATTGTACATGTTTGATCTAAATATCAGCAGAGAGAATAAGATATCATTTCTGTGCTGTTTCCATTAGATCAGTGTGCTGTTGTAGATTTCAGATAAGGAATCAAAATATGTAAATTAAGATAATACATGCTATGAAAATTTATGAGACAAGCATGCCATGCAGGACATGGCCAAAAGAATTTACAATTCTGTCTTGAAGGATTATTCACTCCTTCTCACTGTCATTCACAGAGCCTGCACCCTGATCATCTGTAGCCGTAGTCACGACCGTTGATTGAGCTACGAACCACTCACTTGATGCAGCAGAGAGTGGAGCCCATACCACGATCCAGTCAGCACTGCCAGCTTACTATCCAGGAGGCTAAGGATTATCAGATGAGTGGCTACCCACCCGTTTGCCACTGCACAGCAATCCTAATTTGTCCGCTATTGGCTAAGAGTCTATGATTATATCCTCTAGCTGAACCTTATCTTATAGATGTTTCAGGGATCTGCGTATCTCTTATGTGTCAGTGAGTTCCCAGTGGGGCTCACGTAGTGTTCTTTAGGATTAAACGTTATGTTATATTTGTACTTTTAACAACTGCGTCTGTCATTATAGAATTAGAATTAGCATCATCAGATTGTGTGACGAGTGAAAGGACTACATCTATACGTATCATTCTGTCTTATCTCCTGTTGTGTGAGAATACATTAGGCAGTGGGGGCTCATTATTCATTCAGGCACGTTAGTAGGAATAACTTGACATACTGTCTTCGTGTGTTAGTACAGTTAGTCGTCATAACTTTCCGCCTGGCACTGTTTAGAAGTAGTGATCCATTCTGGGACTTTGATAATCATTCTTCTAGAATTGCGAGCCATTTGATCGCTTCTTCAGCAGTGGTTAGATTCTCTATTCGTAGAAGTCTATTTAGTATCTACTTTGATCCAATTCCATCCTAGTATGATACGTAACGCGACACTGGTGGCTTGGTCCGGGCATGACAATCCTATTGATTGTTGGGTTCAGTCGAGTATCCAACTTCATAGATAGTTCTAACTTTCAGTCACTAAAAAGAGATAGCTACTAATCATACTAGTTAATATAGATATATATATACTTATAACATAGGATTAACATAAGAATAGATATAAGTTAACATAAGTTAGGGCAAAGGTGAATTGCTGGCAAACGGGTAAGTGTTGTGTCAATGTGTAACATTTTTTATGCTTGTCATTGAAGATATTTGTGAATCTTTGCGACAAACACATTCTTGATTAAGTGAGTGAGTTATTCAGGTGTATCAACAGATATCTTATTACATAACTAACATGTCTTCTGAAAAGCTACCTACTAAGGAAGAACTGCGAGAACAAGGAACATTGTTAGGTTATGAGGGTGTAGAGTTGAACAAATATGTAATTGAAGAAGGAAGAGAGTGGCGCCGAGAACAAAGGGACATCATCAAGGAGAGAGAGAAGGAAGTACGAGAGGAAAGAATTAAATTACAAATCCAGATGGCGGAAATTGAATCCAGAGAGAAGATGCGACAAGCTGAATTGGACAACCAGTTGAAACAAGCTGAATTGGACAACCAGTTGAAGCAAGCAGAACTGGACAAGGACTTGAAATTAGCTGAGCAGTTAAGACAGCACGAGTTAGAACTGAGGAGATTAGAACTACAAAATCCTGATGCCTCCAGATTTAGCAGTGCCAGCTCTCCAACTGACAGTCAAGACATTTCCTCAGGACAACATATTACTCCAGGAGCAATGAGTTTTCCACTGGCCCACTTCGACCCGAAGGAGGATCAGATGGATGAATATCTTGACAAATTTGTGTTAATGTGTGAAGCCTACAATCTGCCTAAGGATAAATTTAATATTATACTCTCCCAAGCACTTCGCGGTCCAGCGTATGACGTGTTTGCAAAACTCCCTCCAGGTCTTGAGAAGGACTTTGTCACACTCAAAAATGCTCTCTTGAAACGATATCAGTTAACTTCTAGTGCCTACAGGTTGAAGTTCCGGACAGCCAAACGGTCACAAGGAGAATCATTTCCTCAGTTCGCCTCACGGTTACACACTTATTTTAACAAGTGGGTAGAACTGAGTGATTTGGATGCTACTTATGACGGGCTGGCGGAACTAATACTTGTTGAGCAATTTAAAGATGTTCTTCCAAAACAGTTACAAACCTTTATTGCAGAGAATGGTGGTGCTCGGCTAGAGGAGGTTATCTCCCTAGCCGAACGATATTTAACTGCCCATGGCGAAGTAGCTGCCACGAAATCTAGTAATTCTTCTACTGCTCAAAATACTCCTGCAACACAGAATAAGGGTTTTCAGCAGAACAACTCTTACGGTAAAGACACCAGAGGGCACACTGGGGGTCCGCACCAAAATCCTGGTTCACAACAAAAAGCACCAGCAACCAATAGTGGATGGGGTAAACCTTACTGCAAGAACTGCAAAAGTAATGATCACCACACGAGCGTGTGCAGAAATAATCCCCCTACCCAGTATGCTGCATGTATGATTACGGGGGCGAGTACCCAACAGAACATATGTTCAAGTAATGGAACTAGGCCACCCACAGTTGAAACTATTCTGGTTAACGATAGTCCAGTACTATGTCTCTATGACAGTGGACTCCAGTGTGATGCAATAATAGCTAAGCAGTTAGTGAAACCATCACAGTTAACAAAACAAACAGTTGTAGTTAAAGGGGCTACCAGGAGCTCTCCAACTATAATAGCTAAGATAGCCAAAGTACATGTGACATCTAAGTATGTCACTGGACTCATTTCAGCTGCAGTGATCGATGATCCGGTATACCCTTTCATGCTTGGTCGTAAGTATGTATATTTAGGAGAACCATCATCACCAATGATAATGGCAGCAGTGGAGACCCGGAGTCAGGTTGCACAGTCACATGAACCTATACTCTCAATCAACCCTCTACGTCGGGAGATTAGGGCTGCACAAAATGAATGTCCGACTTTAGCATCTTGTTTTGGCAAACTGCCAAACGGTAGAAATGGAAATTTCTATTTAAAGGACAAGTTGTACCGAACATGGGCAACTTGTCGTGCCGAAACAATATCGTAATCAGATATTGCATATGGGACATACCATATCCTTCAGTGGACATATGACTGTAGGAGTTACCACCCAGCGTATTTCTTGTCATTATTTTTGGCCGGGAATGACTGCTGACATACTAAGATACGTCCAGTCTTGTCCGGAGTGTCAACATGGCTCCCCCAAGCAGTGGTCTACTCCTGTTTCCATAGGGGAAGGGTTAGTTTTGAACACTCCTTTTGAGCGAGTAGCTATAGACATTATTGGTCCACTGCCCACTTCTAAGAAGAAAAATACTTATATTTTAACTGTAGTAGATACAGGTACAATGTGGGCTGAAGCTACTGTACTGCCTTCCATCAATGCAACTAGGGTAGCAGAGGCTCTCCTAGAAATATTTACCAGAGTAGGATTCCCTATTCTTATTGTAAGTGATAGTGGTTCATTATTGAATGAGAAGTTAAGGGGAGAAATCTCCGACATCTTCAGGATGCACCATATCAACACAGGTTTTAGTCTCACAAAGAATAAGCGACTTGTGGTCAAATATACAGGGACTCTCAAATCGATCGTGAACAAGTTAGTCCAGGAGAAACCAGATAGTTGGGACACGTACTTATCAGCAGCAATGTTTGCCTATCGAGAAGTACCACATGTCGCCACCGGTCTTCCACCTGCTACACTATTGTTCGGACGACAAATTAAAGGACCGCTTGAGGCTCTTTTGAGAACCTGGACTGATGAAGGAACAGATGAGAGTGTCGTCAAGTCTTCACAGTATGTAGAGGAACTGAAACAGAAACTGCACATGGGATGGAAATTAGCTAACTCCACTCTCCGTCGTGCCAGAAAAAAACAGGCTTCCTTCTATAATAAACCTATTAGAAACCAGTCTCTAGAGGTAGGAGATAAAGTGCTAGTCTTATTAACCAAAGGGGATAATAAGTTAGAAATTGCTTGGCAAGGACCATTCATCATTAAAGAGAAGGTGTCCAGCAACAAGTACTCTGTTTCTATTCGCGGGAAAACTACAGTCTTCCACGTGAATTTACTCAAAAGACATTTTGAGAACAACACGAACCCACCAGTTCATATTATGACTCTGGCAGTGGTTGATAATGGATCCAAAGGGGATCAATCCAGATGGGAAGACAACCCCGACAGATGTGAGGAAGATGACGCGGCTGAACACGATCCCAACTTAGAGACGTCTAAAGGGAAAGTAAGGACGACGCGCATGAAGTATAGGGATCAAGACCAATTGGGTCGAAGGAGAGATGTTGGAATTGTAGGACCTTTATCAGTGACAGACGAAGGACAACCCGACCAACGAACGCAGAGTTTCCAGAGAAGATTTCCATGGAAGCGACATCAAGGGAGGAGGTTTCTTAGAAGGTGTCTTAGAAACGAAAAGTCTGAGAATTTTGAATAGACAGTGTGCTATTGATGAAGAGGGGGACCTGTCCAAATGACCCATAAACGTCAGAGTAAGGGCTGACAAAACTATATGAGAGTTCGGGCTGGAGAAAAAGTTGCTTCTCCAACTTTTTTTGAACGATGGGCATTTGTGACAGGTTGGCCCACCTCTCAGATCGTTTTGTTACTAGAGGGAGATAGCCCTCAGTAAACCCCTCTATGTATCCTGTATTAATTTATATTTTTATCTATATTTTCAAATATTAGATAAAATCGTCTTTGGTTAGTGTATTTATATACATAAAACTATAGAGAGAGTTAAATACTATTTCTTCTCATAGTTAGAAGTAGATGTAGGGTAGAGTTCGTTTACAAGCCAAGAAATCCAGTCAGACTGAATTTTATATTCAGGTTTGGCTGTGAAAAATAATTTGGCCACAGGAAGGGAACTCTCCTGGATGAGAAGTTAACTTCCGGTAGCACCCTAACGTCTGCCATTTTCTGACAGCCGGCTGGAGGGAGCTATCACGTCAATTGGCTAAAATTGAACACCTGTCTGTGTTTAAACATATTTTATTGCTGGCTCTTGTTAAGCCGAACAACACTCTAAAACATAGAAAAGCCAATGATAGTCTCCACTCCCGATAGGCCAGTCAAAATCTAGTTGCAGGGTGAGTTAATAATAATTTTGTTAAATATTTTTCTGTGTGTCAATCTGCCGGAAATCTAAAGGCCATGCCGATCGATAATAGATACTATTAATTAAAACTAGTGTTAGTTAACTAATATTAGAATTAGGACCATGTTTGTGCCATGTGGCTTGCCGACAAGGGTAAAACGCAAAGCTCGTCACACGTGGCCTTAAAAACATGGATAAATTACATTACGTGATTCTCGAAATTAGGTATCCGCCTGCGGAAGGACACCTGAGTTAGTCAGTAGACGATTAGAGTTAAGATAATTTAATTATGTGCTTAAACTTCGGAACTAGCGTATTTCTCTAGATAATATACTTATTAGTTGAAGGAATTAGTTCAGAGAGTGAATAAGTTACCATTAATTATTCTTTATTAATCTCTATCTTGTCCATAGTCAGATTACTACCATGTGGTGCAAGATGGCCCACTTAACAAAGTTCAAACCTTGGGGGAATTCTCCAACCCTAATATTGTTCTTGTGTATAGTGAAAGTAATCTTAAACCTAGCTAAGAAATCTTCTAGATAATTAATTATGGTGTAATTAATATAAGGAGGACTTGCTAGTAGTACAACTCATAACTCTTTAAGTGAACTTGGGGTGTTTCATTGATTTTAATGGTTCACTCGTGTACATCGTGAAGTTATAGTTGTTGTGTGTGATTTCATTTCATTCTATGGAATCCATCAATATGTGATGTTAATTCATCGTGTGGAGTTAGTTTGTGTGTTTTCATACTTGGAAAATGATGTGTGGTGTTTCATCAATTTAATGGAGTGTTAATGTATATGTGACGTCGGAGTTGTGGCGTCTGAGTTTCATTCCATTGAAGTCATCCTATATGTACTGTTAAGTCATTATGTGAATTGTGGTTCATGTTTCCATGAGTAATCATGACTTAGAATATATATTTGGAATGTGGTCGTTGACGTAGAGCATTGTGATTGTACATGTTTGATCTAAATATCAGCAGAGAGAATAAGATATCATTTCTGTGCTGTTTCCATTAGATCAGTGTGCTGTTGTAGATTTCAGATAAGGAATCAAAATATGTAAATTAAGATAATACATGCTATGAAAATTTATGAGACAAGCATGCCATGCAGGACATGGCCAAAAGAATTTACAATTCTGTCTTGAAGGATTATTCACTCCTTCTCACTGTCATTCACAGAGCCTGCACCCTAATCATCTGTAGCCGTAGTCACGACCGGTGATTGAGCTACGAACCACTCACTTGATGCAGCAGAGAGTGGAGCCCATACCACGATCCAGTCAGCACTGCCAGCTTACTATCCAGGAGGCTAAGGATTATCAGATGAGTGGCTACCCACCCGTTTGCCACTGCACAGCAATCCTAATTTGTCCGCTATTGGCTAAGAGTCTATGATTATATCCTCTAGCTGAACCTTATCTTATAGAAGTTTCAGGGATCTACGTATCTCTTATGTGTCAGTGAGTTCCCAGTGGGGCTCACGTAGTGTTCTTTATGATTAAACGTTATGTTATATTTGTACTTTTAACAACTGCGTCTGTCATTATAGAATTAGAATTAGCATCATCAGATTGTGTGACGAGTGAAAGGACTACATCTATACGTATCATTCTGTCTTATCTCCTGTTGTGTGAGAATACATTAGGCAGTGGGGGCTCATTATTCATCCAGGCACGTTAGCAGGAATAACTTGACATACTGTCTTCGTGTGTTAGTACAGTTAGTCGTCATAACTTTCCGCCTGGCACTGTTTAGAAGTAGTGATCCATTCTGGGACTTTGATAATCATTCTTCTAGAATTGCGAGCCATTTGATCGCTTCTTCAGCAGTGGTTAGATTCTCTATTCGTAGAAGTCTATTTAGTATCTACTTTGATCCAATTCCATCCTAGTATGATACGTAACGCGACACTAACTAAAAAACCAACTTGCCAACTAACTAACTAACTAACTAACTAACTAATTAACTGACTGACTGACTGACTGACTGACTGACTGACTGACTAACTGACTGACTGACTGACTGACTAACTGACTGACTAACTGACTGACTAACTAACTAACTAACTAACTAACTGACTGACTGACTGACTGACTGACTAATTACCTAACTAACAAACTTACTAACTGACCAACCAACTATCTAACCAAATAACTAACTTACTAACAAACAAGCAAGCAAACAAAGATACAAACTAACTAACTAACCAACCAACCAACCAACCAACCAACCAACCAACCAACCAACCAACAAACTAACTAAATATCTAAGTAATTAACTAACTAACTACCTGACTGACTGAGTTACTGATTGACTGACTGACTGACTGATTGACTGACTGACTGACTTACCTACTGAATCACAAACTAACTGACTGATTGACTGATTGACTGACTGACTGACTGACTGTCTAACTAAGTAACTAACTAACCAACCAACCAACCAAATAGATAGCAAACTAACTAACTAACTAACTAACTAACTAAACTAACTAACTAACTAACTAACTAACTAACAAACTAACTAGCTAACTCATGACCAGCGATTTATCTCGTCATGAAAGCATGCATATGCCGGCATCCACACACTGTGGAGGTACATCAACCAGATATTCTAGTATGTGGTGGCTGTCTACTATATCCTTGTACTCACTTTGATTTACACATACCTGTGTAATAACGCACAATTCTACTGGAAGAATATCACAGACTCGGATGATAAATTGTTGGAAGCCATGGGGCTACAGAAGTATGACATCACCGGCTTGTCCATCAATTCGCTGACATCATCATACTTCACGGTGATCGCCATCATGCTGCGGTACTTGCATGAAACTGTCACGGAGCTCCGCAGCTTGAACAGCTACGTTGACTCTGATGTGAATTTTAATGCGATAACGACTTCTGGTCTGTTACTCGACACTTACGCTATGACAATGTTCACCTCAACCTTCTGGACAATGATGCTTGGCTTCAGGGAATATGAGCCGGTCAGAAGTTCCGTTGTGCGGTATATATGGATGTACATGGCGATACTGGACATAATACTTTCATTTCATCATCAGATGGACTCCTGGCGGTCGTGCTCTGGTCTCTCGTGTTACAGCGAGGACCTGAGGATGACATCAACTACTATTCTGAGACCAGGGAGAGGCAATATGTGCTGCCACATATCAGGGTTACATTGCTGATGCTTCTTCAACCGAACCCGGAACAAAGAATCACCATTGCTGTCTTTCTCCACAGGGTGCGCCCAGATAGTATGTACAGTCACATTCTTGACAACAACTTGACGTCTATGGTTCAAGTACGTCTAGACATGTTATAGATTGGAGATTGAACAAGTGTCTCTAGATGTTATATACCGGAAATGCAACTTCAAGTGTGTCTAGATTCATTACATACAGGCAATATAACTTCAAATACTTTAAGACACTATTACAGTGGCATCGAATTTGTCCTGATGCTCTTGTACACATGGTACAGTTTCTGATGATAACAGCCGACCTATGACAACTGCCCAGGACAGAGGGGAGCTTTTCTTGCAGTTTTTAAAACAAATTGATCAGCAGGATAGGGCTATTAGGGATATGGCCAGAGAAGCCGTGTCACATGTCAGTAGGAAGGAGGGCTGTGAAGACATCATACAGCAGACGATATTAGATGTGCGCTGAAGAGAACTAAAGACACAGCACCCGGCCCGAATGGGGTTAGGTACACCCATATGAAGAACATGAATGATGGGGACATGGAGGAGATGGCTCTGTGTTTCAACCAAAGCACGAAAAAAGCAGAAATACCCCTGGATTGGTTGCACAGCTACCTAGTCCCACCCCCAAAGCCAGATAAGGATCACTCACTCAAAACGTAATAGATACAAAATCATTACCCTGCAAAATACATTTGGCAAAGTGCTCGAAAAGATAGTAGCATGCATACTACAGAATTACCTGGAGAGTCGTAATCTGCTTCCCCAAGGACTCGGGAGTTACTGGCCTGGGAAGAACACCTGGGACAATGCTGCGACTTTTGCATTTGATGTCTACGAGGGCTTCCATGATAAACAGGAGACAGTGGCGGTAGCTCTTGTCCTGGAGGATGCATATAACAGGGTTAGATATGATCGGTTGATACACACACTGTTGGACATGGAGGTCTGCCCTTGTATTGTAAATTGGATTGCGGCAGTCCTTTATGAGCTTCGTGGCGGAGTCATTACTGACGCAGTTCGTAATCCAGAATACTGAGTTCGATACACAGCTGCCGTCGAATTTAGCAGCAGACCGCCTTGCGTTGGTCTTTATGAAATGGTATGGGTGCCAGTCTTTAAGAAAGTAATGGCAAACTACTGAACGTAAACTAGCAATCACGAACAGCCAAACAATGCTGGGGGTGACTGATACGTCTTGTAAAGGATAAGCAACTAACTTTTTTTTGGTTCGCATATCCTTTACAAGACATCGCTGTCAACATCATCATCTTTCAGCTGATTGTTGATTTCTTGGCAAGATTACGCTCAGTAGTTTGCCATTGCTTTCTGAGCAACCGGCTCACATACCCCGTAAGTTACCGACGCGGAGAGAATCGCTACCGATTCTCGCGCACATCACGTTACTCAAGAGAGTATACGGGATTACGGAGAAAGACGTTAAACACCTAGGCCAGGGAGACAGGCGCAACTAATTTATTAGTATACAATTGTACTGCGCATGGGTTTATGGACTTCTGACCCCTGTACTACTACACCCGGACTGCCATAGGGATCTGCCATGCCCGCAGTATACACAGAGCCGCAGCTATTGAGACACCAGGTGTTGGTAGAATCTTGACATTTGTAGATGACGTGCTGGTGTTCAGGCAGGGCTGAGACAGAGAAAGTTTTCCCGCAGACTTACAGGTTGTGGTAAACAGGGTGGCGGAGTGGTGCAGGAACGCAGGGACCATAATACACCCAGACAAGACATCAGTTGTGTGGTACTCCCTGAATAACCGGATCGTTAAGGCAGATGTCCCAGGTATTATTTTGAATGGATGTCCTCTTAGTCGAGAGAGCAAATTGAAGTACTTGGGTATCACCTCTGACAGGTGTTTGTCTTTTAAGGATCATGTGGAGGTTTTGGTGGTGAAGGCTGGTAGGGGACTTAATGCATTGAGGGCTGTGGCAGCAACCGGGGTAGACCAGAGGATGCTGTACAGGCTCTTTCAGCTGTTGATAATTTCTGTCATTGAGTATGGTTTGGGGTTGCTGACAGTATCAAAGGGCCGGCTTGAAAGGTTGGAGCGCATACAGAATGCGGCCATGCGGGTGATCATAGGATGCACAAAGGACACACCAATTATATGTATGAGGCATATCCTGGCAATGCCAACAATGACGGATAGACATAGGGTCCTTCAGGCCAAATGGTACCTGAGAGTTGCCGCAGACAGGGATCACCCGCTGCATGCAGCAATGGATATGGTCAAGGGTCATAGACTAAGACAAGGCAGGTCCTGGATGGCACAGGCAGAACTTTCTATAAGTCAGGTGTGTGATCTAGAGACCATCAATCGTGAAAGAGAGTGGGTTGAAGTTCCGGATGACATGACGGACTGGCACAATGTAATAATAACCCTGGGTCGCGAGTGCAGAGAATGAGCAGCGGGCCGCACTGAGTTTGAAGTGCAACAGCTGATCCAGAGCAACACACATCAAGGTGACATAGTGATTTAAACAGATTTAAACAGAAGTGATGAGAAACAGGCGGAGTGGTTGGGGTTTCATTGCGAAGGCTAATGGACGATTCATGAAAATGGTGTCTGGCATATGAGACTACGACCTTTAGCATGTGAATGAAGGTGGAAGTAGTAACAGCGGCATTCCGGTGGCTAGAGGAAATTACTGCAACATACATTCCGTTCATTACGGACTCAAGAAGTATGCTTAGTAAGGTAGAGAAAGGAATGTTTCGTGTGCAATGGGTCACCTCGCTTCCAAGGTCACAGATTGTGAGAATCGTATGGATGTTTTGCCCTAGCCATGCGGGAGTGCGGGGGTGGGTGTGGGGGTTGGGGGAGAGGGGAATGAACATGCTGATAGACTGGCAGGGAATGCACTTCTTGGTGATAGATTGCCTATGGACACGTGAGAGGTTGTCGAGCCCCTGTGTGAGCAAGTGGAGAAGGCACGGGAACAGATTAAGAACCCGTATGTGGAAAGAATGATATTGTGGTGGACCGGCAGGGGTTCTGGAAGAATCTCAAAACTAAGAGGGAAGACCAGGAGAACTCTCAATGAGATAGCGGTCAGAACGATTAGTATGACTTGCTGCTGGCTGTTGAACGAGAGGACGAGTAGGGTGATGTCAGTTCGTAGCTCAACTCAAGTCAACTCTACTCAACTCAAGTGAAGTCAACTCAACTCAACTCAACTGAACAATAAGCGATTTCACCCCGGATGCAAGCAATCAGCAACAATACATGTTAACTTTCCTGGTCATGTACAGGGAATCATTGCCCCTCACACAACGACCTAGGCTGGCCTCACTTCTGCTCGAATACTAGCCAGTTCAGGAAAAGAACAAGAGCTTCCTTGATGTGACACACTCTCTTAGACCCGCCTGTTTCAGATCTCCCACAGCCATTGTTGTGTGTCTGAAACCAGTCTTTATCAAGGGAACAACAAAAACACCATACATACACGAACCACACACACGTGTACTTCCTCAGGTGGGGCGGGGGGGGGGGGGGGTGTGGGATCTCTGTGGCAAAAGGATAAAGCCTCGGGCTCTGTAGGTTGTGGGTTCGATTCCGGACATCGTCTTTCTGTTGACGAGTGTCATTTTCTTAAAGACGCCTGCGGGTCGTCGCTGGAGCGGCGGAGTTCGTGCTTGCACCCACACTTTCGGCATGCCGCCTTGCGGGAAAAGGCCGAAAAATATGGGACAAAACCCGTTGCAATGAAGCCGATCGACTCGCTGGACACGCCGTGTAATCATGATCAGGTATCTGGAATTGTGCAGAACGTCGCTCTCATCAGAACCCGTTGAAGCGGCATTGAATCCCTCGTCAAATTCCTCCCCTCGTCTCTCCTTCTCTCTCTTTCCCTCCCTCTCTCTCTCCCTCACTCTCTTTCTCTCTCTCTCTCTCTCTCTCTCTCTCTCTCTCTCTCTCTGTCTCGGTCTTTCTTCGCTTCTCTGTATTCTTCCCTCTTTCTCCCTCCCTCTCTTTCTCTATCTCTCCTTTCCTCTCTCGTTCCTTCCCTCTCTTTCTCTTCCCCCTCTCTCTCCTCCCCCTCTCTCCCCCTCCCTCCCTCTATCTGTCTCTCCTTTCCCCTCTCTCATTCCCTCTCTGTCTCTCCTTCACTCTCCTTCCTTCCTCTCAGTTTCCCTCCCTCTTGTCCTCACTACCTCTCCTTTCCTCGCTCTCCCTCTCTCTATTTATTCATATCTCCCACACTCTCTACCTCTCCTTCTCTCTCCTCCGCTCTCCCTCTACCTCTCTCACTCCCACCTCTCTCTCTCATTCCCGTTAAAGAAACCCCAAGGCCCCTGTCTCCTGCATGCCTGGGGTGTATTCCTGGCTGGACTGTATCTGTATCAAAATATGGAACGAATTAAACTCCTCTCCGTGATGGTGGTGTAATAGATCCGGCGTCTAGTCGTGTCGAACAAAGACGACATTCCCCTGGGACCGGTGTGTAGGTCGAAAGGTCGCTGCCTAGGCAAAGTTTCACAGCTGGAATAATTGCATACAGAAATGTTGATATCTTGTGTGATTCTGGTATGCACAGATCTAGATCCTCGCGGGGCAATGGAGTTTGTGCACTGTGCTGACTCTCACGCCTTGTATTCTATGGGAGGAAAGTGGAGCACTTGTGAAGATATCGGTGTGTTGACATTTTCGCCGTGTGTTCTATGGGAGGAAAGTGGAGCACTTGTGGAGATATCCAGGCTTGTCCATGGGACATATTTTTCCGTCCCATCCATTCCATCTCATGGTAATTTATGCCTGTCCTATCCCATCCTATCCCATGGGACCTTTTCTATGGGATTCCCATGGGAATAACATTCCCGTGGCTAAGCCTGGCAGGCTTGTCTATGGGACATATTTTTCTTTCCCATTCCATCCCATCCCATTGTAATTTATGTGTGTCCCATCCCATCCCGTCCCATGGGACCTTTCCCAAGGGATTCCCATGGCCAAGCCTGGAGATATCATTGTGCAGAGATTCCCGCCCTGAGTTCTATGTGAAGAAAGTGGAGTACTCATGGAGATATCGGTGTGCTGAGATTTTCGCCCTGTGTTCTATGGGAGGAAAGCTGAGCACTTATGGAGATATCGGTGTACAGAGGAAGTGGTGGCTAGCGACAGCCAAACAGACACCCTGCAATGTCAGGACACAGTAAACTGGGGCAGGTCAGGGACCTCTGTCCCCGCCTTGAGGTATGTTGGGGGCATGATGCCAGCCCCAGATGTGCGTTCATCAGTCGGCGTCCGACAGGGCATGCATCGACATCACACCTTCCGCCATCACTGCCCTGGAATGTTTTCCAGAACCCATGTTACCCTGGACAGAACTGGCCGCCCAGATACACGTCTATCAGGATTTGAACACATGCCGTCCGTTGTGTGAAGACATATGTCGAATATGGGAGAGTTCAGTATCACCGCCTGGTTTCAAGTGTTTGGGCTTAAACTTTCTGTGTGCTGACGGCGTGGCTGAGATATCAACCCTAAACCAGTCTAGTCAGTTGGATTATAATGTTGACTTCTCGATCAGAAAGCACTGGCAACCTACTGAAGTTAATATTAACTAATTAATCAATATCGGGCTGTAGTTGGTTGCAACTTCCTGCCAAGGTCAGGCAGCATGTGTGATGGAGAATGAGGATTGGATGTTGCTAAGCCGACACTGCAGTCAGAACTACGCCAGATATGGTGACGTAGAGAGCCGACCGATAGAACACACATGCATACACCGTGCATGTCGACGTAATGTTGGTGGGTGGTGATGTTGGTGGGTCATGATGTTAGTGGGTCG
The DNA here is from genome assembly GCA_963921405.1 of Cepaea hortensis. Lineage (NCBI taxonomy): Eukaryota > Metazoa > Mollusca > Gastropoda > Stylommatophora > Helicidae > Cepaea > Cepaea hortensis. The sequence goes on along the minus strand of OY992895.1, from coordinate 89,929,789 downwards.
TGATGTTGGTGGATGGTGATGTTGGTGTGTGGTGATGTTGGTGTGTTATGATGGTGGTGGGTGGTGATGTTGGTGTGTTATGATGGTGGTGGGTGGTGATGTTGGTGGGTGGTGATGGTGGTGGGTGGTGATATTGGTGGGTCATGATATTAGTGGGTGATGATATTGGTGGGTGGTGATGTTGGTGGGTGGTGATGTTTGTGGGTGGTGATGTTGGTGGTTCGAGAGGTTCGTGGATCATGATATTGGTGGATAGTGATGTTTGTGGATCGTGATAGTGATTGACCGTGATGTCTGTGGGTAGTGATATTGATTGACCGTGATCTGTGTGGGCAGAGATATTGATTGACCGTGATGTCTGTTGGTAGTGATGTTTGGTGACTGAAACGTGGGACTTCCGTGATGTGGCTCGGTCGTTGCCTCGTGTTCCAGTAACCATGCTCGCCATGACCGTTGTATCTAAAGAGCCGTGATATCCGATGCCGCCAGCACAGCTCAGCTTCCTGGTCCAGACATGTAGAGATGATCTGAGCGTTCATTGGTCACGGGTGTCGAGGTCGGCATTCTCACTTCCTGCATTCTCAATAGCTCTATCTATGCCACTGAACTAGAGCAGGAAGTAAAATCACATACAGTCATAGACTTGCACACGCCAAGGCTTGTACTCACCCACAAACATGATCTCACACACACACACATTCGATACATCCACGCCAGCACACACACGCATATAAATCGAGTTAGGGACGGATAATGTATATTGGTGTGACATTGGCAATATTGGTATTCAGTTATTCTTTACTTGAACGTGTGTTGTAACGGTGTCAAACTTATGTAAGTATGTCTGTCTTTGTGTCAGACTTTGTCTGTCAGCCTGCTTGTATGTATGTTTGTCTGTCTGGATGTCAGTCGCATGTGATGTTGGTGGGTCATGATTGTTGCCTTTGTCTGACAACCCGCTTTTCTCTCTGTCTGTTTGCCTGCCTGCCTGACTGTTTTGTCAGTCTGTCTGTCTGTCTTCCTGTCGGCATGTATGTTTGTCGCAATGTTTGTCTATCTTTTCTGTTGTTTGTCTGACTGTATGTTGCTTTTTGCATGCCTGTTTATTTGTTGGTGGAATGTCTGTCTGTCTGTTTTCAGAGTCTCTGCTTACGTGTCTATTATCTACATGAATGTCTGTCTGTCGGTGATTTGTCCGTGTGTGTTTGTGTGTGTGTATCTTTGTGCGTGTGTCTATCTATCTGCCTGCCTGTCTGTTTTCTGTCTATCTATCTGTGTCTCTCCCCAGAGCCAAACAACGAGACACAAGCAGAGACTGAAGGCACGTGTCTACACAAGTAAGATGGACCTCCGACAAGCCGTAGCCCTCATGCTGACAGTAGGGGCCCTCCTGGACTCTGTAAACACACAAGCAGGTATGTATACATGACACGTGTTGCTCTCAGAATACACAAGCAGGTATGTATACATGACATATGTTGCTCTCAGAATACACAAGTTGGTATGTATACATGACATATGTTGCTCTCAGAATACACAAGCAGGTATGTATACATGACACATGTTGCTCTCAGAATACACAAGCTGGTATGTATACATGACACATGTTGCTCTCAGAATACACAAGCTGGTATGTATACATGACACATGTTGCTCTCAGAATACACAAGCTGGTATGTATACATGACACATGTTGCTCTCAGAATACACAAGCAGGTATGTATACATGACACATGTTGCTCTCAGAATACACAAGCTGGTATGTATACATGACACATGTTGGTCTCAGAATACACAAGCAGGTATGTATACATGACACATGTTGCTCTCAGAATACACAAGCAGATATGTATACATGACACATGTTGCTCTCGGAATACACAAGCTGGTATGTATACATGACACATGTTGCTCTCAGAATACACAAGCAGGTATGTATACATGACACATGTTGCTCTCAGAATACACAAGAAGATATGTATACATGACACATGTTGCTCTCAGAATACACAAGAAGATATGTATACATGACACATGTTGCTCTCAGAATACACAAGAAGATATGTATACATGACACATGTTGCTCTCAGAATACACAAGCAGGTATGTATACATGACACATGTTGCTCTCAGAATACACAAGCAGGTATGTATACATGACACATGTTGCTCTCAGAATACACAAGAAGATATGTATACATGACACATGTTGCTCTCAGAATACACAAGAAGATATGTATACATGACACATGTTGCTCTCAGAATACACAAGCAGGTATGTATACATGACACATGTTGCTCTCAGAATACACAAGCAGGTATGTATACATGACACATGTTGCTCTCACAATACACAAGCAGGTATGTATACATGACACATGTTGCTCTCACAATACACAAGCTGGTATGTATACATGACACATGTTGCTCTCAGAATACACAAGCAGGTATGTATACATGACACATGTTGCTCTCAGAATACACAAGCAGGTATGTATACATGACACATGTTGATCTCAGAATACACAAGCAGGTATGTATACATGACACATGTTGCTCTCAGAATACATAAGCAGGTATGTATACATGACACATGTTGCTCTCAGAATACACAAGCAGGTATGTATACATGACACATGTTGCTCTCAGAATACACAAGCAGGTATGTATACATGACACATGTTGCTCTCAGAATACACAAGCTGCTATGAATGGATATTTACAGTATAATACTTCTTCAATTGATCGTGTACAATGTCTGGTCTAAAACTATTTAGTTAAATGCTTTCGAGTTATTCTGTGTTCGTTTCATTGTGTGTGTGTGTGTAGTTGTGTGTGTGTGTGTGTGTGTATGTATTGTGTCCATCTCTTTGTTGCTGTGCATGTGTATGTCTGTGTGTAATTGTGTGTATCTGAGTGTGTGTGTTTGAGAGGTTTTGTAATTTTTGATATATTGGTTTTTTGTTTTTTTTTATTCATTGGGTCTAATTGGTTTGTCTTCGGGAATGGAGTTCGTATCACAACATGGGTCAATATTCAGTATTCTTTCTGCTTACACAAGCGCACACGCACGCACGCGCACACACACACACACACACACACACACACACAACTTAACCCTACCAGACAGTTGTACCGATTTGTCGGTAATTTCCTAATTTGCCGCTAAACCACTGTACCCAATTTTCGGTATTTTGCCTAGTACGTGAAGAAAATGCGTCACAAACTAAAAATAACCAACTAATCCTGGTAAAACCTCATGGTTAGCCATTGCAAATGTCTTCCCCCATAGGTTTGAATTGACTTTGTGTGGTTTCAAGCGAAAAAATTCTGAAAATTCACAATGAAACGAGCGGCTGATGAACCAAGCACTTCAACAAAAAGCGAAGTAGGTCTAGGATTGTCACAGTCCAACAGGTGATCGATACTTTGGTTTATTCAGACTGGATTGGCACACAAAGGTGGAATATTGGCGCTAGATGAAAGGTAGACCTATTTTCTACAATGTCCCCAAGTTACATCTTATTCTAACAACTTATTTGCATGTAACTAACATTTTTCTATATCATGTTGGTTTTTTCCCTCTTTAATGCTCGGGGCCCAGGTAATAGGGACAGGTAGGTTTAGGACCTCAGGTCTGGTAGGGTTAAGTTTGCATGTACGTGGTGTCATCATTGTTTGCCCTGCCAGCTGGCTTTGGAGGTCATGTATCGCCACCCACAGATCTCAGTCTTTGGTGATCTCGATCAAGCCTGATGGTGACCTTCCTCCATGCTACAGCCTCAGTCCATCCAGCATCATTTCTCTCTGTCTGCCTCTGTCTCTTCTTCCAGTGATTTTTTCTGTTGTCACCACGTTCTCCATTGCCTCGTCTCTCATCACATGACCAAGGATTTTCTCGTTTTTATAGCTGTAAATAGTGTTGTGGTTTCATTATCCTCTTCCAGGCAGTCGTTTTGAGTCCAAGATATTAGCAATAGATAAGTAGTTCATGTTTGTATATAGATTTATGTATGTATATAAGTAGCGCTGACTTCCTGGCTTAGAGGTTACGACTTTTTTCCGTAATCTCGTATACTCTCGTAGGTAACGTGATGACGGTGAGAATCAGCAGTGGTTCGAATCGCATCGGTAACTTACGGGGTATGTGAGCCGGCCGCTCAGAAAGCAATGGCAAACTACTAAACGTAATCTTGCCAAGAAATCAACAATCAGCTGAAAGAAGCTGATGTTGACAGCGATGTCATGTAAAGGATATGAAAAAATAAATAAATATAAGTAGCACATGCTTATATATAGATTTATATATGTATGTAAAGCAATAACGATGTAACCTGGTGTAGTAACTAAATTAAATGCTGTCTCAGTCTGCAACAGCCCTGGGTGGTTCGGATCTCGGTGTGAGTACAAGTGCCGGTGTTCAGACAATTACTGCACCACTGAGGGTGTCTGTGGACATGGTGTTCCGTGTAAGAGAGGCTGGTTCGGTCCGGCCTGTCAGTACGGTAAGATTTCGATTATTTATGTTTATTTACTGAATGTCGACACACATTTGAATAACAATTGATGGTGAGACATATTCTGCCCAGAGATTAATGTCCTACCTCTAACTTATATATGTTACCTAATTTTGCTGTAGGGCCCGACTGGCCCGCTATTGTGACGTCATTATTGTCCTACCTCTAACTTCTCACTGTTACCTAAACTTCCTGTAGGGTCCTACTGACCCGCTATTGTGGCCTCATTACTGTCCCACCTCTAATTTCTGTCTGTTACCTTAATAGAATTGAGTTGAGTTAAGCTAAGAACTGACATGACAGCTCTCAGTACATTCCCATATGCGCTCCGTCCCCTCCGAAGAGTCGCACAAATAATCGTTCCCACCTCTATCTTATTGAAAGTGCTCCTGGTCTTCCCTCTCAGTTTTGAGATTCTACCAGAACCACTGCGAATCTCCCGCAATCTCATCCTGTCAAAATAGGGATCTAAGTATGCTCCTCTACCTTCTCCACTTGGTCCCACAGCCGCACGACAACATCATCCATGTTCATAAGTAATCTACCACCTAGAGGTGCATTCCCTGCCAGCCTATCACCGTGCTCCTCCCCCTCCCCCCGCATGGCCAGGGCAAAGCATCCATACACTTCTTACAATATGTGACCTCTGAAGCGATGCCAGCCATTCCATACGAAACATTCTTTTCTCCGCCTTACTAAGCATACTCCTTAAGACCCTAATGAATTCAAAGTGTGTGGCAGTGGTCTCCCCTAACTAACGGAAAACCAATGTTACTGCCTCCACCTCCATTCTCATAAGCCAGACTCTCCTTTGATTAAGAATCGTCCATTAGCCTTCCCAATGACACCCCAACGACTCCGTTTGTTTTTCACCACTGACCCATCAGTATAGATGACTAAGCCACCTTGATGAGTTTTATTCCGATCAGCCGTGCTGCACGTCGCCCACCCCACTCCCCCACGACTCAGTGGGGGTCAGAGCTGTCACTCCCTTTTCAAGGGACCATCCTCCACTGGTCCAAGCCTGACATCCAGCTCATGCCTGTGGCTCCTGGTAGCTGTCAGCATGCGACAGCGGCCAACCCCCCCCCCCCCCCCCCCGAATCCCGGGCAACAGGCTGGCTAAACCAGGTGTGGGTAGCCGATTTGGTGTCAAACTGATCGGTGAATTAGGGTATGCCTACCTAGCATGTGAAGACAGGATTCGACAGATTGCGCGGAAGAAATCATTCCTGATTCAACGGGCAAGACGGCGTTTACCTGCAAAGTGTTGTGAAAGGTAATGAGCACGGCAAGGCACGTAGAGTGCCCTGGTCATCCACTGCACCTGTATTCGTCTCCAGTCGTCTTGAGTTGTCTTGCCACTGGACTCAGATGGACTCAGGCGAGAGAGTGAGGTCGACGAATTGCGCAACTCGACCTCACTTTAATTCAATTCATCGCGCAAGTCATTCTTCATCCAAGTCATATATCACCTTCAAGCCCTTTGGTTATTGGCGAGTGGCGAAGCGGCAGGCGTGGGTACGCTGGCAGCCGTAGTCGCAGACCTGCACACAGGCGGCTCAGGCCATATGGTCGTCTTCTACTGACCGGAGCAGCAGTGGGATTCGGCAACTCCCTGAGCGACTGAGCAGCCCTCTATAGGAACACATTGCTCACCTCCATAGCATGAGGAACGGGCTAGAAAAGGTGCCCTAAACATTGTCTGCTCCATCATTACCTAACCAGCTAGCCGCGGTTGGTGGGTACCCTATACTGCGGTCGACATACAAACAAAGAAAAAAAAAAACAGGCAAAGCTATAAAAGCAAACCATATTCCCTTAACAGTCGAAGCTTGTAATGCACGCACCCTACTTGATAGAGACGGTGCGTCTGGTCCAGAGAGACGAACAGCGCTGATTGGGAGAGAGCTAGGCAGGTACAACATCGACATTGCAGCCTTGAACGAGACACGAACGAACGAACGAACGAACGAACGAACGTACGAACGGACTTTATTTTCAAAGGGTAACAAATTGGGCACGCAGGCCCGTCTTACATTCGGCAGTTCCAATCACTCATCTTTCGGTCATCAATAATGCATAATACATTCACATAGGAAAAAAAAATTGTCAAATGAATGTTGTAAATATAAATAATGCATATTACCATGTTATGAGACATACACTCCAACCATCCACACATCCCACATCCAACCACACACACACTCACTCCCAGGCACACATTCATGACCTTCCTATCCAACAATCCCAAACAACACATCCCACACCCACACACATCCCCCACCTACATACATCTCCCCACCCACACATACATGCTCCACTCATCGCATAATCCATAAACACTCACCCACCCACATATCCTCCACGACACACGCACAGACCCCCAACCACCCAATCAAACACACAGCCCCCAACACACATCCCCACCTACAAACATATCCCCGCCAACCCACACATCACGCACATACCCACACATCCCTCACGTTCACACATCCCCCACCCACAGAATCTCACTCACACACCCACACATCCCACGTCCATACACACACATCCCCAACCCCAGCCAACACACACTCATCCACCCACACATCCTCCACCCACCCACCACCAATCACACATCTCTTAACCACACATCCCTTAACCACACTTCTCCCCCCACACACACCCCACCCACATAATCACACATATCTACCCACCCATACACACATCACCCAACACACAGCCCCATCCACCATCACATCTCCCATCAACAAATACACACCTCCCACCCCCCCCCACACACACACACCCCTACCACCCACACACATCCTCATCCACACACATTTTCCACCCACACACACATATCCCCCACCCATACACTCACCTCCCACATATATCCACCCACTCACGTACTCATCCTTCAACTACTCACACCCTCACATCCAACACCCACCCATCAACACATAATGTCCCATCTACCCAGCTACAATCACACACCCCATCCACCAAGCCAAACACACACCCACGCACCCTCACATAATCCTTTACCCACTCGCACATTCTACACCCAATAATACCTACCCCACCTACTCACACACACACATCCCTCACTCACACACATCTTCCCTCCCACACAACACGCCACCCATATAACATCCCCACCCTCACACACACATCCCCCACTCGCATTTCCCCGTACACATCCCCACCCACACATCCCTCACCCACACACACACACACATCTCCCCACCCACCCACACATCCCCCATCTACAATCATACTCACCACCAACACATACATCTTCCACCCACCCAAAATTACCCCCCCCCCCACCCCACCCACACAGACATATTCCCAACCCACACACACATCCCCACATCCATCCCACATACCCATAATGCACCCATCCCCAACACACACAGACACACACATCTCCGACACACCCATCGACCCACACATCCCTCACCCACTCACCCACATACATATTCCCCACCCACACAACCCCCACCCACCAGCACCCCCACACTTCCAACACCACCACCCAATCATTCCTTATCCACAACCCCCCCCCCCCCTCCTTCCACCGACCACACATAGGCCAAATCTGCGAAGTAGGTGCTATCATTTTTCTGGAGTGGAAGGAACATCGAGGAAAGACGCCAATCCAGTGTGGGATATGCCATTAAATCGGCCCGGGTTGGCAAACTAGTTGGATTTCCAAAGGCTATAAACGACAGGCTCATGACCATTAAGTTGCCCCTGCTGAATGGAGGGAAGCATGCAACCATTGTGAGTGTCTACGCACCAACTATGACCAATGAAGATGATGTCAAGAACAAGTTATATGAGGACCTGCACAATGTATTAACATTTGTTCCCAAAGGAGACAAACTTATACTCCTTGGGGATTTCAATGCCAGAGTAGGCACGGGCTCTTGGAGTGACATTATTGGAAAGCACGGAGTCGGAAATTATAATAGCAATGGACTCCTCCTTCTTCAGACATGTGCCGAACACAATCTCCTGAATACCAACACTTTTCCGTCAGCCTATGAGAAATAGGACATCGTAGATGTACCCTCGCTCGAAACACTGACACCTCATTGACTATGTCATCGTCAGGAGGAGTGACAGACAAGACGTTCGGTTGACAAAATCCATGTGTGGTGCCGAATGTTCGACCGACCATCGTCTCATTATCTCGAAAATAAACATACACATCAAACCATCACGGCGTCCTCAAGGGGTAAAAATGCAAAAAAACAAACAAACAGAAAACAACAACAACAAGTAAATGTCACCTGCATAAACAGCAAGGAAATGCAGCTGTCGTTTGAAAATATGCAGGAAAACCACCTCAAGCCCAATGCTGCAGCTAAACAGGATGCAGAAAAAACGTGGAGAGCCCTAAAGGACATAATTTAAAACACTGCTATGGATATCCTGGGTCCAGCTCCCCGAAAGCATAAAGACTGGTTTGATGAAAATTCCGAAGACATCAATCAATTGCTGGCCGAGAAAAATCTTCTCCTCAAGGCGCATTTGAATGAAACGAAGTCAACATTAAAAAAAAAAAAATAAAAACAGAAGCCTTCAAGAACATTCAGAGAGTAGTACAGCAGAAACTTCGGCACATGCGGGACTACTGGCTGAGCAGCAAAGCTGATGAAATTTAAGGCTTTGCTGACAGATACGATATGAAAAACTTCTACGACTCACTGAAAGCGGTCAATGGTTGTACATCACCAGGCATTGTTCCCCTCCTCAGTGCAGAGGGGGGAACATTGGTAACCGATAAGAAAGAAATCGTTCAACGCTGGTCAGAGCATTTCAGCAACATCTTAAATGCAACTTCCTTCTTGGATGACGAAACCATCAACTGCCTTCCTCAAGTTCCCACTAATGATACACTTGATGATCTACGAACCAAAGTGGAAGTAAAGAAAGCCATCCAGCAACTCCCCAGTGGCAAGGCGCCTGGTCCTGACTCCATCCCAGCAGAGATATACACGGCAGGTGGGCCGGTCCTAACAGAGCAGCTTCACCAAGTCTTTACAAACATATGGGTGAACGAGACCATGCCACAAGATTTCAAGGACGCGTCAATAGTCCACCTTTACAAACGTAAAGGAAACCGCCAATCCTGTGACAACCACCGACTCATCTACTTGCTTTTAATTGCAGGAAAGATTCTCGCCAGATTTTTTCTCAATCGCCCCACGGCCCATCTAAATCAAGATCTTCTTCCTGGGAGTCAATGTGGCTACAGAAAAGAACCTAGATCTGCTGACATGATTTTCGCTGCAAGGCAGCTGCAAGATAAATTTCAGGAACAGAACTGCGAAATGTTGTCCACTTTCATTGACCTTACCAAGGCTTTTGATACAGACAGGAGAGAAGGACTGTGGAAGATTATGGCAAAATATGGCTGTCCACGAAAGTTTGCCCAAATAGTGCGGCTATTTCATGATGGTATGCAGGCAAGAGTACAGGAAAATGGTGAACCTAGAATGGATTTCACGTTAATAAATGTTATTACATCCGACTGCGTTGACAGATTCTTTATGCATGTACTAATTCCTGTCATAACCCAGACAAAGAGTAACTGAGACGCTGACCTGAATGTGGTATGATAGCGTCATCACATTGTCTAGTACTGTGATATGATAGCGTCACACATTGTCTAGACCTGTCTGTGATATGATAGCGTCATCACATAGTCTAGACCTGTCTGTGATATATCAGCGTCATCACATTGTCTAGACCTGTCTGTGATATGATAGCGTCATCACATTGCCTAGTGCCAGTCTGTGATATGATAGCGTCATCACATTGTCTAGTCATGTCTGTGATATTATAGCATCATCACATTGTCTAGTGACTGTCTGTGATATGATAGCGTCATCACATTGTCTAGAAAGGTCTGTGATATGATAGCGACATCACATTGCCTAGACCGGTCTGTGATATGATAGCGTCATCACATTGTCTAGAGCTGTCTGTGATATGATAACGTCATCACATTGTCTAGACCTGTCTGTGATATGTTAGCGTCATCACATTGTCTAGTGACTGTCTGCGATATGATGGCGTCATCACATTGTCTAGACCTGTCTGTGATATGATAGCGTCATCACATTGTCTAGACCTGTCTGTGATATGATAGCGTCATTCCATTGTCTAGACCTGTCTGTGATATGATAGCGTCATCACATTGTCTAGATCTGTCTGTGATATGATAGTGTCATCACATTGTCTAGACCTGTCTGTGATATGATAGCGTCATTACATTGTCTAGACATGTCTGTGATATGATAGCGTCATCACATTGTCTAGTGACTGTCTGTGATATGATAGCGTCATCACATTGTCTAGACCTGTCTGTGATATGATAGCGGCATGACATTTTCTAGATCTGTCTGTGATATGATAGCTTCATCACATTGTCTAGTGACTGTCTGTGATATGATAACGTCATCACATTGTCTAGTCCTGTCTGTGATATGATAGCGTCATCACATTGTCTAGTGACTGTATGTGATATGATAGTGTCATCACATTGTCTAGTCCTGTCTGTGATATGTTAGCGTCATCATATTGTCTAGACCTATCTGTGATATGATAGCGTCATCACATTGTCTAGTGACTGTCTGTGATATGATAGCGTCATCACATTTTCTAGTCTTCTCTGTGATATGATAGCGTCATTACATTGTCTAGTGACTGTCTGTGATATAATAGCGTCATCACATTGTCTAGTGACTGTCTGTGATATGATAGCGTCATCACATTGTCTAGACCTGTCTATGATATGATAGCGTCATCACATTGTCTAGTGACTGTCTGTGATATGATAGCGTCATCACATTGTCTAGTGACTGTCTGTGATATGATAGCGTCATCACATTGTCTAGTTACTGTCTGTGATATGATAACGTCACCACATTGTCTAGTGACTGTCTGTGATATGAAAGCGTCATCACATTGTCTAGTGACTGTCTGTGATATGATAGCGTCATCACATTGTCTAGTGACTGTCTGTAATATGATAGCGTCATCACATTATCTAGACCTTTCTATGATATGATAGCGTCATCACATTGTCTAGACCGGTCTGTAATATGATAGCGTCATCACATTGTCTAGTCATTTCTGTGATATGATAGCGTCATCACATTATCTAGTCCTGTCTGTGATATGTTAGCGTCATCACATTGTCTAGTGACTGTCTGTGATATGAGAGCGTCATCACATTGTCTAGTCCTGTCTGTGATATGATAGCGTCATCACATTGATTAGTCCTGTCTGTAGTATGATAGCGTCATCACATTGTCTAGTGACTGTCTGTGATACGATAGCGTCATCACATTGTCTAGACTTGGCTGTGATATGATAGCGTCATCACATTGTCTAGTATTGTCTGTGATATGATAGCGTCATCACATTGTCTAAACCTGTCTGTGATATGATAGCGTCATCACATTGTCTAGTGACTGTCTGTGATATGATAGCGTCATTACATTGTCTAGTCCTGTCTGTGATATGATAGCGTCATCACATTGTCTAAACCTGTCTGCGGTATGATAACGTCATCACATTGTCTAGACCTGTCTGTGTTATGATAGCGTCATCACATTGTCTAGTCCTGTCTGTGATATGATAGCGTCATCACATTGTCTAGTGACTGTCTGTGATATGATAGCGCCATCACATTGTCTAGTCCTGTCTGTGATATGATAGCGTCATCACATTTTATAGATCTGTCTGTGATATGATAGCGTCATCACATTGTCTAGACCTTTCTGTGGTATGATAGCGTCATCACATTGTCTAGACATGTCTGTGATATAATAGCGTCATCAGATTGTCTAGAGCTGTCTGTGATATGATAGCGTCATCACATTGTCTAGACAAGTCTGCGATATGATAGCGTCATCACATTGTCTAGTCCTGTCTGTGATATGATAGCGTCATTGTCAGCGACTTGTTCGCTACAGAGTTGTCAGGACTCCCCTACTTTCGCACTGCACGAAATAATGACTCGTGACATTTGCAAAAGGAATGCAATTTATTGAGCTGATAATTTAATGGCTCTGCGAGCGTTATGCTTCATCATCATTATACACACGAATGCAATGAAGTGGTGAGAAATGATGCTAATAATCACAATCTAAATGTACAGCCTAATGTTTGACTATTGCCTAGAAACTATAGCATTTGTACAGGACACGTCTACTCTCTACCGTCTCCAGTCGGGTCTGTCCACACGCTACACATTGCCTTGTCAAGCACGGAGGCTGTCCCCTTCGTGCAGTAGCGGGTCTGGCGTGCATAGAGTCTCAAGCACGCTGGCTTGTGAGCTTGAGTAACCGGGCACTTCACGGTTACTCGCAAGGCCAAGCTTCCCAATGGCTTGGGGAAAGCCCTTGCTCACTTGTACGCGTTGGCCCCTGGTCTGACACAAATGTGTCTCCTTGTGAGGCTATTTATAGCGCTGGTGTCTCTCCTGTCTGGTGTCTCCCTACTAGACTAGTATTAACTCTCTAACTCCTTATTGGGGATGCTGACAGGCTCCCCTCCTCTCTGTGAAGTGTTACTTCCCTTTAATTAATGTTTGTAACACGTCTGGTCACAAAGAAAAATTGGTTGTTCCAATTTTGCCAGATCTCCAATCTTATATATAAATTAGGATCGTCTGTCTGTATCTATGTATGTATGTATCTATGTATGTCCTTTATACGTTCGCGAACGGCCCATCCGATTGAGATGAAATTTTCTACACGCCTTCCTGTCATTCCAGAGCTGCCAACTGTGATATTTTGTTAGTGTGAAATCGCCTGCTTACTCAGTATTATTTCATTTTTCATTTTTCATCATGATTTCATATATCTCAGGGGACCTGACTCTGTAAAAGTTATTTCAAGGGGCATAACTTTTCTGTATAACTTATAGTCATATTGTGGCATCGTTTTCAAAGATTTATAAACTCTTTGTCCATAGTTATGTACCGGCACATGAGTTATAATAAATAATGATACAATCTGTAAGGCATTTTCAAAGTTTTCATAAAAATAATGCACAATGCATAACATTGTAACTCATCTTTTTTTGCTTAAGAAGTTACTGTAGTCATGCAGGTGATTAGAAAGAGTTTTCATTAAAAATAATGGATGGTGTGTGGAAGGACATTCTTTTAAGTTACTTTTTTTGTTGTATGAATTTAATGAGAACTTACATGACTACTTATATGAATTAAATGAGATGCTCCCCACCAGGGACTGGGCGAAGCCGGACAGGGTCAGACAGACAGACAGACAGACAGACAGACAGTCGGGAACAGGAACTTATATGACTACTTATATAAATTAAATGAGATGCTTCACACCAGGAGCTGGGCGATGCCGGGCCGGGTCAGACAGACAGACAGACAGACAGACAGACAGACAGTCGGTAACGGGAACGAGAACTTATATGACTACTTATATGAATTAAATGAGATGCTACCCACCAGGGTCTGGGCGAAGCCGGGCAGGGTCAGCTAGTAAGTTATAAATCTCTCGTTTGGCAATAGAACAACTCTCTTCTTCCTTTACTCACACTGTTCTATCTTTTCACTTGGCTAATTAAGTAGCCCATATATCACTATAGTTGGTTCTATAGATATCTTTGGGAATTGTTTTGAACCGGAACCGTTGTCTTATGACTTATGTCCTGGCTTCCGTCTTTTGACCCTTTGTCTTTTGACTTTCATCTATTGACTTCTGTCTCGACCTGTCCTCCATTTTCCCGAAATGACAACCCAAATACAAGTTGACTCTGTTATGAGTGCAACGCATGAGCATAAAATGTTCATGTTCCCATTAATATCCCCTCCAAATCAAATACACACAGTTCTACTTTTCACCTTCTCGCTTCCGCTTGTGAAAAGCTATCTTCAATGTTACATTCAGGTTTCTAAGACGTTATTGTGTCCCCTGAATTAAAGTTGTAGTTCTTTGAACCAAAATAGTGTGTGCAACTTTATGTGTTTGTTTTCCTGTTTGTTTGTGTGTTTTCTAATAAACTACAGTGTACTTAAACTGCTAACATGTGTATGCGTTAGTGTACTAAATGTGTGTGTTCCTTCGAGCGCCGTAAATCGGTTTATTGTGGTTACAAACGTTTGTTATGCTTATTTGTGACCACAACTCCGCTTTCTGAAACTCGAAGTACATTCCCTATCTACTCTATTAAAGTATGGCAGTAACACACATAAAAAATTGACAACACATTGGATACACAGATGACACAGACAAGTGAAAATAAGACGTTTCCAGCGGTGGAAAACTTTTCCGCTATCTTTCTCTCTCGCTCTCTTTCTTTCAACGTTTACTCATTCTTTCATTCTCTCCTCGCATTTATTCGTCTTGCATACATCTTTCACTCGCTTTCATACTCTCCTTTTGCTCACTCATTCACTCGTCATTAAAATATGTTTCATAGCATCAAATACATGAACATTACATATTTACAATAAACGATTGGCTGAATTATAACAGTAATCACGCCAAATGACTGTGCGCTTTGTTTGTACGTTTCATGACTATACAATATGCAAAGTTATGCGGATGGTTTGTTACCGATCCTGTAATAGTAACTAATCTGATTTGGTGTGCTGGCCTGAATTATCTCAAAGGGAAATAATCTAACTACTTACTTTCATTTAAGAGAATTGGGTTAACTACCTTAAAGTATTATTTGTAAAAAAAATGATGTTAATTCCTCAATGGTTGGGTTAGTTTCGAAATGATATTTTAGATACATGAATTTATAAATGATTATAATTATGAGGTGATAACCTAATATAATATCTAGCAATTGTATTTCTATAATTGGTGTTATCTTACATGGTTTATTAACTAAATGATGGTGATTTCTAACTATCTCATGACATAGATAAAGTTATATATGCATTTGAACAATTTGCAATTCAATTATTCATCGACAAATGAAGTTATGTGTACTGTTAATAAAATAATAATATACATATATCACAGTTATATTTCTATATCTAATTACACTAACTGAAGTCCTCCTTTCCCGTGTGAAGATGGAGCAATGTTCTTTGTAGACTATTATAACATAGTTCATTTCGGCAAAGTCTTCTATGCTCTCCTTCATGGGTCGTGTATAAATATAGTTACCTACTAACATATGTAGGTTCATAGCTAACACTTCAATGTTCTCCTAGCTTATGTATGTGTCAGCGCATGTTACTTATGCGTCTGTTCGTTACACTTTTCATCGCACTGTTAATTTCACACAGTTACATGTTTGGCGATGATAACGCACTTACAGTGTATCTTAATCACCACATACGGCACCGAGTTACATAATATTTACAGTGTCACTGTTTCTGGTGATGGGTGGTCGATCTATTCGTGCCAATCAGGTACTTCAATGGTTGACGGTCGACTCAAAATGTCTGCAACAGTGTTCAATCTCCCCTTTAAGTGCTGAATGGTAAATGTGTAATTTTGGAGAATTAAAGCCCACCTGTAAACTCTGTTGTTGTGGGGAACGCCTGATTGCATCACCGACAACGGAGAATTATCGGTTTCGATTACAAACTGTGCTCCTGCCAAAAATCTATGAAATTTCTTAACACAATAGATCAAACTGAGGCCCTCCAGTTCTGTTGCTGAGTATCTAGATTCAGCAGGGCTAATCTTGCAACTTACGTACATTACTGGGTGGAACTTCCCTTCGTAGAACTGTCCTAGTATCCCAGATATGGAGATGGCACTCGCATCTGTGCGTAAGAAATAGGTAAGTTTTGAATTAGGCATACGAAGGATAGGTGGAACGCTGAAAAGATGTTTTAATTTTGATAACGCGCTAATTAATCCTGCATCTTGTACAGATAATTTAGCCGAAGCTTTTAAGATGTTAGAAAAAACACTGGTAATTTCTGCCAGATTTGGAATAAATTTACTATAGTAGTTTATCAAACCCAGTAAACTTCGGACCTGTTTCTTGGTCGTCGGCATTGTCAAGTTCAGAATCTTGGTGACGATTCTGTCGTCAGTTCTCAATTAACCTCTGCAGATGGTATGACCCAGAAAGTCAATTTGTTCCATGCCCAACTCTACTTTGGTCGGCTTCGCTGTGAGCCCAAATACTCGCAACCTGTCGAAGACTTGTCGCAGTTTCAGTAGGTGTGTTGTCCAGTCTTCCGTATGTCGTCTATGGTCGTCTGTCAGTTTAGTTTCTATCTTTATGCAGTCAATGGTCGCTGTCGTGTCTACAGTAGGGACTGGTAGTTCCATCTCGTCTTCGTCTGTCTCGTTCAATACTGTTGTGGTGCTAGCTGTGTGTGCTGTTACCTGGCTAAACATGTTTGCGTTGTCTCTGTCGTGTGTCGCCCTATCTAGTGGAGTTGTGTTGTGTACGTCTGTCGTCTCATTACTTGGTGTTGGTGCAATTTGTTCGTCTGTCTGTTGTTCTTGTCGTGAAAAGTATGGTTTCAACATGTTGATATGAAATATCTTTAAGTATCCTTTTATCGATATTTCATAATCCACATCTGATATTTTACGTTCAACGTTGAATGGCCCTTGCCAAGATGTTGGTAATAAATTTCGTTTATCAGGTAGTAGAAGCAAAACCTTCTGATTTGGTTCAAGGTGGATAGTTTTAGCACCTTTATTTGCATAGTCGAGGTTTCCATTGCTCGACACCTGTTGTGAGGGTCCAGCAATATCGACCGCTATACTCTCATGTGGTATAGGTGCTAATACTGACCTAACTTCGGCCGTTACATGCTTTCCTTTTCGTACAAGATGTTGACAAATAGTACAAGATTGACTGAAAAATTTTATGTCCGAACAAAATTTGGGCCAGTAAAATTGTGACAGAACTCTGGCTTGTGTCTTATAATAGGCCAAATGTCCAGCAAACGGTGACTCAAGTGCGATCTTTAGCACCTTTTGTCGGTATGTTACAGGTAACACCGTCTGCTGAATTTCATGGTTATTATATGTGTAATAACGCATGAGAATTCCGTTAACTTTTTTAAAGTACCAAGATGCATTCTTCGTCACTTTCGCTCGTTCGCCCAAAAGTTTAAAATACGGTGTGATTGTTTGGTCGGTGCTTTGTGCCTCGATCAATTTTTGTCTAGTAGTGTTGGTATCTGCACCACTTGGTGTTAATAGCTGTAGCATTTCATTTTGTAGGTCAGTATAGTTTGTTTCTGTATCTGACCTTGTTACAGCGTTAGCCATATGTGTATGTTTCCAGGCTTTTATGTCGTCGTCTGTACATTCTTTCAATGAATCTAAGCATTCTAAAATGAGATCCGTGCATGGATCTTGCAGGATTGCGCAAGTAAATGTGCCGGTAAGGAACGGGGTATTGATATGCGCTTTTGCCAGTGGATATTTCTCAATGGTTCCAGAGAAAGTACGGCATTTGACAAATTCACCCGTATAATCTTCTGGTCTAGCAAGTTCTTTCCTTAAACCCAGTAGAGTGCTTCCGCTATCGAGCAAACATTGGCATGGCTGATCGTTGACCAGTGCATCGTAGAACTTAAGTTTATCTCTGGAGGCACACTCTGCGTTAGCATCTTCATTTGAACATGATATTACGTGCCCACATTTTAATTTACCAGTCGCATGAAATTGGTGGCATACATTACATTTCTTAAAGTCTAAAATATCTGTTACTAATGCTACACTCTCACATTCACTCGTTGGCAACACATTCACAAGTTCCGGATCAATGTCACTCTCACCGTCTGATGATGTATCGATGAGTGCTGCATTATTTGCCTTCATTCGTTGTCAACCAATACATCTATTGCTATAGTGGCCATAACTGGAACAAAAATAACATTTAACAGCACGTTTGAACGATGATCTTCTGCTTTCTTGCTTCTTTAACACTGCCTCTAAGTGTGACGGATATGCGGGGTTCTTATCACACATTGAGTAAGTCGGGTGAAAAAGACTACAATAGTTACATCGAGGTGGTTTTTGATATGGTTTGTCCTTCTTACGGTAATCTTTTTGGTTGTAAGATCTATCAGGAACTTTGTTTGGAAAAGCAGTAATTTCTGTATCATGTGTTGTAGATTTAAATATGTCCCTGTTAGATGAAAAATATGCTGATCCCCGTTTCTCTAATTGCTGAATGGATTCAATATCTGACTGTTGTAAAAACTTCGCAAAAGGGGTAGGAACGGTAGATATTACCTTGTCCATTACCATAAGTTCTTCTAGTTTTTCATAGTTGTTACCCACTTTCGCCGCCCTAGTACACTTTTTAAATGTGCTCTGCACGTTAGAGATGTAGTCTAAGAAGGTTTCAGTTGCTTTTGGCTTAATTTGGAAGAATTGAATTTGGTACCCAGTAGCGTCTACAAGAAAATGTTGCATTATCCTATCGTGTATGTGTATCCTATACTGATAAGTGTTTCTTAGCTCTGTAGGTATGGATTCTATTACTTTTAACGGCTCCCCACTGAGGTTCCTCGTGTAGATCATTGCCCAGTCATCCAAAGGTATTTTCTGCGTTTTTAGTTGGAATTCTATGTTCTCAGTCCATGCGCTTATTGAATCCCCTACACTATATGGTTTTATAAGGCCTTTGTACTTACTAAATCTGTTCTGTTCTTCTTGGCTCTTTTGTTTGCTAGAGGCTATTTGTATGTTAGAATCTACCTCAATTTCCTTCATCTTTAATTTAGTATCTGAGTCTACTTGTATCTGCTGTTGTTTGCTGGTATGATCTAAGTCTAACTGTTTTTGTTTGATAACTTGGTCTAACTCTAATTGTTTATGTTTGGTAACTTCTTCTAACTCTAACTGTTTCTGTTTGGTAGCTTGATCTAACTCTAATTGTTTCTGTTTAGTAACTTGATCTAACTCTAATTGTTTCTGTTTGGTAGCTTCCTCGACCTCTTTCATTTCATTTTGATGCTGCCTTTCTAATGCTCTTTCATCCCTGTCAAGAGCAGCTTTTCTTTCTGTTTCTTCTCTATGTCGAGCTATTTCTTCTTTATACTTTTGATCCGCCCACTTTTCTAGCTTATCTCCAGTGTGGCCCATTTCCTTGCCTGCCTGGATACAATCATTTAGTGACGCCATTTTATGGCTTTATGTTAGTTCAAAAATGATCTCACAATAATATTCATACAATAGTTTGTAATAATGTGTTAGTAAATATACATCTTTACTGAAAAAGAAGATGCATGATTAATTTAGAGCATACCAAAATATTCTGAAAATATACTCATCTAATTCTTTGGAAAATACGGTTCTTGGGATGTTCCACCGCTGTCTTCCACACTCACAAAATGTTTGACTTGATAACACAATGACTGCTTCTGTTTAGTAGAGCATCAATTAGACACACGCTTATGTTGTAAATACAAGCTTATCTTTCATGCGAATGATGAATGAAAAAATGTGATAGATAGTGATAAATGGTGTTAATGACTGAATGATATGATTGTCTGAATGATATGTTAGATGATATGTGAGATGATTCGTCATATGACAGTCAATGTCGTCTTGTCTTCACTTTCTGACTATGGTGTAACTTCGTTCTAGGCTTTAGTTCAGTCGCTAATCTATTTACTGACTTCGTAGAATGGTGACATTGATGGCTGTATCACACAAAATGAAATGTACACGGCGGTTACTTTGGTAATATTCACTGATGATTGTATACATTTCTATAGATTTCTTTATAATAACACACTTTCAAAATTAATTTCCGTAGAATTTCACAATTTATCGATTTAATTTGGCTTTATTGTGGTTCACGCTCCACAAATGGTATGATCGTATAATTACCGAATAAAATTATTTCAGCCATGTATGGAAACAAATTTACATTATTTTCACATATATAACACGGACATGATGTTAAATCGTGCAATTCACTGATGCTGGTTCAGAACTTCCTGATACCAATTGATAGCTGGCGTTAGTTCAGTGGTTTATAACACCACTTGCCTACTGGCGTTGGTTCACTGTTTTCTGACACCAATTGCCTACTGGCGTTGGTTCAGTGGTTTCTGAGACCAATTGGGGTCCTGCCTGTCAGCGACTTGTTCGCTACAGAGTTGTCAGGACTCCCCTACTTTCGCACTGCACGAAATAATGACTCGTGACATTTGCAAAAGGAATGCAATTTATTGAGCTGATAATTTAATGGCTCTGCGAGCGATATGCTTCATCATCATTATACAACACGAATGCAATGAAGTGGTGAGAAATGATGCTAATAATCACAATCTAATGTACAGCCTAATGTTTGACTATTGCCTAGAAACTATAGCATTTGTACAGGACACGTCTACTCTCTACCGTCTCCAGTCGGGTCTGTCCACACGCTACACATTGCGTGGTCAAGCACGGAGGCTGTCCTCTTCGTGCAGTAGCGGGTCTGGCGTGCATAGAGTCTCAAGCACGCTGGCTTGTGAGCTTGAGTAACCGGGCACTTCACGGTTACTCGCAAGGCCAAGCTTCCCAATGGCTTGGGGA
Organism: Cepaea hortensis; assembly: GCA_963921405.1. Taxonomy (NCBI): domain Eukaryota; kingdom Metazoa; phylum Mollusca; class Gastropoda; order Stylommatophora; family Helicidae; genus Cepaea; species Cepaea hortensis. The sequence continues at coordinate 89,908,755 of OY992895.1, read as the reverse complement.
AAGCCCTTGCTCACTTGTACGCGTTGGTCTGACCTGGTCTGACACAAATGTGTCTCCTTGTGAGGCTATTTATAGCGCTGGTGTATCTCCTGTCTGGTGTATCCCTACTAGACTAGTATTAACTCTCTAACTCCTTATTGGGGAGTGATGACGCTATGATATGATAGCGTCATCACATTGTCTAGTCCTGTCTGTGATATGATAGCGTCATCACATTGTCTAGTCCTGTCTGTGATATGATAGCGTCATCACATTGTCTAGTTCTGTCTGTGATATGTTTGCGTAATCACATTGTCTAGTCCTGTCTGTGATATGATAGCGTCATCACATTGTCTAGTCCTGTCTATGATATGATAGCGTCATCACATTGTCTATTCCTGTCTGTGATATGATAGCGTCATCACATTGTCTAGTCCTGTCTGTGATATGATAGCGTCATCACATTGTCTAGACCTGTCTGTGATATGATAGCGTCATCACATTGTCTAGTGCCTGTCTGTGATATGATAGCGTCATCACATTGTCTAGCCATGTCTGTGATATGATAGCGTCATCACATTGTCAAGTGACTGTCTGTGATATGATAGCGTCATCACATTGTCTAGAAATGTCTGTGATGTGATAGCGTCATCACATTGTCTAGACCTGTCTGTGATATGTTAATGTCATCACATTGTCTAGTGACTGTCTGTGATATGATAGCGTCATCACATTGTGTAGTGCCAGTCTGTGATATGATAGCGTCATCACATTGTCTAGTCATGTCTGTGATATGATAGCGTCATCACATTGTCTAGTGACTGTCTGTGATATGATAGCGTCATCACATTGTCTAGAAATGTCTGTGATATGATAGCGTCATCACATTGTCTATACCTGTCTGTGATATGATAGCTTCATCACATTGTCTAGATCTGTCTGTGATATGATAGCTTCATCACATTGTCTAGATCTGTCTGTGATATGATTGCGTCATCACATTGTCTAGTGCCGGTCTATGATATGGTAGCGTCATCACATTGTCTAGTCATGTCTGTGATATGATAGCGTCATCACATTGTCTAGTGACTGTCTGTGATATGATAGCGTCATCACATTGTCTAGAAATGTCTGTGATATGATAGCGTCATCAAATTGTCTAGAAATGTCTGTGATATGAAAGCGTCATCACATTGTCTAGACCTGTCTGTGATATGATAGCGTCATTGCATTGTCTAGAGCTGTCTGTGATATGATAACGTCATCACATTGTTAAGACCTGTCTGTGATATGTTAGCGTCATCACATTGTCTAGTGACTGTCTGTGATATGATGGCGTCATCACATTGTCTAGACCTCTCTGTGATATGATAGCGTCATAACATTGTCTAGACCTGTCTGTGATATGATAGCGTCATTCCATTGTCTAGACCTGTCTGTGATATGATAGCGTCATCACATTGTCTAGATCTGTCTGTGATATGATAGCGTCATCACATTGTCTAGACCTGTCTGTGATATGATAGCGTCATCACATTGTCTAGTTCTGTCTGTGATATGTTTGCGTAATCATATTGTCTAGTCCTGTCTGTGATATGATAGCGTCATCACATTGTCTAGTCCTGTCTATGATATGATAGCGTCATCACATTGTCTAGACCTGTCTGTGATATGATAGCGTCATCACATTTTCTAGTGCCTGTCTGTGATATGATAGCGTCATCACATTGTCTAGCCATGTCTGTGATATAATAGCGTCATCACATTGTCTAGTGACTGTCTGTGATATGATAGCGTCATCACATTGTCTAGAAATGTCTGTGATGTGATAGCGTCATCACATTGTCTAGACCTGTCTGTGATATGTTAATGTCATCACATTGTCTAGTGACTGTCTGTGATATGATAGCGTCATCACATTGTGTAGTGCCAGTCTGTGATATGATAGCGTCATCACATTGTCTAGTCATGTCTGTGATATGATAGCGTCATCACATTGTCTAGTGACTGTCTGTGATATGATAGCGTCATCACATTGTCTAGAAATGTCTGTGATATGATAGCGTCATCACATTGTCTAGACCTGTTTGTGATATGATAGCTTCATCACATTGTCTAGATCTGTCTGTGATATGATAGCTTCATCACATTGTCTAGATCTGTCTGTGATATGATTGCGTCATCACATTGTCTAGTGCCGGTCTATGATATGGTAGCGTCATCACATTGTCTAGTCATGTCTGTGATATGATAGCGTCATCACATTGTCTAGTGACTGTCTGTGATATGATAGCGTCATCACATTGTCTAGAAATGTCTGTGATATGATAGCGTCATCAAATTGTCTAGAAATGTCTGTGATATGAAAGCGTCATCACATTGTCTAGACCTGCCTGTGATATGATAGCGTCATTGCATTGTATAGAGCTGTCTGTGATATAATAACGTCATCACATTGTTTAGACCTGTCTGTGATATGTTAGCGTCATTACATTGTCTAGTGACTGTCTGCGATATGATGGCGTCATCACATTGTCTAGACCTCTCTGTGATATGATAGCGTCATAACATTGTCTAGACCTGTCTGTGATATGATAGCGTCATTCCATTGTCTAGACCTGTCTGTGATATGATAGCGTCATCACATTGTCTAGATCTGTCTGTGATATGATAGCGTCATCACATTGTGTAGACCTGTCTGTGATATGATAGCGTCATCACATTGTCTAGACATGTCTGTGATATGATAGCGTCATCACATTGTCTAGTGACTGTCTGTGATATGATAGCGTCATCCAATTGTCTAGACCTGTTTGTGATATGATAGCGGCATGAAATTTTCTAGACCTCTCTGTGAAATGATAGCGTCATCACATTGTCTAGTGACTGTATGTGATATGATAGCGTCATCACATTGTCTAGTTCTGTATGTGATATGATAGCGTCATCACATTGTCTAGTCCTGTCTGTGATATGTTAGCGCCATCATATTGTTTAGTGACTGTCTGTGATATGATAGCGTCATCACATTGTCTAGACCTGTCTGTGATATGATAGCGGCATCACATTGTCTAGACCTATCTGTGATATGATAGCGTCATCACATTGTCTAGTGACTGTCTGTGATATGATAGCGTCATCACATTGTCTAGTTCTGTCTGTGATATGATAGCGTCATCACATTGTCTAGTGCCAGTCTGTGATATGATAGCGTCATCACATTGTCTAGTCATGTCTGTGATATGATAGCGTCATCACATTGTCTAGTGACTGTCTGTGATATGATAGCGTCATCACATTGTCTAGTCATGTCTGTGATATGATAGCGTCATCACATTGTCTAGTGACTGTCTGTGATATGATAGCGTCATCACATTGTCTAGAAATGTCTGTGATATGATAGCGTCATCACATTTTCTAGACCTGTCTGTAATATGATAGCTTAATCACATTGTCTAGATCTGTCTGTGATATGATAGCGTCATGACATTGTCTAGACCTGTCTGTGATATGATAGCGTCATCACATTGTCTAGTGACTGTCTGTGATATTATAGCGTCATCACATTGTCTAGTGCCAGTCTGTGATATGGTAGCGTCATCACATTGTCTATTCATGTCTGTGATATGATAGCGTCATTACATTGTCTAGTGACTGTCTGTGATATGATAGCGTCATCACATTATCTAGAAATGTCTGTGATATGATAGCGTCATCACATTGTCTAGAAATGTCTGTGAAATGATAGCGTAATCACATTGTCTAGACATGTCTGTGATATGATAGCGTCATTACATTGTCTAGAGCTGTCTGTGATATAATAACGTCATCACATTGTCTAGACCTGTCTGTGATATGTTAGCGTCATCACATTTTCTAGTGACTGTCTGCGATATGATGGCGTCATCACATTGTCTAGACCTGTCTGTGATATGATAGCGTCATCACATTGTCTAGACCTGTCTGTGATATGATAGCGTCATTCCATTGTCTAGACCTGTCTGTGATATGATAGCGTCATCACATTGTCTAGATCTGTCTGTGATATGATAGCGTCATCACATTGTCTAGACCTGTCTGTGATATGATAGCGTCATCACATTATCTAGACATGTCTGTGATATGATAGCGTCATCACATTGTCTAGTGACTCTCTGTGATATGATAGCGTCATCACATTGTCTAGACCTGTCTGTGATATGATAGCGGCATGACATTTTCGAGACTTGTCTGTGATATGATAGCGTCATCACATTGTCTAGTGACTGTCTGTGATATGATAGCGTCATCACATTGTCTAGTCCTGTCTGCGATATGTTAGCGTCATCATATTGTCTAGTGACTGTCTGTGATATGATAGCGTCATCACATTGTCTAGTGACTGTCTGTGATATGATAGCGTCATCACATTGTCTAGTCCTGTCTGTGATATTATAGCGTCATCACATTGTATAGACTTTTCTATGATATGATAGCGTCATCACATTGTCTAGTGACTGTCTGTGATATGATAGTGTCATCACATTGTCTAGTGACTGTCTGCGATATGATAGCGTCAAAACATTGTCTAGTAACTGTCTGTGATATGATAGCGTCATCACATTGTCTAGTGACTGTCTGTGATATGATAGCGTCATCACATTGTCTAGACCTGTCTGTGATATGATAGCGTCATCACATTGACTAGTCCTTTATGTGATATGATAGCTTCATCACATTGTCTAGTGACTGTCTTTGACATGATAGCGTCATCACATTGTCTAGACCTGTCTGTGATATGATAGCGGCATCACATTGTCTAGACCTGTCTTTAATATGATAGCGCCATCATATTGCCTAGTGACTGTCTGTGATATGATAGCGTAATCACATTGTCTAGTTCTGTCTGTGATATGATAGCGTCATCACATTGTCTAGACAGTTCTGTGATATGATAGCGTCATCACATTGTCTAGACCTGTCTGTAATATGATAGCGTCATCACATTGTCTAGTCCTTTCTGTGATATGATAGCGTCATCACATTGTCTAGTTCTGTCTGTGATATGTTAGCGTCATCACATTGTCTAGTGACTGTCTGGGATATGATAGCATCATCACATTGTCTAATGCTGTCTGTGATATGATAGCGTCATCACATTGATTTGTCCTGTCTGTGGTATGATAGCGTGATCACATTGTCTAGTGACTGTCTGTGATATGAAAGCGTCATCACATTGTTTAGTGACTGTCTGTGATATGATAACATCATCACATTGTCTAGTGACTGTCTGTGATACGATAGCGTCATCATATTGTCTAGTCCTGTCTGTGATATGATAGCGTCATCACATTGTCTAGACCTGTCTGTGGTATGATAGCGTCATCACATTGTCTAGTGACTGTCTGTGATATGATTGCGTCATTACATTGTCTAGTCCTGTCTGTGATATGATAGCGTCATCACATTGTCTAAACCTGTCTGCGGTATGATAGCGTCATCACATTGTCTAGACCTGTCTGTGGTATGATAGCGTCATCACATTGTCTAGTCCGGTCTGTGACATAATAGCGTCATCACATTGTCTAGTATTGTCTGTGATATGACAGCGGCATCACATTGTCTAAACCTGTCTGTGATATGATAGCGTCATCACATTGTCTAGTGACTGTCTGTGATATGATAGCGCCATCACATTGTCTAGTCCTGTCTGTGATATGAAAGCGCCATCACATTTTAAAGACCTGTCTGTGATATGATAGCGTCATAACATTGTCTAGTCCTGTCTGTGATTTGATAACGTCATCACATTGTCTAGTCCTGTCTATGATATGATAGCGTCATCACATTTGCTAGTCCTGTCTGTGATATGTTAGCGTCATCATATTGTCTAGTGACTGTCTGTGATATGATAGCGTCATCACATTGACTAGACCTTTCTGTGATCTGATAGCGTCATCACATTGTCTAGACCTGTCTGTGATATGATAGCGTCGTCACATTGTCTAGATCTGTCTGTAATATGATAGCGTCATCACATTGTCTAGACCTGTCTGTGATATGATAGCGTCATCACATTGTCTAGACATGTCTGTGATATGATAGCGACATCACATTGTCTAGTGACTGTCTGTGATATGATAGCGTCATCACATTGTCTAGACCTGTCTGTGATATGATAGCGGCATGACATTTTCTAGACCTGTCTGTGATATGATAGCGTCATCACATTGTCTAGTTACTGTATGTGATATGATAGCGTCATCACATTGTCTAGTTGTGTCTATGATATGATAGCGTCATCACATTGTCTAGTCCTGTCTGTGATATGTTAGCGTCATCATATTGTCTGGTGACTGTCTGTGATATGATAGCGTCATCACATTTTCTAGACCTGTCTGTGATATGACAGCGTCATTACATTGTCTAGTGACAGTCTGTGATATGATAGCGTCATCACATTGTCTAGTGACTGTCTGTGATATAATAGCGTCATCACATTTTCTAGTGACTGTCTGTGATATGATAGCGTCATCACATTGTCTAGACCTGTCTATGATAAGATAGCGTCATCACATTGTCTAGTGACTGTCTGTGATATGATAGCGTCATCACATTGTCCAGTGACTGTCTGTGATATGATTGCGTCATCACATTGTCTAGTGACTCTCTGTGATATGATAACGTCATCACATTGTCTAGTGACTGTCTGTGATATGATAGCTTCATCACATTGTCTAGTGACTGTCTATGATATTATAGCGTCATCACATTGTCTAGACCTTTCTATGATATGATAGCGTCATCACATTGCCTAGTGACTGTTTGTGATATGATAGCGTCATCACATTGTCTAGTGACTGTCGGTGATATGATAGCGTCATCACATTGTCTAGTAACTGTCTATGATATGATAGCGTCATCACATTGTCTAGTGACTGTCTGTGATATGATAGCGTCATCACATTGTCTAGACCTGTCTGTGATATGATAGCGTCATCACATTGACTAGTCCTTTCTGTGATATGATAGCGTCATCATATTGCCTAGTGACTGTCTGTGATCTGATAGCGTAATCACATTGTCTAGTCGTGTCTGTGATATGATAGCGTCATCACATTGTCTAGACCTGTCTGTAATATGATAGCGTCATTGCATTGTATAGAGCTGTCTGTGATATGATAACGTCATCACATTGTTTAGACCTGTCTGTGATATGTTAGCGTCATTACATTGTCTAGTGACTGTCTGCGATATGATGGCGTCATCACATTGTCTAGACCTCTCTGTGATATGATAGCGTCATAACATTGTCTAGACCTGTCTGTGATATGATAGCGTCATTCCATTGTCTAGACCTGTCTGTGATATGATAGCGTCATCACATTGTCTAGATCTGTCTGTGATATGATAGCGTCATCACATTGTGTAGACCTGTCTGTGATATGATAGCGTCATCACATTGTCTAGACATGTCTGTGATATGATAGCGTCATCACATTGTCTAGTGACTGTCTGTGATATGATAGCGTCATCCAATTGTCTAGACCTGTTTGTGATATGATAGCGGCATGAAATTTTCTAGACCTCTCTGTGAAATGATAGCGTCATCACATTGTCTAGTGACTGTATGTGATATGATAGCGTCATCACATTGTCTTGTTCTGTATGTGATATGATAGCGTCATCACATTGTCTAGTCCTGTCTGTGATATGTTAGCGCCATCATATTGTTTAGTGACTGTCTGTGATATGATAGCGTCATCACATTGTCTAGACCTGTCTGTGATATGATAGCGGCATCACATTGTCTAGACCTATCTGTGATATGATAGCGTCATCACATTGTCTAGTGACTGTCTGTGATATGATAGCGTCATCACATTGTCTAGTTCTGTCTGTGATATGATAGCGTCATCACATTGTCTAGTGCCAGTCTGTGATATGATAGCGTCATCACATTGTCTAGTCATGTCTGTGATATGATAGCGTCATCACATTGTCTAGTGACTGTCTGTGATATGATAGCGTCATCACATTGTCTAGTCATGTCTGTGATATGATAGCGTCATCACATTGTCTAGTGACTGTCTGTGATATGATAGCGTCATCACATTGTCTAGAAATGTCTGTGATATGATAGCGTCATCACATTTTCTAGACCTGTCTGTAATATGATAGCTTAATCACATTGTCTAGATCTGTCTGTGATATGATAGCGTCATCACATTGTCTAGACCTGTCTGTGATATGATAGCGTCATCACATTGTCTAGTGACTGTCTGTGATATTATAGCGTCATCACATTGTCTAGTGCCAGTCTGTGATATGGTAGCGTCATTACATTGTCTATTCATGTCTGTGATATGATAGCGTCATTACATTGTCTAGTGACTGTCTGTGATATGATAGCGTCATCACATTATCTAGAAATGTCTGTGATATGATAGCACCATCACATTGTCTAGAAATGTCTGTGAAATGATAGCGTCATCACATTGTCTAGACCTGTCTGTGATATGATAGCGTCATTACATTGTCTAGAGCTGTCTGTGATATAATAACGTCATCACATTGTCTAGACCTGTCTGTGATATGTTAGCGTCATCAGATTTTCTAGTGACTGTCTGCGATATGATGGCGTCATCACATTGTCTAGACCTGTCTGTGATATGATAGCGTCATCACATTGTCTAGACCTGTCTGTGATATGATAGCGTCATTCCATTGTCTAGACCTGTCTGTGATATGATAGCGTCATCACATTGTCTAGATCTGTCTGTGATATGATAGCGTCATCACATTGTCTAGACCTGTCTGTGATATGATAGCGTCATCACATTGTCTAGACATGTCTGTGATATGATAGCGTCATCACATTGTCTAGTGACTCTCTGTGATATGATAGCGTCATCACATTGTCTAGACCTGTCTGTGATATGATAGCGGCATGACATTTTCGAGACTTGTCTGTGATATGATAGCGTCATCACATTGTCTAGTGACTGTCTGTGATATGATAGCGTCATTACATTGTCTAGTCCTGTCTGCGATATGTTAGCGTCATCATATTGTCTAGTGACTGTCTGTGATATGATAGCGTCATCACATTGTCTAGTGACTGTCTGTGATATGATAGCGTCATCACATTGTCTAGTCCTGTCTGTGATATGATAGCGTCATTACATTGTCTAGTGACTGTCTGTGATATAATAGCGTCACCACATTGTCTAGTGACTGTCTGTGATATAATAGCGTCATCACATTGTCTAGTGACTGTGATATGATAGCGTCATCACATTGTCTTGACCTGTCTATGATATGATAGCGTCATTACATTGTCTAGTGACTGTCTGTGATATGATAGCGTCATCACATTGTCCAGTGACTGTCTGTGATATGATTGCGTCATCACATTGTCTAGTGACTGTCTGTGATATGATAGCGTCATCACATTGTCTAGTTACTGTCTGTGATATGATAGCGTCATCACATTGTATAGTGACTGTCTGTGATATGAATAGCTTCATCACATTGTCTAGTGACTGTCTGTGATATTATAGCGTCATCAAATTGTCTAGACCTTTCTATGATATGATAGCGTCATCACATTGTCTAGTGACTGTCTGTGATATGTTAGCGTCATCACATTGTCTAGTGACTGTCTGTGATATGATAGCGTCATCATATTGTCTAGACCTGTCTGTGGTATGATAGCGTCATCACATTGTCTAGTACTGTCTGTGATATGATAGCGTCATCACATTGTCTAAATCTGTCTGTGATATAATAGCGTCATCACATTGTCTAGTGACTGTCTGTGATATGATAGCGCCATCACATTGTCTAGTCCTGTCTGTGATATGATAGCGTCATCACATTTTATAGACCTGTCTGTGATATGATAGCGTCATCACATTGTCTAGTCCTGTCTGTGATATGATAGCGTCATCACATTGTCTAGTCCTGTCTATGATATGATAGCGTCATCACATTGTCTATTCCTTTCTGTGATATGATAGCGTCATCACATTGTCTAGTCCTGTCTGTGATATGATAACGTCATCACATTGTCTAGTCCTGTCTGTGATATGATAGCGTCATCACATTGTCTAAACCTGTCTGCGGTATGATAGCGTCATCACATTGTCTAGACCTGTCTGTGGTATGTTAGCGTCATCACATTGTCTAGTCCTGTCTGTGATATGATAGCGTCATCACATTGTCTAGTATTGTCTGTGATATGATAGCGTCATCTCATTGTCTAAACCTGTCTGTGATATGATAGCGTCATCACATTGTCTAGTGACTGTCTGTGATATGATAGCGCCATCACATTGCCTAGTCCTGTCTGTGATATGATAGCGTCATCACATTGTCTAGATCTTTCTGTGATATGCTAGCGTCATCACATTGTCTAGACCTTTCTGTGGTATGATAGCGTCATCACATTGTCTAGACCTGTCTGTGGTATAATAGCGTCATCACATTGTCTAGAGCTGTCTGTGATATGATAGCGTCATCACATTGTCTAGACAATTCTGTGATATGATAGCGTCATCACATTGTCTAGTCCTGTCTGTGATATGATAGCGTCATCACATTGTCTAGTCCTGTCTGTGATATGATAGCGTCATCACATTGTCTAGTTCTGCCTGTGATATGATAGCGTCATCACATTGTCTAGAAATGTCTGTGATATGATAGCGTCGTCACATTGTCTAGAAATATCTGTGATATGATAGCGTCATCACATTGTCTAGACCTGTCTGTGATATGATAGCGTCATTACATTGTCTAGAGCTGTCTGTGATATGATAACGTTATCACATTGTTTAGACCTGTCTGTGATATGTTAGCGTCATCACATTGTCTAGTCCTGTCTGTGATATGATAGCGTCATTACATTGTCTAGTGACAGTCTGTGATATGATAGCGTCATCACATTGTCTAGTGACTGTCTGTGATATAATATCGTTATCACATTTTCTAGTGACTGTCTGTGATATGATAGCGTCATTACATTGTCTAGACCTGTCTATGATATGATAGCGTCATCACATTGTCTAGTGACTGTCTGTGATATGATAGCGTCATCACATTGTCCAGTGACTGTCTGTGATATGATTGCGTCATCACATTGTCTAGTGACTGTCTGTGATATGATAGCGTCATCACATTGTCTAGTGACTGTCTGTGATATGATAGCTTCATCACATTGTCTAGTGACTGTCTGTGATATTATAGCGTCATCACATTGTCTAGACTTTTCTATGATATGATAGCGTCATCAAATTGTCTAGTGACTGTCTGTGATATGAAATTGTCATCACATTGTCTAGTGACTGTCTGTGATATGATAGCGTCATCACATTGTCTAGTAACTGTCTGTGATATGATAGCGTCATCACATTGTCTAGTGACTGTCTGTGATATGATAGCGTCATCACATTGTCTAGACCTGTCTGTGATATGATAGCGTCATAACATTGACTAGTCCTTTATGTGATATGATAGCTTCATCACATTGTCTAGTGACTGTCTTTGATATGATAGCGTCATCACATTGTCTAGACCTGTCTGTGATATGATAGCGGCATCACATTGTCTAGACCTGTCTGTAATATGATAGCGCCATCATATTGCCTAGTGACTGTCTGTGATATGATAGCGTAATCACATTGTCTAGTTCTGTCTGTGATATGATAGCGTCATCACATTGTCTAGACCGTTCTGTGATATGATAGCGTCATCACATTGCCTAGACCTGACTGTAATATGATAGCGTCATCACATTGTCTAGTCCTTTCTGTGATATGATAGCGTCATCACATTGTCTATTTCTGTCTGTGATATGTTAGCGTCATCACATTGTCTAGTGACTGTCTGGGATATGATAGCATCATCACATTGTCTAAGGCTGTCTGTGATATGATAGCGTCATCACATTGATTTGTCCTGTCTGTGGTATGATAGTGTGATCACATTGTCTAGTGACTGTCTGTGATATGATAGCGTCATCACATTGTTTAATGACTGTCTGTGATATGATAGCATCATCACATTGTTTAGTGACTGTCTGTGATACGATAGCGTCATCATATTGTCTAGTCCTGTCTGTGATATGATAGCGTCATCACATTGTCTAGACCTGTCTGTGGTATGATAGCGACATCACATTGTCTAGTCCTCTCTGTGATATGATTGCGTCATCACATTGTCTAGTATTGTCTGTGATATGATAGCGTCATCACATTGTCTAAACCTGTCTGTGATATGATAGCGTCATCACATTGTCTAGTGACTGTCTGTGATATGATTGCGTCATTACATTGTCTAGTCCTGTCTGTGATATGATAGCGTCATCACATTGTCTAAACCTGTCTGCGGTATGATAGCGTCATCACATTGTCTAGACCTGTCTGTGGTATGATAGCGTCATCACATTGTCTAGTCCGGTCTGTGACATAATAGCGTCATCACATTGTCTAGTATTGTCTGTGATATGATAGCGGCATCACATTGTCTAAACCTGTCTGCGGTATGATAGCGTCATCACATTGTCTAGACCTGTCTGTGGTATGATAGGGTCATCACATTGTCTAGTCCTGTCTGTGATATGATAGCGTCATCACATTGTCTAGTATTGTCTGTGATATGATAGCGTCATCTCATTGTCTAAACCTGTCTGTGATATGATAGCGTCATCACATTGTCTAGTGACTGTCTGTGATATGATAGCGCCATCACATTGCCTAGTCCTGTCTGTGATATGATAGCGTCATCACATTGTATAGATCTTTCTGTGATATGCTAGCGTCATCACATTTTTTAGACCTTTCTGTGGTATTATAGCGTCATCACATTGTCTAGAACTGTCTGTGGTATAATAGCGTCATCACATTGTCTAGAGCTGTCTGTGATATGATAGCGTCATCACATTGTCTAGACAAGTCTGTGATATGATAGCGTCATCACATTGTCTAGTCCTGTCTGTGATATGATAGCGTCATCACATTGTCTAGTCCTGTCTGTGATATGATAGCGTCATCACATTGTCTAATCCTGTCTATGATATGATAGCGTCATCACATTGTCTATTCCTGTCTGTGATATGATAGCGTCATCACATTGTCTAGTCCTGTCTGTGATAAGATAGCGTCATCACATTGTCTAGACCTGTCTGTGATATGATAGCGTCATCACATTGTCTAGTGCCAGTCTGTGATATGATAGCGTCATCACATTGTCTAGTCATGTCTGTGATATGATAGCGTCATCACATTGTCTTGTGACTGTCTGTGATATGATAGCGTCATCACATTGTCTAGAAATGTCTGTGATGTGATAGCGTCATCACATTGTCTAGACCTGTCTGTGATATGTTAGCGTCATCACATTGTCTAGTGACTTTCTGTGATATGATAGTGTCATCACATTGTGTAGTGCCAGTCTGTGATATGATAGCGTCATCACATTGTCTAGTCATGTCTGTGATATGATAGCGTCATCACATTGTCTAGTGACTTTCTTTTATATGATAGAGTCATCACATTGTCTATAAATGTCTGTGATATGATAGCGTCATCACATTGTCTAGACCTGTCTTTGATATGATAGCTTCATCACATTGTCTAGATCTGTCTGTGATATGATAGCGTCATCACATTTTTTAGACCTTTCTGTGGTATTATAGCGTCATCACATTGTCTAGAACTGTCTGTGGTATAATAGCGTCATCACATTGTCTAGAGCTGTCTGTGATATGATAGCGTCATCACATTGTCTAGACCTGTCTGTGATATGATAGCGTCATCACATTGTCTAGTGACTGTCTGTGATATGATAGCGTCATCACATTGTCTAGTGCCAGTCTGTGATATGGTAGCGTCATCACATTGTCTAGTCATGTCTGTGATATGATAGCGTCATCACATTGTCTAGTGACTGTCTGTGATATGATAGCGTCATCACATTGTCTAGAAATGTCTGTGATATGATAGCGTCATCACATTGTCTAGAAATATCTGTGATATGATAGCGTCATTACATTGTCTAGAGCTGTCTGTGATATGATAACGTTATCACATTGTTTAGACCTGTCTGTGATATGTTAGCGTCATCAAATTGTCTAGTCCTGTCTGTGATATGATAGCGTCATTACATTGTCTAGTGACAGTCTGTGATATGATAGCGTCATCACATTGTCTAGTGACTGTCTGTGATATAATAGCGTTATCACATTTTCTAGTGACTGTCTGTGATATGATAGCGTCATCACATTGTCTAGACCTGTGTATGATATGATAGCGTCATCACATTGTCTAGTGACTGTCTGTGATATGATAGCGTCATAACATTGTCCAGTGACTGTCTGTGATATGATTGCGTCATGACATTGTCTAGTGACTGTCTGTGATATGATAGCGTCATCACATTGTCTAGTGACTGTCTGTGATATGATAGCTTCATCACATTGTCTAGTGACTGTCTGTGATATTATAGCGTCATCACATTGTATAGACTTTTCTATGATATGATAGCGTCATCACATTGTCTAGTGACTGTCTGTGATATGATAGTGTCATCACATTGTCTAGTGACTGTCTGTGATATGATAGCGTCAAAACATTGCCTAGTAACTGTCTGTGATATGATAGCGTCATCACATTGTCTAGTGACTGTCTGTGATATGATAGCGTCATCACATTGTCTAGACCTGTCTGTGATATGATAGCGTCATCACATTGAGTAGTCCTTTATGTGATATGATAGCTTCATCACATTGTCTAGTGACTGTCTTTGATATGATAGCGTCATCACATTGTCTAGACCTGTCTGTGATATGATAGCGGCATCACATTGTCTAGACCTGTCTGTAATATGATAGCGCCATCGTATTGCCTAGTGACTGTCTGTGATATGATAGCGTAATCACATTGTCTAGTTCTGTCTGTGATATGATAGCGTCATCACATTGTCTAGACAGTTCTGTGATATGATAGCGTCATCACATTGTCTAGACCTGTCTGTAATATGATAGTGTCATCACATTGTCTAGTCCTTTCTGTGATATGATAGCGTCATCACATTGTCTAGACCTGTCTGTGGTATGATAGCGACATCACATTGTCTAGTCCTCTCTGTGATATGATTGCGTCATCACATTGTCTAAACCTGTCTGTGATATGATAGCGTCATCACATTGTCTAGTGACTGTCTGTGATATGATTGCGTCATTACATTGTCTAGTCCTGTCTGTGATATGATAGCGTCATCACATTGTCTAAACCTGTCTGCGGTATGATAGCGTCATCACATTGTCTAGACCTGTCTGTGGTATGATAGCGTCATCACATTGTCTAGTCCGGTCTGTGACATAATAGCGTCATCACATTGTCTAGTATTGTCTGTGATATGATAGCGGCATCACATTGTCTAAACCTGTCTGCGGTATGATAGCGTCATCACATTGTCTAGTATTGTCTGTGATATGATAGCGTCATCTCATTGTCTAAACCTGTCTGTGATATGATTTAGTCATCACATTGTCTAGTGACTGTCTGTGATATGATAGCGCCATCACATTGCCTAGTCCTGTCTGTGATATGATAGCGTCATCACATTGTATAGATCTTTCTGTGATATGCTAGCGTCATCACATTGTCTAGACCTTTCTGTGGTATGATAGCGTCATCACATTGTCTAGAACTGTCTGTGGTATAATAGCGTCATCACATTGTCTAGAACTGTCTGTGATATGATAGCGTCATCACATTGTCTAGACAAGTCTGTGATATGATAGCGTCATCACATTGTCTAGTCCTGTCTGTGATATGATAGCGTCATCACATTGTCTAGTCCTGTCTGTGATATGATAGCGTCATCACATTGTCTAATCCTGTCTATGATATGATAGCGTCATCACATTGTCTAATCCTGTCTGTGATATGATAGCGTCATCACATTGTCTAGTCCTGTCTGTGATATGATAGCGTCATCACATTGTCTAGACCTGTCTGTGATATGATAGCGTCATCACATTGTCTAGTGCCAGTCTGTGATATGATAGCGTCATCACATTGTCTAGTCATGTCTGTGATATGATAGCGTCATCACATTGTCTTGTGACTGTCTGTGATATGATAGCGTCATCACATTGTCTAGAAATGTCTGTGATGTGATAGCGTCATCACATTGTCTAGACCTGTCTGTGATATGTTAGCGTCATCACATTGTCTAGTGACTTTCTGTGATATGATAGTGTCATCACATTGTGTAGTGCCAGTCTGTGATATGATAGCGTCATCACATTGTCTAGTCATGTCTGTGATATGATAGCGTCATCACATTGTCTAGTGACTTTCTTTTATATGATAGAGTCATCACATTGTCTATAAATGTCTGTGATATGATAGCGTCATCACATTGTCTAGACCTGTCTTTGATATGATAGCTTCATCACATTGTCAAGATCTGTCTGTGATATGATAGCGTCATCACATTGTCTAGACCTGTCTGTGATATGATAGCGTCATCACATTGTCTAGTGACTGTCTGTGATATGATAGCGTCATCACATTGTCTAGTGCCAGTCTGTGATATGGTAGCGTCATCACATTGTCTAGTCATGTCTGTGATATGATAGCGTCATCACATTGTCTAGTGACTGTCTGTGATATGATAGCGTCATCACATTGTCTAGAAATGTCTGTGATATGATAGCGTCATCACATTGTCTAGAAATATCTGTGATATGATAGCGTCATCACATTGTCTAGACCTGTCTGTGATATGATAGCGTCATTACATTGTCTAGAGCTGTTTGTGATATGATAACGTTATCACATTGTTTAGACCTGTCTGTGATATGTTAGCGTCATCAAATTGTCTAGTCCTGTCTGTGATATGATAGCGTCATTAGATTGTCTAGTGACAGTCTGTGATATGATAGCGTCATCACATTGTCTAGTGACTGTCTGTGATATAATAGCGTTATCACATTTTCTAGTGACTGTCTGTGATATGATAGCGTCATCACATTGTCTAGACCTGTGTATGATATGATAGCGTCATCACATTGCCTAGTGACTGTCTGTGATATGATAGCGTCATCACATTGTCTAGTCCTTTCTGTGATATGATAGCGTCATCACATTGTCTAGACCTGTCTGTGGTATGATAGCGACATCACATTGTCTAGTCCTCTCTGTGATATGATTGCGTCATCACATTGTCTAAACCTGTCTGTGATATGATAGCGTCATCACATTGTCTAGTGACTGTCTGTGATATGATTGCGTCATTACATTGTCTAGTCCTGTCTGTGATATGATAGCGTCATCACATTGTCTAAACCTGTCTGCGGTATGATAGCGTCATCACATTGTCTAGACCTGTCTGTGGTATGATAGCATCATCACATTGTCTAGTCCGGTCTGTGACATAATAGCGTCATCACATTGTCTAGTATTGTCTGTGATATGATAGCGGCATCACATTGTCTAAACCTGTCTGCGGTATGATAGCGTCATCACATTGTCTAGACCTGTCTGTGGTATGATAGGGTCATCACATTGTCTAGTCCTGTCTGTGATATGATAGCGTCATCACATTGTCTAGTATTGTCTGTGATATGATAGCGTCATCTCATTGTCTAAACCTGTCTGTGATATGATAGCGTCATCACATTGTCTAGTGACTGTCTGTGATATGATAGCGCCATCACATTGCCTAGTCCTGTCTGTGATATGATAGCGTCATCACATTGTATAGATCTTTCTGTGATATGCTAGCGTCATCACATTGTCTAGACCTTTCTGTGGTATGATAGCGTCATCACATTGTCTAGAACTGTCTGTGGTATAATAGCGTCATCACATTGTCTAGAACTGTCTGTGATATGATAGCGTCATCACATTGTCTAGACAAGTCTGTGATATGATAGCGTCATCACATTGTCTAGTCCTGTCTGTGATATGATAGCGTCATCACATTGTCTAGTCCTGTCTGTGATATGATAGCGTCATCACATTGTCTAATCCTGTCTATGATATGATAGCGTCATCACATTGTCTAATCCTGTCTGTGATATGATAGCGTCATCACATTGTCTAGTCCTGTCTGTGATATGATAGCGTCATCACATTGTCTAGACCTGTCTGTGATATGATAGCGTCATCACATTGTCTAGTGTCAGTCTGTGATATGATAGCGTCATCACATTGTCTAGTCATGTCTGTGATATGATAGCGTCATCACATTGTCTTGTGACTGTCTGTGATATGATAGCGTCATCACATTGTCTAGAAATGTCTGTGATGTGATAGCGTCATCACATTGTCTAGACCTGTCTGTGATATGTTAGCGTCATCACATTGTCTAGTGACTTTCTGTGATATGATAGTGTCATCACATTGTGTAGTGCCAGTCTGTGATATGATAGCGTCATCACATTGTCTAGTCATGTCTGTGATATGATAGCGTCATCACATTGTCTAGTGACTTTCTTTTATATGATAGAGTCATCACATTGTCTATAAATGTCTGTGATATGATAGCGTCATCACATTGTCTAGACCGGTCTTTGATATGATAGCTTCATCACATTGTCTAGATCTGTCTGTGATATGATAGCGTCATCACATTGTCTAGACCTGTCTGTGATATGATAGCGTCATCACATTGTCTAGTGACTGTCTGTGATATGATAGCGTCATCACATTGTCTAGTGCCAGTCTGTGATATGGTAGCGTCATCACATTGTCTAGTCATGTCTGTGATATGATAGCGTCATCACATTGTCTAGTGACTTTCTGTGATATGATAGCGTCATCACATTGTCTAGAAATGTCTGTGATATGATAGCGTCATCACATTGTCTAGAAATATCTGTGATATGATAGCGTCATCACATTGTCTAGACCTGTCTGTGATATGATAGCGTCATTACATTGTCTAGAGCTGTTTGTGATATGATAACGTTATCACATTGTTTAGACCTGTCTGTGATATGTTAGCGTCATCAAATTGTCTAGTCCTGTCTGTGATATGATAGCGTCATTAGATTGTCTAGTGACAGTCTGTGATATGATAGCGTCATCACATTGTCTAGTGACTGTCTGTGATATAATAGCGTTATCACATTTTCTAGTGACTGTCTGTGATATGATAGCGTCATCACATTGTCTAGACCTGTGTATGATATGATAGCGTCATCACATTGCCTAGTGACTGTCTGTGATATGATAGCGTCATCACATTGTCCAGTGACTGTCTGTGATATGATTGCGTCATGACATTGTCTAGTGACTGTCTGTGATATGATAGCGTCATCACATTGTCTAGTGACTGTCTGTGATATGATAGCTTCATCACATTGTCTAGTGACTGTCTGTGATATTATAGCGTCATCACATTGTATAGACTTTTCTATGATATGATAGCGTCATCACATTGTCTAGTGACTGTCTGTGATATGATAGTGTCATCACATTGTCTAGTGACTGTCTGTGATATGATAGCGTCAAAACATTGTCTAGTAACTGTCTGTGATATGATAGCGTCATCACATTGTCTAGTGACTGTCTGTGATATGATAGCGTCATCACATTGTCTAGACCTGTCTGTGATATGATAGCGTCATCACATTGACTAGTCCTTTATGTGATATGATAGCTTCATCACATTGTCTAGTGACTGTCTTTGATATGATAGCGTCATCACATTGTCTAGACCTGTCTGTGATATGATAGCTGCATCACATTGTCTAGACCTGTCTGTAATATGATAGCGCCATCATATTGCCTAGTGTCTGTCTGTGATATGATAGCGTAATCACATTGTCTAGTTCTGTCTGTGATATGATAGCGTCATCACATTGTCTAGACAGTTCTGTGATATGATAGCGTCATCACATTGTCTAGACCTGTCTGTAATATGATAGCGTCATCACATTGTCTAGTCCTTTCTGTGATATGATAGCGTCATCACATTGTCTAGTTCTGTCTGTGATATGTTAGCGTCATCACATTGTCTAGTGACTGTCTGGGATATGATAGCATCATCACATTGTCTAGTGCTGTCTGTGATATGATAGCGTCATCACATTGATTTGTCCTGTCTGTGGTATGATAGCGTGATCACATTGTCTAGTGACTGTCTGTGATATGATAGCGTCATCACATTGTTTAGTGACTGTCTGTGATATGATAACATCATCACATTGTCTAGTGACTGTCTGTGATACGATAGCGTCATCATATTGTCTAGTCCTGTCTGTGATATGATAGCGTCATCACATTGTCTAGACCTGTCTGTGGTATGATAGCGTCATCACATTGTCTAGTGACTGTCTGTGATATGATTGCGTCATTACATTGTCTAGTCCTGTCTGTGATATGATAGCGTCATCACATTGTCTAAACCTGTCTGTGGTATGATAGCGTCATCACATTGTCTAGACCTGTCTGTGGTATGATAGCGTCATCACATTGTCTAGTCCGGTCTGTGACATAATAGCGTCATCACATTGTCTAGTATTGTCTGTGATATGACAGCGGCATCACATTGTCTAAACCTGTCTGTGATATGATAGCGTCATCACATTGTCTAGTGACTGTCTGTGATATGATAGCGCCATCACATTGTCTAGTCCTGTCTGTGATATGAAAGCGCCATCACATTTTAAAGACCTGTCTGTGATATGATAGCGTCATAACATTGTCTAGTCCTGTCTGTGATATGATAACGTCATCACATTGTCTAGTCCTGTCTATGATATGATAGCGTCATCACATTTGCTAGTCATGTCTGTGATATGTTAGCGTCATCATATTGTCTAGTGACTGTCTGTGATATGATAGCGTCATCACATTGTCTAGACCTGTCTGTGATATGATAGCATCATCACATTGTCTAGTGCCAGTCTGTGATATGATAGCGTCATTACATTGTCTAGTCATGTCTGTGATATGATAGCGTCATCACATTGTCTTGTGACTGTCTGTGATATGATATCGTCATCACATTGTATAGAAATGTCTGTGATGTGATAGCGTCATCACATTGTCTAGACCTGTCTGTGATATGTTAGCGTCATCACATTGTCTAGTGACTGTCTGTGATATGATAGCTTCATCACATTGTCTAGTCCTTTCTGTGATATGATAGCGTCATCACATTGACTAGTCCTTTATGTGATATGATAGCTTCATCACATTGTCTAGTGACTGTCTTTGATATGATAGCGTCATCACATTGTCTAGACCTGTCTGTAATATGATAGCGTCATCACATTGTCTAGTCCTTTCTGTGATATGATAGCGTCATCACATTGTCTAGACCTGTCTGTGGTATGATAGCGACATCACATTGTCTAGTCCTCTCTGTGATATGATTGCGTCATCACATTGTCTAAACCTGTCTGTGATATGATAGCGTCATCACATTGTCTAGTGACTGTCTGTGATATGATTGCGTCATTACATTGTCTAGTCCTGTCTGTGATATGATAGCGTCATCACATTGTCTAGACCTGTCTGTGATATGATAGCGTCATCACATTGTCTAGTAACTGTCTGTGATATGATAGCGTCATCACATTGTCTAGTGCCAGTCTGTGATATGGTAGCGTCATCACATTGTCTAGTCATGTCTGTGATATGATAGCGTCATCACATTGTCTAGTGACTGTCTGTGATATGATAGCGTCATCACATTGTCTAGAAATGTCTGTGATATGATAGCGTCATCACATTGTCTAGAAATATCTGTGATATGATAGCGTCATCACATTGTCTAGACCTGTCTGTGATATGATAGCGTCATTACATTGTCTAGAGCTGTTTGTGATATGATAACGTTATCACATTGTTTAGACCTGTCTGTGATATGTTAGCGTCATCAAATTGTCTAGTCCTGTCTGTGATATGATAGCGTCATTAGATTGTCTAGTGACAGTCTGTGATATGATAGCGTCATCACATTGTCTAGTGACTGTCTGTGATATAATAGCGTTATCACATTTTCTAGTGACTGTCTGTGATATTATAGCGTCATCACATTGTATAGACTTTTCTATGATATGATAGCGTCATCACATTGTCTAGTGACTGTCTGTGATATGATAGTGTCATCACATTGTCTAGTGACTGTCTGTGATATGATAGCGTCAAAACATTGTCTAGTAACTGTCTGTGATATGATAGCGTCATCACATTGTCTAGTGACTGTCTGTGATATGATAGCGTCATCACATTGTCTAGACCTGTCTGTGATATGATAGCGTCATCACATTGACTAGTCCTTTATGTGATATGATAGCTTCATCACATTGTCTAGTGACTGTCTTTGATATGATAGCGTCATCACATTGTCTAGACCTGTCTGTGATATGATAGCGGCATCACATTGTCTAGACCTGTCTGTAATATGATAGCTCCATCATATTGCCTAGTGACTGTCTGTGATATGATAGCGTAATCACATTGTCTAGTTCTGTCTGTGATATGATAGCGTCATCACATTGTCTAGACAGTTCTGTGATATGATAGCGTCATCACATTGTCTAGACCTGTCTGTAATATGATAGCGTCATCACATTGTCTAGTCCTTTCTGTGATATGATAGCGTCATCACATTGTCTAGTTCTGTCTGTGATATGTTAGCGTCATCACATTGTCTAGTGACTGTCTGGGATATGATAGCATCATCACATTGTCTAGTGCTGTCTGTGATATGATAGCGTCATCACATTGATTTGTCCTGTCTGTGGTATGATAGCGTGATCACATTGTCTAGTGACTGTCTGTGATATGATAGCGTCATCACATTGTTTAGTGACTGTCTGTGATATGATAACATCATCACATTGTCTAGTGACTGTCTGTGATACGATAGCGTCATCATATTGTCTAGTCCTGTCTGTGATATGATAGCGTCATCACATTGTCTAGACCTGTCTGTGGTATGATAGCGTCATCACATTGTCTAGTGACTGTCTGTGATACGATTGCGTCATTACATTGTCTAGTCCTGTCTGTGATATGATAGCGTCATCACATTGTCTAAACCTGTCTGTGATATGATAGCGTCATCACATTGTCTAGACCTGTCTGTGATATGATAGCGTCATCACATTGTCTAGTAACTGTCTGTGATATGATAGCGTCATCACATTGTCTAGTGCCAGTCTGTGATATGGTAGCGTCATCACATTGTCTAGTCATGTCTGTGATATGATAGCGTCATCACATTGTCTAGTGACTGTCTGTGATATGATAGCGTCATCACATTGTCTAGAAATGTCTGTGATATGATAGCGTCATCACATTGTCTAGAAATATCTGTGATATGATAGCGTCATCACATTGTCTAGACCTGTCTGTGATATGATAGCGTCATTACATTGTCTAGAGCTGTTTGTGATATGATAACGTTATCACATTGTTTAGACCTGTCTGTGATATGTTAGCGTCATCAAATTGTCTAGTCCTGTCTGTGATATGATAGCGTCATTAGATTGTCTAGTGACAGTCTGTGATATGATAGCGTCATCACATTGTCTAGTGACTGTCTGTGATATAATAGCGTTATCACATTTTCTAGTGACTGTCTGTGATATTATAGCGTCATCACATTGTATAGACTTTTCTATGATATGATAGCGTCATCACATTGTCTAGTGACTGTCTGTGATATGATAGTGTCATCACATTGTCTAGTGACTGTCTGTGATATGATAGCGTCAAAACATTGTCTAGTAACTGTCTGTGATATGATAGCGTCATCACATTGTCTAGTGACTGTCTGTGATATGATAGCGTCATCACATTGTCTAGACCTGTCTGTGATATGATAGCGTCATCACATTGACTAGTCCTTTATGTGATATGATAGCTTCATCACATTGTCTAGTGACTGTCTTTGATATGATAGCGTCATCACATTGTCTAGACCTGTCTGTGATATGATAGCGGCATCACATTGTCTAGACCTGTCTGTAATATGATAGCTCCATCATATTGCCTAGTGACTGTCTGTGATATGATAGCGTAATCACATTGTCTAGTTCTGTCTGTGATATGATAGCGTCATCACATTGTCTAGACAGTTCTGTGATATGATAGCGTCATCACATTGTCTAGACCTGTCTGTAATATGATAGCGTCATCACATTGTCTAGTCCTTTCTGTGATATGATAGCGTCATCACATTGTCTAGTTCTGTCTGTGATATGTTAGCGTCATCACATTGTCTAGTGACTGTCTGGGATATGATAGCATCATCACATTGTCTAGTGCTGTCTGTGATATGATAGCGTCATCACATTGATTTGTCCTGTCTGTGGTATGATAGCGTGATCACATTGTCTAGTGACTGTCTGTGATATGATAGCGTCATCACATTGTTTAGTGACTGTCTGTGATATGATAACATCATCACATTGTCTAGTGACTGTCTGTGATACGATAGCGTCATCATATTGTCTAGTCCTGTCTGTGATATGATAGCGTCATCACATTGTCTAGACCTGTCTGTGGTATGATAGCGTCATCACATTGTCTAGTGACTGTCTGTGATACGATTGCGTCATTACATTGTCTAGTCCTGTCTGTGATATGATAGCGTCATCACATTGTCTAAACCTGTCTGTGGTATGATAGCGTCATCACATTGTCTAGACCTGTCTGTGGTATGATAGCGTCATCACATTGTCTAGTCCGGTCTGTGACATAATAGCGTCATCACATTGTCTAGTATTGTCTGTGATATGACAGCGGCATCACATTGTCTAAACCTGTCTGTGATATGATAGCGTCATCACATTTTCTAGTGACTGTCTGTGATATGATAGCGCCATCACATTGTCTAGTCCTGTCTGTGATATGAAAGCGCCATCACATTTTAAAGACCTGTCTGTGATATGATAGCGTCATAACATTGTCTAGTCCTGTCTGTGATATGATAACGTCATCACATTGTCTAGTCCTGTCTATGATATGATAGCGTCATCACATTTGCTAGTCATGTCTGTTGTCAACGACTCAACTGACAGGCCTCATCGGGTACTTCTCACACACCCATACAAGACAACTTGCAAGTCGTGTGGGAGGCAAAATGTATGGTCCATTTTATTGCCGTTGGCTCGCTTACAAGCGGTAAACAGTCGCTAATGCAATACACAATATACAGCCACAGAATTATCTAACACAAACTGCTAACCCTATGCTAGTTCTATCTATTAGTGAACACAAAACTCCTAACGCTATTCTAAACGATGTGAACGCCTCAAGTCCAGTCTCCCGTCTCCCTAACCTCTCTCCCGTGGTTACACACCACGCGGGGTGACCTTCACCTTCGTGCGTGTTACCTCACATCGCACTCTGCTGGCAAACGTGGCCTGTTGAGTGTCTACTCAACTGTGCTATGGCTTCACGAGGTGTGGTACTATCGAGTCTTTGACACACACCCACCCCTCTTGTGTTGCGTCATCAACTTTCACTCATTGGTTGTGACGCAAGAGGTTCCTAAACAAAAAATTAGTGTCTCTAATTTTTGTCAAAGACTCTAGATAACCTGGCTTTGGGCATTCCAATAGACTATTAATAACTATTGTCACAATGTAGCAAAGCCTTACTTGGCTACTGGCAATCGCCACAAACTTGACTGGTTGGCGTGAGCCCCTTCTCACATGCTATATTATATTTATCAGAGGTATGTCTGAACCGGACCGTTGTCTTATAAGACCTGCCCTCACATAGTAAATTAACTTACTACCCATACAAAGTTGACTTTCTTAGGGTCAACACATGAATTATTTCATGTCCCCCATATAATATTTAACAACCATTCTACAAGAGTGTGTGCGACAGGCTTTACCTCCTTCGCTTCCGCGCGTAAGACTTTATTTCACTGTTAATTTAGTTCTTCGTTGTCTATTATGTCCCCTGGCCCCATAGTTATCTGTCTTTGATTTACAAATAGTGTATGCAATTTATATGTTTGTTTTTCTGTTTGTTTGTGTGTTTGGATGTAATAAATCTACTAATCTAATTTCTATCCTCTATTTATAAATTTTATGTGTATGTATGTTAGTTTTTTGAGTGTCATAATTTGGTTCAATGTGGCCACAAACAGGTGTATAACACTAATTCGTGACTACATTCACTTGTTATGAAACCCAAAATACTGTAATCTAAGTTCTAAACTATATTACAGACAACACATTCACACTAACACAATTTCACTAACGAAAACTTTACATTCTAACACACCATTCTAATTCTATAATTAAGTATTTAATGTGTTACCTAAATTTATTAAATTTGTTATGTTAATTATATGATATGATTATATTACTTCTTATTTTTTTCTAATCTAAGTGATGTAATCTAACTATTTAAATGCAATTGTTGTGATGTGAGTTATGTACCTTAATTAAATGGATTATGTGACCACAATTTATGTACTTTTCTAAATACTATGCTAAATAATGTTTTTAAATGCACAAAGGAATTATATGAGTGATGTTCTTAATCTAACTGGTGTAAATGCTGTATGTTACCTTATCTACTCTTTTTAATCTATTATGATGTAAAATGATGATACTAATAAATGGTAATATTTGAAAGATGGTATGGTTTCATTAAGATGGAATAAACTAACTACAATGAAACTAAGTGAAATATAACAATCTAAATGGTACTATTCATATCATAAATTTAATTTAACTTGTAATAAACTATTCTTATGTCTAAACTAATATTCTAATCTAATTTTAATGGGTTAATTACTGTACTAACTACATTATTAAAATAAATGAGAACTGTTATAGTTCTTAACCTACATCTAATTTATCACTATCTTAAAATATTATATTACATATCACAATAAGTTTATATACATAGTATTTGGTTTACACAGGTTAGTAGTTGCCTTCATGTATGTGCACTGGTTGTATAGGCATAATATAACCACACACTTTGCCTGGGTATCTGAAATACATTACACAGTCATCTTAATGTTCTCTCGGTAGTGCACGTGTAGAGTTCGCTGGTGTTGTAGCTCTGTCTTTTCGTGTCTGTAATTAAGCACTGTTCTGACACTGTTTTCTGCGGTTCATATATATGAGTCTTTTCCTATGTTAGCTGCTTTAAGCCACCTGTTTAGTACACTCTGCACATTTGAAAAATAATCTATAAAAGTTTCACTAGGTTTAGGTTTTAAATTTGAGAACTGAACCTGATACCCAGGGGCATCAAGTAAAAAGTGCTGCATAATCCTATCATGGATGTATTGATAGCTAGATCTAAGTTCAATAGGAATAGACTCTATTACTTTAAGGGGCTCACCACTTAGATTCTTCATGTAAATCGGAGCCCACATATCTAAAGGAACTTGGTGATATTTAAATTGATACTCTACATTCTCTGTCCAGGCAGATATGGAGTCCTCTTTACAATATGGTTTGATAATATTTTTGTATTTGTTGAACTTATTTTCCTCTTGTTGACTTCTTAGTTTAGTGGCAGAGATCTCTGCGTGTGAGTCTACATCCATGCTTTTCATTTTTAATTGTGTCTCTGATTCTACTTGAATTTGTTTTTCTTTAACTCTTGCCATTTCATCTATCTCTTTTTGCTTTAGATCTAATTCCTTTTGTTTTAATTCTTTCTCTTGATCTAATTGTTTTTGTTTCATCTCCCTATCATGTTCTCTTTCTCGTGCGCGTTCGTCCCTCTCCGCATTCTCTTTTCGTGTTTGTTCCTCTTTTGTTTCTTTAAATTTCTGATCAGCATATTGTTGTAGTTCTTTTCCTGTTAATTCTAGTTCTTTGCCTGCTTTTATGAAATCTGATAAAGTTGCCATCTTACTTTAGTACTTGGCTAACAGTGATAGGCAATGATGACTTTAATCAGTTATTTATCTTTGATATGTTATGTTTGTTCTTATCTGATCACTATCAGTTGTGCTTTCTGTTTTTACCCTGCCCAGATTTATCTTGCAGAAAAACAGAGTATACAAATATGTCAACGCGTTACATGCTGAAAAAGAGATGCACTATTAATCAAATTGCATGACAAAATATATAAGTGTACTCAGCTTAATGTGGGAACGAAGCTCCTTTGACACAGGTCACCTTGTTTGGTACACTGGGGTGGCGACACGTTTCGTACGTAGCACACGGTATTTGGCCCACAGGTGTATGTGCACAGCTGTTGTTTGCCCTCTGATATATAGGGCAGCAGTAAACACGCCTACTAAACGATATGATTTACTCGACAACTAAGGACAATGACTTAGACAATGACAGACTTACGAACACCTAGAATATGTATTAATTAATTTTAATGTCAATGTCCTGTCTTTGTTTTAAACAATAATTGCCTTTCGTTACTAACCTAGTTAATTTCTGTAAACGTTGTGCAGCTAAGTATCAGATGCTTAGCCCGAAAATAGTTCCATCGTGACGATAAGCAAAGAGAAAATAGACCCAAAAATGAATAAATGCTTGTAAAGAAATCAAAATAACATAATAATGTGTCAACAAATAAATATATTCATTTAGTAACTTAAATAAGTAAATAATAAACAATATACAGCACAGATTCAGGCGGGCCGCCGCTAAGCGATTTTGTAAACACTCGACTGCTTTATGCTAATGACGCAGAACAACTGTCTGTCAATCAATCTACGTCATCGCGCAGCGCTATTTTTAGATCTCAAAAATCAATATTGTCGGCTGCTTGTGTATTCCTGCGCCGTGAATCATGTTTGGTGCTTATTCAAGAATAAATTGGTAAATATATGAATAAATATAAGAAAATAAGAATATTAATACTTACAGCTTCGAAGAATACATGATTTCATTCAATAAATATATCATAAACACAATTAAACACTATTTTGTCACGATAGGCATATTTCTAGCTCGCAAATTCTCCTGTCTGCACAAATTATCGTTACTACAAAAATGAAACCCTAGTCTCGAGCCCGTGGATGAGTGGATTAGCTTGAACTTTTCGTTCAAGCTTCGCTTCTTGACACCACAATTACCCTTTTACTGTGGGTATTAGCTTGGCGCTTTCGTCCAAGCATCCCACTTCTGACACCACAATTACCCTGGCCTGTCAACGACTCAACTGACAGGCCTCATCGGGTACTTCTCACACACCCATACAAGACAACTTGCAAGTCGTGTGGGAGGCAAAATGTATGGTCCATTTTATTGCCGTTGGCTCGCTTACAAGCGGTAAACAGTCGCTAATGCAATACACAATATACAGCCACAGAATTATCTAACACAAACTGCTAACCCTATGCTAGTTCTATCTATTAGTGAACACAAAACTCCTAACGCTATTCTAAACGATGTGAACGCCTCAAGTCCAGTCTCCCGTCTCCCTAACCTCTCTCCCGTGGTT
Source organism: Cepaea hortensis (assembly GCA_963921405.1). Taxonomy (NCBI): domain Eukaryota; kingdom Metazoa; phylum Mollusca; class Gastropoda; order Stylommatophora; family Helicidae; genus Cepaea; species Cepaea hortensis. The sequence goes on along the minus strand of OY992895.1, from coordinate 89,879,371 downwards.
ACACACCACGCGGGGTGACCTTCACCTTCGTGCGTGTTACCTCACATCGCACTCTGCTGGCAAACGTGGCCTGTTGAGTGTCTACTCAACTGTGCTATGGCTTCACGAGGTGTGGTACTATCGAGTCTTTGACACTGTGATATGTTAGCGTCATCATATTGTCTAGTGACTGTCTGTGATATGATAGCGTCATCACATTGTCTAGACCTGTCTGTGATATGATAGCGTCATCACATTGTCTAGTGCCAGTCTGTGATATGATAGCGTCATCACATTGTCTAGTCATGTCTGTGATATGATAGCGTCATCACATTGTCTTGTGACTGTCTGTGATATGATAGCGTCATCACATTGTCTAGAAATGTCTGTGATGTTATAGCGTCATCACATTGTCTAGACCTGTCTGTGATATGTTAGCGTCATCACATTGTCTAGTGACTTTCTGTGATATGATAGTGTCATCACATTGTGTAGTGCCAGTCTGTGATATGATAGCGTCATCACATTGTCTAGTCATGTCTGTGATATGATAGCGTCATCACATTGTCTAGTGACTTTCTTTTATATGATAGAGTCATCACATTGTCTATAAATGTCTGTGATATGATAGCGTCATCACATTGTCTAGACCTGTCTTTGATATGATAGCTTCATCACATTGTCTAGATCTGTCTGTGATATGATAGCGTCATCACATTGTCTAGACCTGTCTGTGATATGATAGCGTCATCACATTGTCTAGTGACTGTCTGTGATATGATAGCGTCATCACATTGTCTAGTGCCAGTCTGTGATATGGTAGCGTCATCACATTGTCTAGTCATGTCTGTGATATGATAGCGTCATCACATTGTCTAGTGACTGTCTGTGATATGATAGCGTCATCACATTGTCTAGACCTGTGTATGATATGATAGCGTCATCACATTGTCTAGTGACTGTCTGTGATATGATAGCGTCATAACATTGTCCAGTGACTGTCTGTGATATGATTGCGTCATGACATTGTCTAGTGACTGTCTGTGATATGATAGCGTCATCACATTGTCTAGTGACTGTCTGTGATATGATAGCTTCATCACATTGTCTAGTGACTGTCTGTGATATTATAGCGTCATCACATTGTATAGACTTTTCTATGATATGATAGCGTCATCACATTGTCTAGTGACTGTCTGTGATATGATAGTGTCATCACATTGTCTAGTGACTGTCTGTGATATGATAGCGTCAAAACATTGTCTAGTAACTGTCTGTGATATGATAGCGTCATCACATTGTCTAGTGACTGTCTGTGATATGATAGCGTCATCACATTGTCTAGACCTGTCTGTGATATGATAGCGTCATCACATTGACTAGTCCTTTATGTGATATGATAGCTTCATCACATTGTCTAGTGACTGTCTTTGATATGATAGCGTCATCACATTGTCTAGACCTGTCTGTGATATGATAGCGGCATCACATTGTCTAGACCTGTCTGTAATATGATAGCGCCATCGTATTGCCTAGTGACTGTCTGTGATATGATAGCGTAATCACATTGTCTAGTTCTGTCTGTGATATGATAGCGTCATCACATTGTCTAGACAGTTCTGTGATATGATAGCGTCATCACATTGTCTAGACCTGTCTGTAATATGATAGCGTCATCACATTGTCTAGTCCTTTCTGTGATATGATAGCGTCATCACATTGTCTAGACCTGTCTGTGGTATGATAGCGACATCACATTGTCTAGTCCTCTCTGTGATATGATTGCGTCATCACATTGTCTAAACCTGTCTGTGATATTATAGCGTCATCACATTGTCTAGTGACTGTCTGTGATATGATTGCGTCATTACATTGTCTAGTCCTGTCTGTGATATGATAGCGTCATCACATTGTCTAAACCTGTCTGCGGTATGATAGCGTCATCACATTGTCTAGACCTGTCTGTGGTATGATAGCGTCATCACATTGTCTAGTCCGGTCTGTGACATAATAGCGTCATCACATTGTCTAGTATTGTCTGTGATATGATAGCGGCATCACATTGTCTAAACCTGTCTGCGGTATGATAGCGTCATCACATTGTCTAGACCTGTCTGTGGTATGATAGGGTCATCACATTGTCTAGTCCTGTCTGTGATATGATAGCGTCATCACATTGTCTAGTATTGTCTGTGATATGATAGCGTCATCTCATTGTCTAAACCTGTCTGTGATATGATAGCGTCATCACATTGTCTAGTGACTGTCTGTGATATGATAGCGCCATCACATTGCCTAGTCCTGTCTGTGATATGATAGCGTCATCACATTGTATAGATCTTTCTGTGATATGCTAGCGTCATCACATTGTCTAGACCTTTCTGTGGTATGATAGCGTCATCACATTGTCTAGAACTGTCTGTGGTATAATAGCGTCATCACATTGTCTAGAACTGTCTGTGATATGATAGCGTCATCACATTGTCTAGACAAGTCTGTGATATGATAGCGTCATCACATTGTCTAGTCCTGTCTGTGATATGATAGCGTCATCACATTGTCTAGTCCTGTCTGTGATATGATAGCGTCATCACATTGTCTAATCCTGTCTATGATATGATAGCGTCATCACATTGTCTAATCCTGTCTGTGATATGATAGCGTCATCACATTGTCTAGTCCTGTCTGTGATATGATAGCGTCATCACATTGTCTAGACCTGTCTGTGATATGATAGCGTCATCACATTGTCTAGTGCCAGTCTGTGATATGATAGCGTCATCACATTGTCTAGTCATGTCTGTGATATGATAGCGTCATCACATTGTCTTGTGACTGTCTGTGATATGATAGCGTCATCACATTGTCTAGAAATGTCTGTGATGTGATAGCGTCATCACATTGTCTAGACCTGTCTGTGATATGTTAGCGTCATCACATTGTCTAGTGACTTTCTGTGATATGATAGTGTCATCACATTGTGTAGTGCCAGTCTGTGATATGATAGCGTCATCACATTGTCTAGTCATGTCTGTGATATGATAGCGTCATCACATTGTCTAGTGACTTTCTTTTATATGATAGAGTCATCACATTGTCTATAAATGTCTGTGATATGATAGCGTCATCACATTGTCTAGACCTGTCTTTGATATGATAGCTTCATCACATTGTCTAGATCTGTCTGTGATATGATAGCGTCATCACATTGTCTAGACCTGTCTGTGATATGATAGCGTCATCACATTGTCTAGTGACTGTCTGTGATATGATAGCGTCATCACATTGTCTAGTGCCAGTCTGTGATATGGTAGCGTCATCACATTGTCTAGTCATGTCTGTGATATGATAGCGTCATCACATTGTCTAGTGACTGTCTGTGATATGATAGCGTCATCACATTGTCTAGAAATGTCTGTGATATAATAGCGTCATCACATTGTCTAGAAATATCTGTGATATGATAGCGTCATCACATTGTCTAGACCTGTCTGTGATATGATAGCGTCATTACATTGTCTAGAGCTGTTTGTGATATGATAACGTTATCACATTGTTTAGACCTGTCTGTGATATGTTAGCGTCATCAAATTGTCTAGTCCTGTCTGTGATATGATAGCGTCATTAGATTGTCTAGTGACAGTCTGTGATATGATAGCGTCATCACATTGTCTAGTGACTGTCTGTGATATAATAGCGTTATCACATTTTCTAGTGACTGTCTGTGATATGATAGCGTCATCACATTGTCTAGACCTGTGTATGATATGATAGCGTCATCAAATTGCCTAGTGACTGTCTGTGATATGATAGCGTCATCACATTGTCCAGTGACTGTCTGTGATATGATTGCGTCATGACATTGTCTAGTGACTGTCTGTGATATGATAGCGTCATCACATTGTCTAGTGACTGTCTGTGATATGATAGCTTCATCACATTGTGTAGTGACTGTCTGTGATATTATAGCGTCATCACATTGTATAGACTTTTCTATGATATGATAGCGTCATCACATTGTCTAGTGACTGTCTGTGATATGATAGTGTCATCACATTGTCTAGTGACTGTCTGTGATATGATAGCGTCAAAACATTGTCTAGTAACTGTCTGTGATATGATAGCGTCATCACATTGTCTAGTGACTGTCTGTGATATGATAGCGTCATCACATTGTCTAGACCTGTCTGTGATATGATAGCGTCATCACATTGACTAGTCCTTTATGTGATATGATAGCTTCATCACATTGTCTAGTGACTGTCTTTGATATGATAGCGTCATCACATTGTCTAGACCTGTCTGTGATATGATAGCGGCATCACATTGTCTAGACCTGTCTGTAATATGATAGCGCCATCATATTGCCTAGTGACTGTCTGTGATATGATAGCGTAATCACATTGTCTAGTTCTGTCTGTGATATGATAGCGTCATCACATTGTCTAGACAGTTCTGTGATATGATAGCGTCATCACATTGTCTAGACCTGTCTGTAATATGATAGCGTCATCACATTGTCTAGTCCTTTCTGTGATATGATAGCGTCATCACATTGTCTAGTTCTGTCTGTGATATGTTAGCGTCATCACATTGTCTAGTGACTGTCTGGGATATGATAGCATCATCACATTGTCTAGTGCTGTCTGTGATATGATAGCGTCATCACATTGATTTGTCCTGTCTGTGGTATGATAGCGTGATCACATTGTCTAGTGACTGTCTGTGATATGATAGCGTCATCACATTGTTTAGTGACTGTCTGTGATATGAAAACATCATCACATTGTCTAGTGACTGTCTGTGATACGATAGCGTCATCATATTGTCTAGTCCTGTCTGTGATATGATAGCGTCATCACATTGTCTAGACCTGTCTGTGGTATGATAGCGTCATCACATTGTCTAGTGACTGTCTGTGATATGATTGCGTCATTACATTGTCTAGTCCTGTCTGTGATATGATAGCGTCATCACATTGTCTAAACCTGTCTGTGGTATGATAGCGTCATCACATTGTCTAGACCTGTCTGTGGTATGATAGCGTCATCACATTGTCTAGTCCGGTCTGTGACATAATAGCGTCATCACATTGTCTAGTATTGTCTGTGATATGATAGCGTCATCACATTGTCTAGTGACTGTCTGTGATATGATAGCGCCATCACATTGTCTAGTCCTGTCTGTGATATGAAAGCGCCATCACATTTTAAAGACCTGTCTGTGATATGATAGCGTCATAACATTGTCTAGTCCTGTCTGTGATATGATAACGTCATCACATTGTCTAGTCCTGTCTATGATATGATAGCGTCATCACATTTGCTAGTCATGTCTGTGATATGTTAGCGTCATCATATTGTCTAGTGACTGTCTGTGATATGATAGCGTCATCACATTGTCTAGACCTGTCTGTGATATGATAGCGTCATCACATTGTCTAGTGCCAGTCTGTGATATGATAGCGTCATCACATTGTCTAGTCATGTCTGTGATATGATAGCGTCATCACATTGTCTTGTGACTGTCTGTGATATGATAGCGTCATCACATTGTCTAGAAATGTCTGTGATGTGATAGCGTCATCACATTGTCTAGACCTGTCTGTGATATGTTAGCGTCATCACATTGTCTAGTGACTTTCTGTGATATGATAGTGTCATCACATTGTGTAGTGCCAGTCTGTGATATGATAGCGTCATCACATTGTCTAGTCATGTCTGTGATATGATAGCGTCATCACATTGTCTAGTGACTTTCTTTTATATGATAGAGTCATCACATTGTCTATAAATGTCTGTGATATGATAGCGTCATCACATTGTCTAGACCTGTCTTTGATATGATAGCTTCATCACATTGTCTAGATCTGTCTGTGATATGATAGCGTCATCACATTGTCTAGACCTGTCTGTGATATGATAGCGTCATCACATTGTCTAGTGACTGTCTGTGATATGATAGCGTCATCACATTGTCTAGTGCCAGTCTGTGATATGGTAGCGTCATCACATTGTCTAGTCATGTCTGTGATATGATAGCGTCATCACATTGTCTAGTGACTGTCTGTGATATGATAGCCTCATCACATTGTCTAGAAATGTCTGTGATATGATAGCGTCATCACATTGTCTAGAAATATATGTGATATGATAGCGTCATTACATTGTCTAGAGCTGTCTGTGATATGATAACGTTATCACATTGTTTAGACCTGTCTGTGATATGTTAGCGTCATCAAATTGTCTAGTCCTGTCTGTGATATGATAGCGTCATTACATTGTCTAGTGACAGTCTGTGATATGATAGCGTCATCACATTGTCTAGTGACTGTCTGTGATATAATAGCGTTATCACATTTTCTAGTGACTGTCTGTGATATGATAGCGTCATCACATTGTCTAGACCTGTGTATGATATGATAGCGTCATCACATTGTCTAGTGACTGTCTGTGATATGATAGCGTCATAACATTGTCCAGTGACTGTCTGTGATATGATTGCGTCATGACATTGTCTAGTGACTGTCTGTGATATGATAGCGTCATCACATTGTCTAGTGACTGTCTGTGATATGATAGCTTCATCACATTGTCTAGTGACTGTCTGTGATATTATAGCGTCATCACATTGTATAGACTTTTCTATGATATGATAGCGTCATCACATTGTCTAGTGACTGTCTGTGATATGATAGTGTCATCACATTGTCTAGTGACTGTCTGTGATATGATAGCGTCAAAACATTGTCTAGTAACTGTCCGTGATATGATAGCGTCATCACATTGTCTAGTGACTGTCTGTGATATGATAGCGCCATCGTATTGCCTAGTGACTGTCTGTGATATGATAGCGTAATCACATTGTCTAGTTCTGTCTGTGATATGATAGCGTCATCACATTGTCTAGACAGTTCTGTGATATGATAGCGTCATCACATTGTCTAGACCTGTCTGTAATATGATAGCGTCATCACATTGTCTAGTCCTTTCTGTGATATGATAGCGTCATCACATTGTCTAGACCTGTCTGTGGTATGATAGCGACATCACATTGTCTAGTCCTCTCTGTGATATGATTGCGTCATCACATTGTCTAAACCTGTCTGTGATATGATAGCGTCATCACATTGTCTAGTGACTGTCTGTGATATGATTGCGTCATTACATTGTCTAGTCCTGTCTGTGATATGATAGCGTCATCACATTGTCTAGACCTGTCTGTGATATGATAGCGTCATCACATTGTCTAGTGACTGTCTGTGATATGATAGCGTCATCACATTGTCTAGTGCCAGTCTGTGATATGGTAGCGTCATCACATTGTCTAGTCATGTCTGTGATATGATAGCGTCATCACATTGTCTAGTGACTGTCTGTGATATGATAGCGTCATCACATTGTCTAGAAATGTCTGTGATATGATAGCGTCATCACATTGTCTAGAAATATCTGTGATATGATAGCGTCATCACATTGTCTAGACCTGTCTGTGATATGATAGCGTCATTACATTGTCTAGAGCTGTTTGTGACATGATAACGTTATCACATTGTTTAGACCTGTCTGTGATATGTTAGCGTCATCAAATTGTCTAGTCCTGTCTGTGATATGATAGCGTCATTAGATTGTCTAGTGACAGTCTGTGATATGATAGCGTCATCACATTGTCTAGTGACTGTCTGTGATATAATAGCGTTATCACATTTTCTAGTGACTGTCTGTGATATGATAGCGTCATCACATTGTCTAGACCTGTGTATGATATGATAGCGTCATCACATTGCCTAGTGACTGTCTGTGATATGATAGCGTCATCACATTGTCCAGTGACTGTCTGTGATATGATTGCGTCATGACATTGTCTAGTGACTGTCTGTGATATGATAGCGTCATCACATTGTCTAGTGACTGTCTGTGATATGATAGCTTCATCACATTGTCTAGTGACTGTCTGTGATATTATAGCGTCATCACATTGTATAGACTTTTCTATGATATGATAGCGTCATCACATTGTCTAGTGACTGTCTGTGATATGATAGTGTCATCACATTGTCTAGTGACTGTCTGTGATATGATAGCGTCAAAACATTGTCTAGTAACTGTCTGTGATATGATAGCGTCATCACATTGTCTAGTGACTGTCTGTGATATGATAGCGTCATCACATTGTCTAGACCTGTCTGTGATATGATAGCGTCATCACATTGACTAGTCCTTTATGTGATATGATAGCTTCATCACATTGTCTAGTGACTGTCTTTGATATGATAGCGTCATCACATTGTCTAGACCTGTCTGTGATATGATAGCGGCATCACATTGTCTAGACCTGTCTGTAATATGATAGCGCCATCATATTGCCTAGTGACTGTCTGTGATATGATAGCGTAATCACATTGTCTAGTTCTGTCTGTGATATGATAGCGTCATCACATTGTCTAGACAGTTCTGTGATATGATAGCGTCATCACATTGTCTAGACCTGTCTGTAATATGATAGCGTCATCACATTGTCTAGTCCTTTCTGTGATATGATAGCGTCATCACATTGTCTAGTTCTGTCTGTGATATGTTAGCGTCATCACATTGTCTAGTGACTGTCTGGGATATGATAGCATCATCACATTGTCTAGTGCTGTCTGTGATATGATAGCGTCATCACATTGATTTGTCCTGTCTGTGGTATGATAGCGTGATCACATTGTCTAGTGACTGTCTGTGATATGATAGCGTCATCACATTGTTTAGTGACTGTCTGTGATATGATAACATCATCACATTGTCTAGTGACTGTCTGTGATACGATAGCGTCATCATATTGTCTAGTCCTGTCTGTGATATGATAGCGTCATCACATTGTCTAGACTTGTCTGTGGTATGATAGCGTCATCACATTGTCTAGTGACTGTCTGTGATATGATTGCGTCATTACATTGTCTAGTCCTGTCTGTGATATGATAGCGTCATCACATTGTCTAGTGACTGTCTGTGATATGATAGCGCCATCACATTGTCTAGTCCTGTCTGTGATATGAAAGCGCCATCAGATTTTAAAGACCTGTCTGTGATATGATAGCGTCATAACATTGTCTAGTCCTGTCTGTGATATGATAACGTCATCACATTGTCTAGTCCTGTCTATGATATGATAGCGTCATCACATTTGCTAGTCATGTCTGTGATATGTTAGCGTCATCATATTGTCTAGTGACTGTCTGTGATATGATAGCGTCATCACATTGTCTAGACCTGTCTGTGATATGATAGCGTCATCACATTGTCTAGTGCCAGTCTGTGATATGATAGCGTCATCACATTGTCTAGTCATGTCTGTGATATGATAGCGTCATCACATTGTCTTGTGACTGTCTGTGATATGATAGCGTCATCACATTGTCTAGAAATGTCTGTGATGTGATAGCGTCATCACATTGTCTAGACCTGTCTGTGATATGTTAGCGTCATCACATTGTCTAGTGACTTTCTGTGATATGATAGTGTCATCACATTGTGTAGTGCTAGTCTGTGATATGATAGCGTCATCACATTGTCTAGTCATGTCTGTGATATGATAGCGTCATCACATTGTCTAGTGACTTTCTTTTATATGATAGAGTCATCACATTGTCTATAAATGTCTGTGATATGATAGCGTCATCACATTGTCTAGACCTGTCTTTGATATGATAGCTTCATCACATTGTCTAGATCTGTCTGTGATATGATAGCGTCATCACATTGTCTAGACCTGTCTGTGATATGATAGCGTCATCACATTGTCTAGTGACTGTCTGTGATATGATAGCGTCATCACATTGTCTAGTGCCAGTCTGTGATATGGTAGCGTCATCACATTGTCTAGTCATGTCTGTGATATGATAGCGTCATCACATTGTCTAGTGACTGTCTGTGATATGATAGCTTCATCACATTGTCTAGAAATGTCTGTGATATGATAGCGTCATCACATTGTCTAGAAATATCTGTGATATGATAGCGTCATTACAATGTCTAGAGCTGTCTGTGATATGATAACGTTATCACATTGTTTAGACCTGTCTGTGATATGTTAGCGTCATCAAATTGTCTAGTCCTGTCTGTGATATGATAGCGTCATTACATTGTCTAGTGACAGTCTGTGATATGATAGCGTCATCACATTGTCTAGTGACTGTCTGTGATATGATAGCTTCATCACATTGTCTAGTGACTGTCTGTGATATTATAGCGTCATCACATTGTATAGACTTTTCTATGATATGATAGCGTCATCACATTGTCTAGTGACTGTCTGTGATATGATAGTGTCATCACATTGTCTAGTGACTGTCTGTGATATGATAGCGTCAAAACATTGTCTAGTAACTGTCTGTGATATGATAGCGTCATCACATTGTCTAGTGACTGTCTGTGATATGATAGCGTCATCACATTGTCTAGACCTGTCTGTGATATGATAGCGTCATCACATTGACTAGTCCTTTATGTGATATGATAGCTTCATCACATTGTCTAGTGACTGTCTTTGATATGATAGCGTCATCACATTGTCTAGACCTGTCTGTGATATGATAGCGGCATCACATTGTCTAGACCTGTCTGTAATATGATAGCGCCATCGTATTGCCTAGTGACTGTCTGTGATATGATAGCGTAATCACATTGTCTAGTTCTGTCTGTGATATGATAGCGTCATCACATTGTCTAGACAGTTCTGTGATATGATAGCGTCATCACATTGTCTAGACCTGTCTGTAATATGATAGCGTCATCACATTGTCTAGTCCTTTCTGTGATATGATAGCGTCATCACATTGTCTAGACCTGTCTGTGGTATGATAGCGACATCACATTGTCTAGTCCTCTCTGTGATATGATTGCGTCATCACATTGTCTAAACCTGTCTGTGATATGATAGCGTCTTCACATTGTCTAGTGACTGTCTGTGATATGATTGTGTCATTACATTGTCTAGTCCTGTCTGTGATATGATAGCGTCATCACATTGTCTAAACCTGTCTGCGGTATGATAGCGTCATCACATTGTCTAGACCTGTCTGTGGTATGATAGCGTCATCACATTGTCTATTCCGGTCTGTGACATAATAGCGTCATCACATTGTCTAGTATTGTCTGTGACATGATAGCGGCATCACATTGTCTAAACCTGTCTGCGGTATGATAGCGTCATCACATTGTCTAGACCTGTCTGTGGTATGATAGGGTCATCACATTGTCTAGTCCTGTCTGTGATATGATAGCGTCATCACATTGTCTAGTATTGTCTGTGATATGATAGCGTCATCTCATTGTCTAAACCTGTCTGTGATATGATAGCGTCATCACATTGTCTAGTGACTGTCTGTGATATGATAGCGCCATCACATTGCCTAGTCCTGTCTGTGATATGATAGCGTCATCACATTGTATAGATCTTTCTGTGATATGCTAGCGTCATCACATTGTCTAGACCTTTCTGTGGTATGATAGCGTCATCACATTGTCTAGAACTGTCTGTGGTATAATAGCGTCATCACATTGTCTAGAACTATCTGTGATATGATAGCGTCATCACATTGTCTAGACAAGTCTGTGATATGATAGCGTCATCACATTGTCTAGTCCTGTCTGTGATATGATAGCGTCATCACATTCTCTAGTCCTGTCTGTGATATGATAGCGTCATCACATTGTCTAATCCTGTCTATGATATGATAGCGTCATCACATTGTCTAATCCTGTCTGTGATATGATAGCGTCATCACATTGTCTAGTCCTGTCTGTGATATGATAGCGTCATCACATTGTCTAGACCTGTCTGTGATATGATAGCGTCATCACATTGTCTAGTGCCAGTCTGTGATATGATAGCGTCATCACATTGTCTAGTCATGTCTGTGATATGATAGCGTCATCACATTGTCTTGTGACTGTCTGTGATATGATAGCGTCATCACATTGCTTAGAAATGTCTGTGATGTGATAGCGTCATCACATTGTCTAGACCTGTCTGTGATATGTTAGCGTCATCACATTGTCTAGTGACTTTCTGTGATATGATAGTGTCATCACATTGTGTAGTGCCAGTCTGTGATATGATAGCGTCATCACATTGTCTAGTCATGTATGTGATATGATAGCGTCATCACATTGTCTAGTGACTTTCTTTTATATGATAGAGTCATCACATTGTCTATAAATGTCTGTGAGATGATAGCGTCATCACATTGTCTAGACCTGTCTTTGATATGATAGCTTCATCACATTGTCTAGATCTGTCTGTGTTATGATAGCGTCATCACATTGTCTAGACCTGTCTGTGATATGATAGCGTCATCACATTGTCTAGTGACTGTCTGTGATATGATAGCGTCATCACATTGTCTAGTGCCAGTCTGTGATATGGTAGCGTCATCACATTGTCTAGTCATGTCTGTGATATGATAGCGTCATCACATTGTCTAGTGACTGTCTGTGATATGATAGCGTCATCACATTGTCTAGAAATGTCTGTGATATGATAGCGTCATCACATTGTCTAGAAATATCTGTGATATGATAGCGTCATCACCTTGTCTAGACCTGTCTGTGATATGATAGCGTCATTACATTGTCTAGAGCTGTTTGTGATATGATAACGTTATCACATTGTTTAGACCTGTCTGTGATATGTTAGCGTCATCAAATTGTCTAGTCCTGTCTGTGATATGATAGCGTCATTAGATTGTCTATTGACAGTCTGTGATATGATAGCGTCATCACATTGTCTAGTGACTGTCTGTGATATAATAGCGTTATCACATTTTCTAGTGACTGTCTGTGATATGATAGCGTCATCACATTGTCTAGACCTGTGTATGATATGATAGCGTCATCACATTGCCTAGTGACTGTCTGTGATATGATAGCGTCATCACATTGTCCAGTGACTGTCTGTGATATGATTGCGTCATGACATTGTCTAGTGACTGTCTGTGATATGATAGCGTCATCACATTGTCTAGTGACTGTCTGTGATATGATAGCTTCATCACATTGTCTAGTGACTGTCTGTGATATTATAGCGTCATCACATTGTATAGACTTTTCTATGATATGATAGCATCATCACATTGTCTAGTGACTGTCTGTGATATGATAGTGTCATCACATTGTCTAGTGACTGTCTGTGATATGATAGCGTCAAAACATTGTCTAGTAACTGTCTGTGATATGATAGCGTCATCACATTGTCAAGTGACTGTCTGTGATATGATAGCGTCATCACATTGTCTAGACCTGTCTGTGATATGATAGCGTCATCACATTGACTAGTCCTTTATGTGATATGATAGCTTCATCACATTGTCTAGTGACTGTCTTTGATATGATAGCGTCATCACATTGTCTAGACCTGTCTGTGATATGATAGTGGCATCACATTGTCTAGACCTGTCTGTAATATGATAGCGCCATCATATTGCCTAGTGACTGTCTGTGATATGATAGCGTAATCACATTGTCTAGTTCTGTCTGTGATATGATAGCGTCATCACATTGTCTAGACAGTTCTGTGATATGATAGCGTCATCACATTGTCTAGACCTGTCTGTAATATGATAGCGTCATCACATTGTCTAGTCCTTTCTGTGATATGATAGCGTCATCACATTGTCTAGTTCTGTCTGTGATATGTTAGCGTCATCACATTGTCTAGTGACTGTCTGGGATATGATAGCATCATCACATTGTCTAGTGCTGTCTGTGATATGATAGCGTCATCACATTGAATTGTCCTGTCTGTGGTATGATAGCGTGATCACATTGTCTAGTGACTGTCTGTGATATGATAGCGTCATCACATTGTTTAGTGACTGTCTGTGATATGATAACATCATCACATTGTCTAGTGACTGTCTGTGATACGATAGCGTCATCATATTGTCTAGTCCTGTCTGTGATATGATAGCGTCATCACATTGTCTAGACCTGTCTGTGGTATGATAGCGTCATCACATTGTCTAGTGACTGTCTGTGATATGATTACGTCATTACATTGTCTAGTCCTGTCTGTGATATGATAGCGTCATCACATTGTCTAAACCTGTCTGTGGTATGATAGCGTCATCACATTGTCTAGACCTGTCTGTGGTATGATAGCGTCATCACATTGTCTAGTCCGGTCTGTGACATAATAGCGTCATCACATTGTCTAGTATTGTCTGTGATATGACAGCGGCATCACATTGTCTAAACCTGTCTGTGATATGATGGCGTCATCACATTGTCTAGTGACTGTCTGTGATATGATAGCGCCATCACATTGTCTAGTCCTGTCTGTGATATGAAAGCGCCATCACATTTTAAAGACCTGTCTGTGATATGATAGCGTCATAACATTGTCTAGTCCTGTCTGTGATATGATAACGTCATCACATTGTCTAGTCCTGTCTATGATATGATAGCGTCATCACATTTGCTAGTCATGTCTGTGATATGTTAGCGTCATCATATTGTCTAGTGACTGTCTGTGATATGATAGCGTCATCACATTGTCTAGACCTGTCTGTGATATGATAGCGTCGTCACATTGTCTAGATCTTTCTGTAATATGATAGCGTCATCACATTGTCTAGACTTGTCTGTGATATGATAGCGTCATCACATTGTCTAGACATGTCTGTGATATGATAGCGACATCACATTGTCTAGTGACTGTCTGTGATATGATAGCGTCATCACATTGTCTAGACCTGTCTGTGATATGATAGCGGCATGACATTTTCTAGACCTGTCTGTGATATGATAGCGTCATCACATTGTCTAGTTACTGTATGTGATATGATAGCGTCATCACATTGTCTAGTTGTGTCTATGATATGATAGCGTTATCACATTGTCTTGTCCTGTCTGTGATATGTTAGCATCATCATATTGTCTAGTGACTGTCTGTGATATGATAGCGTCATCACATTTTCTAGACCTGTCTGTGATATGACAGCGTCATTACATTGTCTAGTGACAGTCTGTGATATGATAGCGTCATCACATTGTCTAGTGACTGTCTGTGATATAATAGCGTCATCACATTTTCTAGTGACTGTCTGTGATATGATAGCGTCATCACATTGTCTAGACCTGTCTATGATAAGATAGCGTCATCACATTGTCTAGTGACTGTCTGTGATATGATAGCGTCATCACATTGTCCAGTGACTGTCTGTGATATGATTGCGTCATCACATTGTCTAGTGACTCTCTGTGATATGATAACGTCATCACATTGTCTAGTGACTGTCTGTGATATGATAGCTTCATCACATTGTCTAGTGACTGTCTATGATATTATAGCGTCATCACATTATCTAGACCTTTCTATGATATGATAGCGTCATCACATTGCCTAGTGACTGTTTGTGATATGAGAGCGTCATCACATTGTCTAGTGACTGTCGGTGATATGATAGCGTCATCACATTGTCTAGACCTGTCTGTAATATGATAGCGTCATCACATTGTCTAGTCCTTTCTGTGATATGATAGCGTCATCACATTGTCTAGTCCTGTCTGTGATATGTTAGCGTCATCACATTGTCTATTTACTGTCTGGGATATGATAGCGTCATCACATTGATTAGTCCTGTCTGTGGTATGATAGCGTGATCACATTGTCTAGTGACTGTCTGTGATATGATAGCGTCATCACATTGTTTAGTGACTGTCTGTGATATGATAGCGTCATCACATTGTCTAGTGACTGTCTCTGATACGATAGCGTCATCATATTGTCTAGTCCTGTCTGTGATATGATATCGTCATCACATTGTCTAGACCTGTCTGTGGTATGATAGCGACATCACATTGTCTAGTCCTCTCTGTGATATGATAGCGTCATCACATTGTCTAGTATTGTCTGTGATATGATAGCGTCATCACATTGTCTAAACCTGTCTGTGATATGATAGCGTCATCACATTGTCTAGTGACTGTCTGTGATATGATTGCGTCATTACATTGTCTAGTGGCTGTCTGTGATATGATAGCGTTATCACATTGTCTAGACCTGTCTGTGATATGATAGCGTATCACATTGTCTAGACCTGTCTGTGATATGATAGCGTCATCACATTGTCTAGACCTGTCTGTTGTATGATAGCGTCATCACATTGTCTAGACATGTCTGTGGTATGATAGCGTCATCACATTGTCTAGACATGTCTGTGGTATGATAGCGTCATCACACTGTCTAGTGACTGTCTGTGATATGATAGCGTCATTACATTGTCTAGTCCTGTCTGTGATATGATAGCGTCATCACATTGTCTAAACCTGTCTGTGGTATGATAGCGTCATCACATTGTCTAGACCTGTCTGTGGTATGATAGCGTCATCACATTGTCTAGACCTTTCTGTGGTATGATAGCTTCATCACATTGTCTAGACCTGTCTGTGGTATAATACCGTCATCACATTGTCTAGAGCTGTCTGTGATATGATAGCGTCATCACATTGTCTAGACAAGTCTGTGATATGATAGCGTCATCACATTGTCTAGTCCTGTCTGCGATATGATAGCGTCATCACATTGTCTAATCCTGTCTATGATATGATAGCGTCATCACATTGTCTATTCCTGTCTGTGATATGATAGCGTCATCACATTGTCTAGTCCTGTCTGTGACATGATAGCGTCATCACATTGTCTAGACCTGTCTGTGATATGATAGCGTCATCACATTGTCTAGTGCCAGTCTGTGATATGATAGCGTCATCACATTGTCTAGTCATGTCTGTGATATGATAGCGTCATCACATTGTCTAGTGACTCTCTGTGATATGATAGCGTTATCACATTGTCTAGAAATGTCTGTGATGTGATAGCGTCATCACATTGTCTAGACCTGTCTGTGATATGTTAGCGTCATCACATTGTCTAGTGACTGTCTGTGATATGATAGTGTCATCACATTGTGTAGTGCCAGTCTGTGATGTGATAGCGTCATCACATTGTCTAGACCTGTCTGTGATATGTTAGCGTCATCACATTGTCTAGTGACTGTCTGTGATATGATAGTGTCATCACATTGTGTAGTGCCAGTCTGTGATATGATAGCGTCATCACATTGTCTAGACCTGTCTTTGATATGATAGCTTCATCACATTGTCTAAATCTGTCTGTGATATGATAGCGTCATCACATTGTCTAGACCTGTCTGTGATATGATAGCGTCATCACATTGTCTAGTGACTGTCTGTGATATGATAGCGTCATCACATTGTCTAGTGCCAGTCTGTGATATGGTAGCGTCATTACATTGTCTAGTCATGTCTGTGATATGATAGCGTCATCACATTGTCTAGTGACTGTCTGTGATATGATAGCGTCATCACATTGTCTAGAAATGGCTGTGATATGATAGCGTCATCACATTGTCTAGAAATGTCTGTGATATGATAGCGTCATCACATTGTCTAGACCTGTCTGTGATATGATAGCATCATTACATTGTCTAGAGCTCTCTGTGATATGATAACATCATCACATTGTTTAGACCTGTCTGTGATATGTTAGCGTCATCACCCTTGTCTAGTGACTGTCTGCGATATGATGGCGTCATCACATTGTCTAGACCTGTCTTTGATATGATAGCGTTATCACATTGTCTAGACCTGTCTGTGATATGATAGCGTCATTGCATTGTCTAGACCTGTCTGTGATATGATAGCGTCATCACATTGTCTAGATCTGTCTGTGATATAATAGCGTCATCACATTGTCTAGAAATGTTTGTGATATGATAGCGTCATCACATTGTCTAGACATGTCTGTGATACGATAGCGTCATCACATTGTCTAGTGACTGTCTGTGATATGATAGCGTCATCACATTGTCTAGACCTGTCTGTGATATGATAGCGGCATGACATTTTCTAGACCTCTCTGTGATATGATACCTTCATCACATTGTCTAGTGACTGTATGTGATATGATAGCATCATCACATTGTCTAGTTCTGTCTGTGATATGATAGCGTCATCACATTGTCTAGTCCTGTCTGTGGTATGATAGCGACATCACATTGTCTAGTCCTCTCTGTGATATCATCGCGTCATCACATTGTCTAGTATTGTCTGTGATATGATAGCGTCATCACATTGTCTAAACATGTCTGTGATATGATAGCGTCATCACATTGTCTAGTGACTGTCTGTGATATGATTGCGTCATTACATTGTCTAGTCCTGTCTGTGATATGATAGCGTCATCACATTGTCTAGTGGCTGTCTGTGATATGATAGCGTTATCACATTGTCTAGACCTGTCTGTTATATGATAGCGTATCACATTGTCTAGACCTGTCTGTGATATGATAGCGTCATCACATTGTCTAGACCTGTCTGTTGTATGATAGCGTCATCACATTGTCTAGACCTGTCTGTGGTATGATAGCGTCATCACATTGTCTAGACATGTCTGTGGTCTGATAGCGTCATCACACTGTCTAGTGACTGTTTGTGATATGATAGCGTCATTACATTGTCTAGTCCTGTCTGTGATATGATAGCGTCATCACATTGTCTAAACCTGTCTGTGGTATGATAGCGTCATCACATTGTCTAGACCTGTCTGTGGTATGATAGCGTCATCACATTGTCTAGACCTTTCTGTGGTATGATAGCTTCATCACATTGTCTAGACCTGTCTGTGGTATAATACCGTCATCACATTGTCTAGAGCTGTCTGTGATATGATAACGTCATCACATTGTCTAGACAAGTCTGTGATATGATAGCGTCATCACATTGTCAAGTCCTGTCTGTGATATGATAGCGTCATCACATTGTCTAATCCTGTCTATGATATGATAGCGTCATCACATTGTCTATTCCTGTCTGTGATATGATAGCGTCATCACATTGTCTAGTGCCAGTCTGTGATATGATAGCGTCATCACATTGTCTAGTCATGTCTGTGATATGATAGCGTCATCACATTGTCTAGTGACTGTCTGTGATATGATAGCGTTATCACATTGTCTAGAAATGTCTGTGATGTGATAGCTTCATCACATTGTCTAGACCTGTCTGTGATATGTTAGCGTCATCACATTGTCTAGTGACTGTCTATGATATGATAGTGTCATCACATTGTGTAGTGCCAGTCTGTGATGTGATAGCGTCATCACATTGTCTAGACCTGTCTGTGATATGTTAGTGTCATCACATTGTTTAGTGACTGTCTGTGATATGATAGTGTCATCACATTGTGTAGTGGCAGTCTGTGATATGATAGCGTCATCACATTGTCTAGACCTGTCTTTTATATGATAGCTTCATCACATTGTCTAAATCTGTCTGTGATATGATAGCGTCATCACATTGTCTAGACCTGTCTGTGATATGATAGCGTCATCACATTGTCTAGTGACTGTCTGTGATATGATAGCGTCATCACATTGTCTAGTGCCAGTCTGTGATATGGTAGCGTCATCACATTGTCTAGTCATGTCTGTGATATGATAGCGTCATCACATTGTCTAGTGACTGTCTGTGATATGATAGCGTCATCACATTGTCTAGAAATGTCTGTGATATGATAGCGTCATCACATTGTCTAGAAATGTCTGTGATATGATAGCGTCATCACATTGTCTAGACCTGTCTGTGATATGATAGCATCATTACATTGTCTAGAGCTCTCTGTGATATGATAACGTCATCACATTGTTTAGACCTGTCTGTGATATGTTAGCTTCATCACATTGTCTAGTGACTGTCTGCGATATGTTGGCGTCATCACATTGTCTAGACCTGTCTTTGATATGATAGCGTTATCACATTGTCTAGACCTGTCTGTGATATGATAGCGTCATTGCATTGTCTAGACCTGTCTGTGATATGATAGCGTCATCACATTGTCTAGATCTGTCTGTGATATAATAGCGTCATCACATTGTCTAGAAATGTTTGTGATATGATAGCGTCATCAAATTGTCTAGACATGTCTGTGATATGATAGCGTCATCACATTGTCTAGTGACTGTCTGTGATATGATAGCGTCATCACATTGTCTAGACCTGTCTGTGATATGATAGCGGCATGACATTTTCTAGACCTCTCTGTGATATGATACCTTCATCACATTGTCTAGTGACTGTATGTGATATGATAGCATCATCACATTGTCTAGTTCTGTCTGTGATATGATAGCGTCATCACATTGTCTAGTCCTGTCTGTGAATGTTAGCGTCATCACATTGTCTAGTACTGTCTGTGATATGATAGCGCCATCACATTGCCTAGTCCTTTCAGTGATATGATAGCGTCATCACATTGTATAGATCTGTCTGTGATATGCTAGCGTCATCACATTGTCTAGACCTTTCTGTGGTATGATAGCTTCATCACATTGTCTAGACCTGTCTGTTGTATAATAGCGTCATCACATTGTCTAGAGCTGTCTGTGATATGATAGCGTCATCACATTGTCTAGACAAGTCTGTGATATGATAGCGTCATCACATTGTCTAGTCCTGTCTGTGATATGATAGCGTCATCACATTGTCTAGTTCTGTCTGTGATATGTTTGTGTCATCACATTGTCTAGTCCTGTCTGTGATATGATAGCGTCATCACATTGTCTAATCCTGTCTATGATATGATAGCGTCATCACATTGTCTATTCCTGTCTGTGATATGATAGCGTCATCACATTGTCTAGTCCTGTCTGTGATATGATAGCGTCATCACATTGTCTAGACCTGTCTGTGATATGATAGCGTCATTACATTGTCTAGTGCCAGTCTCTGATATGATAGCGTCATCACATTGTCTAGTCATGTCTGTGATATGATAGCGTCATTACATTGTCTAGTGACTGTCTATGATATGATAGCGTCATCACATTGTCTAGAAATGTCTGTTATGTGATAGCGTCATCACATTGTCTAGACCTGTCTGTGATATGTTAGCGTCATCACATTGTCTAGTGACTGTCTGTGATATGATAGTGTCATCACATTGTGTAGTGCCAGTCTGTGATATGATAGCGTCATCACATTGTCTAGTCATGTCTGTGATATGATAGCGTCATCACATTGTCTAGTGACTTTCTTTTATATGATAGAGTCATCACATTGTCTAGAAATGTCTGTGATATGATAGCGTCATCACATTGTCTAGACCTGTCTTTTATATGATAGCTTCATCACATTGTCTAGATCTGTCTGTGATATGATAGCGTCATCACATTGTCTAGACCTGTCTGTGATATGATAGCGTCATCACATTGTCTAGTGACTGTCTGTGATATGATAGCGTCATCACATTGTCTAGTGCCAGTCTGTGATATGGTAGCGTCATCACATTGTCTAGTCTTGTCTGTGATATGATAGTGTCATCACATTGTCTAGTGACTGTCTGTGATATGATAGCGTCATCACATTGTCTAGAAATGTCTGTGATATGATAGCGTAATCACATTGTCTAGAAATGTCTGTGATATGATAGCGTCATCACATTGTCTAGACCTATCTGTGATATGATAGCGTCATTACATTGTCTAGAGCTGTCTGTGATATGATAACGTCATCACATTGTTTAGACCTGTCTGTGATATGTGAGCGTCATCACATTGTCTAGTGACTGTCTGCGATATGATGGCGTCATCACATTGTCTAGAACTGTCATTGATATTATAGCGTTATCACATTGTCTAGACCTGTCTGTGATATGATAGCGTCATTGCATTGTCTAGACCTGTCTGTGATATGATAGCGTCATCACATTGTCTAGATCTGTCTGTGATATAATAGCGTCATCACATTGTCTAGAAATGTCAGTGATATGATAGCGTCATCACAGTGTCTAGACATGTCTGTGATATGATAGCGTCATCACATTGTCTAGTGCTTGTCTGTGATATGATATCGTCATCACATTGTCTAGACCTGTCTGTGATATGATAGCGGCATGACATTTTCTAGACCTCTCTGTGATATGATACCTTCATTACATTGTCTAGTGACTGTATGTGATATGATAGCATCATCACATTGTCTAGTTCTGTCTGTGATATGATAGCGTCATCACATTGTCTAGTCCTGTCTGTGAATGTTAGCGCCATCATATTGTCTAGTGACTGTCTGTGATATGATAGCGTCATCACATTGTCTAGACCTGTCTGTGATATGATAGCGGCATCACATTGTCTAGACCTATCTGTGATATGATAGCGTCATCACATTGTCTAGTGACTGTCTGTGATATGATAGCGTCTTCACATTGTCCAGTTCTGTCTGTGATATGATAGCGTCATCACATTGTCTAGTGCCAGTCTGTGATATGATAGCGTCATCACATAGTCTAATCATGTCTGTGATATGATAGCGTCATCACATTGTCTAGTGACTGTCTGTGATATGATAGCGTCATCACATTGTCTAGAAATATCTGTGATGTGATAGCGTCATCACATTGTCTAGACCTGTCTGTGATATGATAGCGTCATCACATTGTCTAGTCATGTCTGTGATATGATAGCGTCATCACATTGTCTGGTGACTGTCTGTGATATGATAGCGTCATCACATTGTCTAGAAATGTCTGTGATATGATAGCGTCATCACATTGTCTAGACCTGTCTGTGATATGATAGCTTAATCACATTGTCTAGATCTGTCTGTGATATGATAGCGTCATCACATTGTCTAGGCCTGTCTGTGATATGATAGCGTCATCACATTGTCTAGTGACTGTCTGTGATATGATAGCGTCATCACATTGTCTAGTGCCAGTCTATGATATGGTAGCGTCATCACATTGTCTAGTCATGTCTGTGATATGATAGCGTCAATACATTGTCTAGTGACTGTCTGTGATGTGGTAGCGTCATCACATTATCTAGAAATGTCTGTGATATGATAGCGTCATTACATTGTCTAGACTTGTCTGTGATATGATAGCGTCATTACATTGTCTAGAGCTGTCTGTGATATGATAACTTCATCACATTGTCTTGACCTGTCTGTGATATGTTAGCGTCATCACATTTTCTAGTGACTGTCTGCGATATGATGGCGTCATCACATTGTCTAGACCTGTCTGTGATATGATAGCGTCATCACATTGTCTAGACCTATCTGTGATATGATAGCGTCATCACATTGTCTAGTGACTGTCTGTGATATGATAGCGTCATCACATTGTCAAGTTCTGTCTGTGATATGATAGCGTCATCACATTGTCTAGTCCTGTCTGTGATATGTTAGCGTCATCACATTGTCTAGACCTGTCTATGATATGATAGCGTCATCACATTGTCTAGTGACTGTCTGTGATATGATAGCGTCATCACATTGTCCAGTGACTGTCTGTGATATGATTGCGTCATCACATTGTCTAGTGACTGTCTGTGATATGATAGCGTCATCACATTGTCTAGTGACTGTCTGTGATATGATAGCTTCATCACATTGTCTAGTGACTGTCTGTGATATTATATCGTCATCACATTGTCTAGACTTTTCTATGATATGATAGCGTCATCACATTGTCTAGTGACTGTCTGTGATATGATAGTTTCATCACATTGTCTAGTGACTGTCTGTGATATGATAGCGTCATCACATTGTCTAGTAACTGTCTGTGATATGATAGCGTCATCACATTGTCTAGTGACTGTCTGTGATATGATAGCGCCATCATATTGCCTAGTGACTGTCTGTGATATGATAGCGTCATCACATTGTCTAGTCCTGTCTGTGATATGTTAGCGTCATCACATTGTCTAGACCTGTCTATGATATGATAGCGTCATCACATTGTCTAGTGACTGTCTGTGATATGATAGCGTCATCACATTGTCCAGTGACTGTCTGTGATATGATTGCGTCATCACATTGTCTAGTGACTGTCTGTGATATGATAGCGTCATCACATTGTCTAGTGACTGTCTGTGATATGATAGCTTCATCACATTGTCTAGTGACTGTCTGTGATATTATATCGTCATCACATTGTCTAGACTTTTCTATGATATGATAGCGTCATCACATTGTCTAGTGACTGTCTGTGATATGATAGTTTCATCACATTGTCTAGTGACTGTCTGTGATATGATAGCGTCATCACATTGTCTAGTAACTGTCTGTGATATGATAGCGTCATCACATTGTCTAGTGACTGTCTGTGATATGATAGCGTCATCACATTGTCTAGACCTGTCTGTGATATGATAGCGTCATCACATTGACTAGTCCTTTCTGTGATATGATAGCTTCATCACATTGTCTAGTGACTGTCTTTGATATGATAGCGTCATCACATTGTCTAGACCTGTCTGTGATATGATAGCGGCATCACATTGTCTAGACCTGTCTGTAATATGATAGCGCCATCATATTGCCTAGTGACTGTCTGTGATATGATAGCGTAATCACATTGTCTAGTTCTGTCTGTGATATGATAGCGTCATCACATTATCTAGACCTGTCTGTAATATGATAGCGTCATCACATTGTCTAGTCCTTTCTGTGATATGATAGCGTCATCACATTGTCTAGTTCTGTCTGTGATATGTTAGCGTCATCACATTGTCTAGTGACTGTCTGGGATATGATAGCATCATTACATTGTCTAGTGCTGTCTGTGATATGATAGCGTCATCACATTGATTAGTCCTGTCTGTGGTATGATAGCGTGATCACATTGTCTAGAGCTGTCTGTGATATGATAGCGTCATCACATTGTCTAGACAAGTCTGTGATATGATAGCGTCATCACATTGTCTAGTCCTGTCTGTGATATGATAGCGTCATCATATTGCCTAGTGACTGTCTGTGATATGATAGCGTAATCACATTGTCTAGTTCTGTCTGTGATATGATAGCGTCATCACATTATCTAGACCTGTCTGTAATATGATAGCGTCATCACATTGTCTAGTCCTTTCTGTGATATGATAGCGTCATCACATTGTCTAGTTCTGTCTGTGATATGTTAGCGTCATCACATTGTCTAGTGACTGTCTGGGATATGATAGCATCATCACATTGTCTAGTGCTGTCTGTGATATGATAGCGTCATCACATTGATTAGTCCTGTCTGTGGTATGATAGCGTAATCACATTGTCTAGTGACTGTCTGTGATATGATAGCGTCATCACATTGTTTAGTGACTGTCTGTGATATGATAGCATCATCACATTGTCTAATGACTGTCTGTGATACGATAGCGTCATCATATTGTCTAGTCCTGTCTGTGATATGATAGCGTCATCACATTGTCTAGACCTGTCTTTGGTATGATAGCGACATCACATTGTCTAGTCCTCTCTGTGATATGATTGCGTCATCACATTGTCTAGTATTGTCTGTGATATGATAGCGTCATCACATTGTCTAAACCTGTCTGTGATATGATAGCGTCATCACATTGTCTAGTGACTGTCTGTGATATGATTGCGTAATTACATTGTCTAGTCCTTTCTGTGATATGATAGCGTCATCACATTGTCTAGTCCTGTCTGTGATATGTTAGCGTCATCACATTGTCTAGTGACTGTCTGGGATATGATAGCGTCATCACATTGATTAGTCCTGTCTGTGGTATGATAGCGTGATCACATTGTCTAGTGACTGTCTGTGATATGATAGCGTCATCACATTGTTTAGTGACTGTTGTGATATGATAGCGTCATCACATTGTCTAGTGCCAGTCTGTGATATGATAGCGTCATCACATTGTCTAGTCATGTCTGTGATATGATAGCGTCATCACATTGTCTAGTGACTGTCTGTGATATGATAGCGTTATCACATTGTCTAGAAATGTCTGTGATGTGATAGCGTCATCACATTGTCTAGACCTGTCTGTGAAATGTTAGCGTCATCACATTGTCTAGTGACTGTCTGTGATATGATAGTGTCATCACATTGTGTAGTGCCAGTCTGTGATGTGATAGCGTCATCACATTGTCTAGACCTGTCTGTGATATGTTAGCGTCATCACGTTGTCTAGTGACTGTCTGTGATATGATAGTGTCATCACATTGTGTAGTGCCAGTCTGTGATATGATAGCGTCATCACATTGTCTAGACCTGTCTTTGATATGATAGCTTCATCACATTGTCTAAATCTGTCTGTGATATGATAGCGTCATCACATTGTCTAGACCTGTCTGTGATATGATAGCGTCATCACATTGTCTAGTGACTGTCTGTGATATGATAGCGTCATCACATTGTCTAGTGCCAGTCTGTGATATGGTAGCGTCATCACATTGTCTAGTCATGTCTGTGATATGATAGCGTCATCACATTGTCTAGTGACTGTCTGTGATATGATAGCGTCATCACATTGTCTAGAAATGTCTGTGATATGATAGCGTCATCACATTGTCTAGAAATGTCTGTGATATGATAGCGTCATCACATTGTCTAGACCTGTCTGTGATATGATAGCATCATTACATTGTCTAGAGCTGTCTGTGATATGATAACGTCATCACATTGTTTAGACCTGTCTGTGATATGTTAGCGTCATCACATTGTCTAGTGACTGTCTGCGATATGTTGGCGTCATCACATTGTCTAGACCTGTCTTTGATATGATAGCGTTATCACATTGTCTAGACCTGTCTGTGATATGATAGCGTCATTGCATTGTCTAGACCTGTCTGTGATATGATAGCGTCATCACATTGTCTAGATCTGTCTGTGATATAATAGCGTCATCACATTGTCTAGAAATGTTTGTGATATGATAGCGTCATCACATTGTCTAGACATGTCTGTGATATGATAGCGTCATCACATTGTCTAGTGACTGTCTGTGATATGATAGCGTCATCACATTGTCTAGACCTGTCTGTGATATGATAGCGGCATGACATTTTCTAGACCTCTCTGTGATATGATACCTTCATCACATTGTCTAGTGACTGTATGTGATATGATAGCATCATCACATTGTCTAGTTCTGTCTGTGATATGATAGCGTCATCACAATTTCTAGTCCTGTCTGTGAATGTTAGCGTCATCACATTGTCTAGTACTGTCTGTGATATGATAGCGCCATCACATTGCCTAGTCCTGTCAGTGATATGATAGCGTCATCACATTGTATAGATCTGTCTGTGATATGCTAGCGTCATCACATTGTCTAGACCTTTCTGTGGTATGATAGCTTCATCACATTGTCTAGACCTGTCTGTGGTATAATAGCGTCATCACATTGTCTAGAGCTGTCTGTGATATGATAGCGTCATCACATTGTCTAGACAAGTCTGTGATATGATAGCGTCATCACATTGTCTAGTCCTGTCTGTGATATGATAGCGTCATCACATTGTCTAGTCCTGTCTGTGATATGATAGCGTCATCACATTGTCTAGTTCTGTCTGTGATATGTTTGCGTCATCACATTGTCTAGTCCTGTCTGTGATATGATAGCGTCATCACATTGTCAAATCCTGTCTATGATATGATAGCGTCATCACATTGTCTATTCCTGTCTGTGATATGATAGCGTCATCACATTGTCTAGTCCTGTATGTGATATGATAGCGTCATCACATTGTCTAGACCTGTCTGTGATATGATAGCGTCATTACATTGTCTAGTGCCAGTCTGTGATATGATAGCGTCATTACATTGTCTAGACCTGTCTGTGATATGATAGCTTAATCACATTGTCTAGATCTGTCTGTGATATGATAGCGTCATCACATTGTCTAGGCCTGTCTGTGATATGATAGCGTCATCACATTGTCTAGTGACTGTCTGTGATATGATAGCGTCATCACATTGTCTAGTGCCAGTCTATGATATGGTAGCGTCATCACATTGTCTAATCATGTCTGTGATATGATAGCGTCATCACATTGTCTAGTGACTGTCTGTGATATGATAGCGTCATCACATTGTCTAGAAATGTCTGTGATATGATAGCGTAATCACATTGTCTTGAAATGTCTGTGATATGATAGCGTCATCACATTGTCTAGACCTGTCTGTGATATGATAGCGTCATTACATTGTCTAGAGCTGTCTGTGATATGATAACGTCATCACATTGTTTAGACCTGTCTGTGATATGTTAGCGTCATCACATTGTCTAGTGACTGTCTGCGATATGTTGGCGTCATCACATTGTCTAGAACTGTCATTGATATTATAGCGTTATCACATTGTCTAGACCTGTCTGTGATATGATAGCGTCATTGCATTGTCTAGACCTGTCTGTGATATGATAGCGTCATCACATTGTCTAGATCTGTCTGTGATATAATAGCGTCATCACATTGTCTAGAAATGTCTGTGATATGATAGCGTCATCACAGTGTCTAGACATGTCTGTGATATGATAGCGTCATCACATTGTCTAGTGCTTGTCTGTGATATGATAGCGTCATCACATTGTCTAGACCTGTCTGTGATATGATAGCGGCATGACATTTTCTAGACCTCTCTGTGATATGATACCTTCATTACATTGTCTAGTGACTGTATGTGATATGATAGCATCATCACATTGTCTAGTTCTGTCTGTGATATGATAGCGTCATCACATTGTCTAGTCCTGTCTGTGAATGTTAGCGCCATCATATTGTCTAGTGACTGTCTGTGATATGATAGCGTCATCACATTGTCTAGACCTGTCTGTGATATGATAGCGGCATCACATTGTCTAGACCTATCTGTGATATGATAGCGTCATCACATTGTCTAGTGACTGTCTGTGATATGATAGCGTCTTCACATTGTCCAGTTCTGTCTGTGATATGATAGCGTCATCACATTGTCTAGTGCCAGTCTGTGATATGATAGCGTCATCACATTGTCTAATCATGTCTGTGATATGATAGCGTCATCACATTGTCTAGTGACTGTCTGTGATATGATAGCGTCATCACATTGTCTAGAAATATCTGTGATGTGATAGCGTCATCACATTGTCTAGACCTGTCTGTGATATGATAGCGTCATCACATTGTCTAGTCATGTCTGTGATATGATAGCGTCATCACATTGTCTGGTGACTGTCTGTGATATGATAGCGTCATCACATTGTCTAGAAATGTCTGTGATATGATAGCGTCATCACATTGTCTAGACCTGTCTGTGATATGATAGCTTAATCACATTGTCTAGATCTGTCTGTGATATGATAGCGTCATCACATTGTCTAGGCCTGTCTGTGATATGATAGCGTCATCACATTGTCTAGTGACTGTCTGTGATATGATAGCGTCATCACATTGTCTAGTGCCAGTCTATGATATGGTAGCGTCATCACATTGTCTAGTCATGTCTGTGATATGATAGCGTCAATACATTGTCTAGTGACTGTCTGTGATGTGATAGCGTCATCACATTATCTAGAAATGTCTGTGATATGATAGCGTCATTACATTGTCTAGACTTGTCTGTGATATGATAGCGTCATTACATTGTCTAGAGCTGTCTGTGATATGATAACTTCATCACATTGTCTTGACCTGTCTGTGATATGTTAGCGTCATCACATTTTCTAGTGACTGTCTGCGATATGATGGCGTCATCACATTGTCTAGACCTGTCTGTGATATGATAGCGTCATCACATTGTGTAGTGCCAGTCTGTGATGTGATAGCGTCATCACATTGTCTAGACCTGTCTGTGAAATGTTAGCGTCATCACATTGTCTAGTGACTGTCTGTGATATGATAGTGTCATCACATTGTGTAGTGCCAGTCTGTGATGTGATAGCGTCATCACATTGTCTAGACCTGTCTGTGATATGTTAGCGTCATCACGTTGTCTAGTGACTGTCTGTGATATGATAGTGTCATCACATTGTGTAGTGCCAGTCTGTGATATGATAGCGTCATCACATTGTCTAGACCTGTCTTTGATATGATAGCTTCATCACATTGTCTAAATCTGTCTGTGATATGATAGCGTCATCACATTGTCTAGACCTGTCTGTGATATGATAGCGTCATCACATTGTCTAGTGACTGTCTGTGATATGATAGCGTCATCACATTGTCTAGTGCCAGTCTGTGATATGGTAGCGTCATCACATTGTCTAGTCATGTCTGTGATATGATAGCGTCATCACATTGTCTAGTGACTGTCTGTGATATGATAGCGTCATCACATTGTCTAGAAATGTCTGTGATATGATAGCGTCATCACATTGTCTAGAAATGTCTGTGATATGATAGCGTCATCACATTGTCTAGACCTGTCTGTGATATGATAGCATCATTACATTGTCTAGAGCTGTCTGTGATATGATAACGTCATCACATTGTTTAGACCTGTCTGTGATATGTTAGCGTCATCACATTGTCTAGTGACTGTCTGCGATATGTTGGCGTCATCACATTGTCTAGACCTGTCTTTGATATGATAGCGTTATCACATTGTCTAGACCTGTCTGTGATATGATAGCGTCATCACATTGTCTAGATCTGTCTGTGATATAATAGCGTCATCACATTGTCTAGAAATGTTTGTGATATGATAGCGTCATCACATTGTCTAGACATGTCTGTGATATGATAGCGTCATCACATTGTCTAGTGACTGTCTGTGATATGATAGCGTCATCACATTGTCTAGACCTGTCTGTGATATGATAGCGGCATGACATTTTCTAGACCTCTCTGTGATATGATACCTTCATCACATTGTCTAGTGACTGTATGTGATATGATAGCATCATCACATTGTCTAGTTCTGTCTGTGATATGATAGCGTCATCACATTGTCTAGTCCTGTCTGTGAATGTTAGCGTCATCACATTGTCTAGTACTGTCTGTGATATGATAGCGCCATCACATTGCCTAGTCCTGTCAGTGATATGATAGCGTCATCACATTGTATAGATCTGTCTGTGATATGCTAGCGTCATCACATTGTCTAGACCTTTCTGTGGTATGATAGCTTCATCACATTGTCTAGACCTGTCTGTGGTATAATAGCGTCATCACATTGTCTAGAGCTGTCTGTGATATGATAGCGTCATCACATTGTCTAGACAAGTCTGTGATATGATAGCGTCATCACATTGTCTAGTCCTGTCTGTGATATGATAGCGTCATCACATTGTCTAGTCCTGTCTGTGATATGATAGCGTCATCACATTGTCTAGTTGTGTCTGTGATATGTTTGCGTCATCACATTGTCTAGTCCTGTCTGTGATATGATAGCGTCATCACATTGTCAAATCCTGTCTATGATATGATAGCGTCATCACATTGTCTATTCCTGTCTGTGATATGATAGCGTCATCACATTGACTAGTCCTGTCTGTGATATGATAGCGTCATCACATTGTCTAGACCTGTCTGTGATATGATAGCGTCATTACATTGTCTAGTGCCAGTCTGTGATATGATAGCGTCATTACATTGTCTAGACCTGTCTGTGATATGATAGCTTAATCACATTGTCTAGATCTGTCTGTGATATGATAGCGTCATCACATTGTCTAGGCCTGTCTGTGATATGATAGCGTCATCACATTGTCTAGTGACTGTCTGTGATATGATAGCGTCATCACATTGTCTAGTGACTGTCTGTGATATGATAGCGTCATCACATTGTCTAGTGCCAGTCTATGATATGGTAGCGTCATCACATTGTCTAGTCATGTCTGTGATATGATAGCGTCAATACATTGTCTAGTGACTGTCTGTGATGTGGTAGCGTCATCACATTATCTAGAAATGTCTGTGATATGATAGCGTCATTACATTGTCTAGACTTGTCTGTGATATGATAGCGTCATTACATTGTCTAGAGCTGTCTGTGATATGATAACTTCATCACATTGTCTTGACCTGTCTGTGATATGTTAGCGTCATCACATTTTCTAGTGACTGTCTGCGATATGATGGCGTCATCACATTGTCTAGACCTGTCTGTGATATGATAGCGTCATCACATTGTCTAGACCTATCTGTGATATGATAGCGTCATCACATTGTCTAGTGACTGTCTGTGATATGATAGCGTCATCACATTGTCAAGTTCTGTCTGTGATATGATAGCGTCATCACATTGTCTAGTCCTGTCTGTGATATGTTAGCGTCATCACATTGTCTAGACCTGTCTATGATATGATAGCGTCATCACATTGTCTAGTGACTGTCTGTGATATGATAGCGTCATCACATTGTCCAGTGACTGTCTGTGATATGATTGCGTCATCACATTGTCTAGTGACTGTCTGTGATATGATAGCGTCATCACATTGTCTAGTGACTGTCTGTGATATGATAGCTTCATCACATTGTCTAGTGACTGTCTGTGATATTATATCGTCATCACATTGTCTAGACTTTTCTATGATATGATAGCGTCATCACATTGTCTAGTGACTGTCTGTGATATGATAGTTTCATCACATTGTCTAGTGACTGTCTGTGATATGATAGCGTCATCACATTGTCTAGTAACTGTCTGTGATATGATAGCGTCATCACATTGTCTAGTGACTGTCTGTGATATGATAGCGCCATCATATTGCCTAGTGACTGTCTGTGATATGATAGCGTCATCACATTGTCTAGTCCTGTCTGTGATATGTTAGCGTCATCACATTGTCTAGACCTGTCTATGATATGATAGCGTCATCACATTGTCTAGTGACTGTCTGTGATATGATAGCGTCATCACATTGTCCAGTGACTGTCTGTGATATGATTGCGTCATCACATTGTCTAGTGACTGTCTGTGATATGATAGCGTCATCACATTGTCTAGTGACTGTCTGTGATATGATAGCTTCATCACATTGTCTAGTGACTGTCTGTGATATTATATCGTCATCACATTGTCTAGACTTTTCTATGATATGATAGCGTCATCACATTGTCTAGTGACTGTCTGTGATATGATAGTTTCATCACATTGTCTAGTGACTGTCTGTGATATGATAGCGTCATCACATTGTCTAGTAACTGTCTGTGATATGATAGCGTCATCACATTGTCTAGTGACTGTCTGTGATATGATAGCGTCATCACATTGTCTAGACCTGTCTGTGATATGATAGCGTCATCACATTGACTAGTCCTTTCTGTGATATGATAGCTTCATCACATTGTCTAGTGACTGTCTTTGATATGATAGCGTCATCACATTGTCTAGACCTGTCTGTGATATGATAGCGGCATCACATTGTCTAGACCTGTCTGTAATATGATAGCGCCATCATATTGCCTAGTGACTGTCTGTGATATGATAGCGTAATCACATTGTCTAGTTCTGTCTGTGATATGATAGCGTCATCACATTATCTAGACCTGTCTGTAATATGATAGCGTCATCACATTGTCTAGTCCTTTCTGTGATATGATAGCGTCATCACATTGTCTAGTTCTGTCTGTGATATGTTAGCGTCATCACATTGTCTAGTGACTGTCTGGGATATGATAGCATCATTACATTGTCTAGTGCTGTCTGTGATATGATAGCGTCATCACATTGATTAGTCCTGTCTGTGGTATGATAGCGTGATCACATTGTCTAGAGCTGTCTGTGATATGATAGCGTCATCACATTGTCTAGACAAGTCTGTGATATGATAGCGTCATCACATTGTCTAGTCCTGTCTGTGATATGATAGCGTCATCATATTGCCTAGTGACTGTCTGTGATATGATAGCGTAATCACATTGTCTAGTTCTGTCTGTGATATGATAGCGTCATCACATTATCTAGACCTGTCTGTAATATGATAGCGTCATCACATTGTCTAGTCCTTTCTGTGATATGATAGCGTCATCACATTGTCTAGTTCTGTCTGTGATATGTTAGCGTCATCACATTGTCTAGTGACTGTCTGGGATATGATAGCATCATCACATTGTCTAGTGCTGTCTGTGATATGATAGCGTCATCACATTGATTAGTCCTGTCTGTGGTATGATAGCGTAATCACATTGTCTAGTGACTGTCTGTGATATGATAGCGTCATCACATTGTTTAGTGACTGTCTGTGATATGATAGCATCATCACATTGTCTAATGACTGTCTGTGATACGATAGCGTCATCATATTGTCTAGTCCTGTCTGTGATATGATAGCGTCATCACATTGTCTAGACCTGTCTTTGGTATGATAGCGACATCACATTGTCTAGTCCTCTCTGTGATATGATTGCGTCATCACATTGTCTAGTATTGTCTGTGATATGATAGCGTCATCACATTGTCTAAACCTGTCTGTGATATGATAGCGTCATCACATTGTCTAGTGACTGTCTGTGATATGATTGCGTAATTACATTGTCTAGTCCTTTCTGTGATATGATAGCGTCATCACATTGTCTAGTCCTGTCTGTGATATGTTAGCGTCATCACATTGTCTAGTGACTGTCTGGGATATGATAGCGTCATCACATTGATTAGTCCTGTCTGTGGTATGATAGCGTGATCACATTGTCTAGTGACTGTCTGTGATATGATAGCGTCATCACATTGTTTAGTGACTGTTGTGATATGATAGCGTCATCACATTGTCTAGTGCCAGTCTGTGATATGATAGCGTCATCACATTGTCTAGTCATGTCTGTGATATGATAGCGTCATCACATTGTCTAGTGACTGTCTGTGATATGATAGCGTTATCACATTGTCTAGAAATGTCTGTGATGTGATAGCGTCATCACATTGTCTAGACCTGTCTGTGAAATGTTAGCGTCATCACATTGTCTAGTGACTGTCTGTGATATGATAGTGTCATCACATTGTGTAGTGCCAGTCTGTGATGTGATAGCGTCATCACATTGTCTAGACCTGTCTGTGATATGTTAGCGTCATCACGTTGTCTAGTGACTGTCTGTGATATGATAGTGTCATCACATTGTGTAGTGCCAGTCTGTGATATGATAGCGTCATCACATTGTCTAGACCTGTCTTTGATATGATAGCTTCATCACATTGTCTAAATCTGTCTGTGATATGATAGCGTCATCACATTGTCTAGACCTGTCTGTGATATGATAGCGTCATCACATTGTCTAGTGACTGTCTGTGATATGATAGCGTCATCACATTGTCTAGTGCCAGTCTGTGATATGGTAGCGTCATCACATTGTCTAGTCATGTCTGTGATATGATAGCGTCATCACATTGTCTAGTGACTGTCTGTGATATGATAGCGTCATCACATTGTCTAGAAATGTCTGTGATATGATAGCGTCATCACATTGTCTAGAAATGTCTGTGATATGATAGCGTCATCACATTGTCTAGACCTGTCTGTGATATGATAGCATCATTACATTGTCTAGAGCTGTCTGTGATATGATAACGTCATCACATTGTTTAGACCTGTCTGTGATATGTTAGCGTCATCACATTGTCTAGTGACTGTCTGCGATATGTTGGCGTCATCACATTGTCTAGACCTGTCTTTGATATGATAGCGTTATCACATTGTCTAGACCTGTCTGTGATATGATAGCGTCATTGCATTGTCTAGACCTGTCTGTGATATGATAGCGTCATCACATTGTCTAGATCTGTCTGTGATATAATAGCGTCATCACATTGTCTAGAAATGTTTGTGATATGATAGCGTCATCACATTGTCTAGACATGTCTGTGATATGATAGCGTCATCACATTGTCTAGTGACTGTCTGTGATATGATAGCGTCATCACATTGTCTAGACCTGTCTGTGATATGATAGCGGCATGACATTTTCTAGACCTCTCTGTGATATGATACCTTCATCACATTGTCTAGTGACTGTATGTGATATGATAGCATCATCACATTGTCTAGTTCTGTCTGTGATATGATAGCGTCATCACAATTTCTAGTCCTGTCTGTGAATGTTAGCGTCATCACATTGTCTAGTACTGTCTGTGATATGATAGCGCCATCACATTGCCTAGTCCTGTCAGTGATATGATAGCGTCATCACATTGTATAGATCTGTCTGTGATATGCTAGCGTCATCACATTGTCTAGACCTTTCTGTGGTATGATAGCTTCATCACATTGTCTAGACCTGTCTGTGGTATAATAGCGTCATCACATTGTCTAGAGCTGTCTGTGATATGATAGCGTCATCACATTGTCTAGACAAGTCTGTGATATGATAGCGTCATCACATTGTCTAGTCCTGTCTGTGATATGATAGCGTCATCACATTGTCTAGTCCTGTCTGTGATATGATAGCGTCATCACATTGTCTAGTTCTGTCTGTGATATGTTTGCGTCATCACATTGTCTAGTCCTGTCTGTGATATGATAGCGTCATCACATTGTCAAATCCTGTCTATGATATGATAGCGTCATCACATTGTCTATTCCTGTCTGTGATATGATAGCGTCATCACATTGTCTAGTCCTGTATGTGATATGATAGCGTCATCACATTGTCTAGACCTGTCTGTGATATGATAGCGTCATTACATTGTCTAGTGCCAGTCTGTGATATGATAGCGTCATTACATTGTCTAGACCTGTCTGTGATATGATAGCTTAATCACATTGTCTAGATCTGTCTGTGATATGATAGCGTCATCACATTGTCTAGGCCTGTCTGTGATATGATAGCGTCATCACATTGTCTAGTGACTGTCTGTGATATGATAGCGTCATCACATTGTCTAGTGCCAGTCTATGATATGGTAGCGTCATCACATTGTCTAATCATGTCTGTGATATGATAGCGTCATCACATTGTCTAGTGACTGTCTGTGATATGATAGCGTCATCACATTGTCTAGAAATGTCTGTGATATGATAGCGTAATCACATTGTCTTGAAATGTCTGTGATATGATAGCGTCATCACATTGTCTAGACCTGTCTGTGATATGATAGCGTCATTACATTGTCTAGAGCTGTCTGTGATATGATAACGTCATCACATTGTTTAGACCTGTCTGTGATATGTTAGCGTCATCACATTGTCTAGTGACTGTCTGCGATATGTTGGCGTCATCACATTGTCTAGAACTGTCATTGATATTATAGCGTCATCACATTGTCTAGACCTGTCTGTGATATGATAGCGTCATTACATTGTCTAGTGCCAGTCTGTGATATGATAGCGTCATTACATTGTCTAGACCTGTCTGTGATATGATAGCTTAATCACATTGTCTAGATCTGTCTGTGATATGATAGCGTCATCACATTGTCTAGGCCTGTCTGTGATATGATAGCGTCATCACATTGTCTAGTGACTGTCTGTGATATGATAGCGTCATCACATTGTCTAGTGCCAGTCTATGATATGGTAGCGTCATCACATTGTCTAATCATGTCTGTGATATGATAGCGTCATCACATTGTCTAGTGCCAGTCTATGATATGGTAGCGTCATCACATTGTCTAGATCTGTCTGTGATATAATAGCGTCATCACATTGTCTAGAAATGTCTGTGATATGATAGCGTCATCACAGTGTCTAGACATGTCTGTGATATGATAGCGTCATCACATTGTCTAGTGCTTGTCTGTGATATGATAGCGTCATCACATTGTCTAGACCTGTCTGTGATATGATAGCGGCATGACATTTTCTAGACCTCTCTGTGATATGATACCTTCATTACATTGTCTAGTGACTGTATGTGATATGATAGCATCATCACATTGTCTAGTTCTGTCTGTGATATGATAGCGTCATCACATTGTCTAGTCCTGTCTGTGAATGTTAGCGCCATCATATTGTCTAGTGACTGTCTGTGATATGATAGCGTCATCACATTGTCTAGACCTGTCTGTGATATGATAGCGGCATCACATTGTCTAGACCTATCTGTGATATGATAGCGTCATCACATTGTCTAGTGACTGTCTGTGATATGATAGCGTCTTCACATTGTCCAGTTCTGTCTGTGATATGATAGCGTCATCACATTGTCTAGTGCCAGTCTGTGATATGATAGCGTCATCACATTGTCTAATCATGTCTGTGATATGATAGCGTCATCACATTGTCTAGTGACTGTCTGTGATATGATAGCGTCATCACATTGTCTAGAAATATCTGTGATGTGATAGCGTCATCACATTGTCTAGACCTGTCTGTGATATGATAGCGTCATCACATTGTCTAGTCATGTCTGTGATATGATAGCGTCATCACATTGTCTGGTGACTGTCTGTGATATGATAGCGTCATCACATTGTCTAGAAATGTCTGTGATATGATAGCGTCATCACATTGTCTAGACCTGTCTGTGATATGATAGCTTAATCACATTGTCTAGATCTGTCTGTGATATGATAGCGTCATCACATTGTCTAGGCCTGTCTGTGATATGATAGCGTCATCACATTGTCTAGTGACTGTCTGTGATATGATAGCGTCATCACATTGTCTAGTGCCAGTCTATGATATGGTAGCGTCATCACATTGTCTAGTCATGTCTGTGATATGATAGCGTCAATACATTGTCTAGTGACTGTCTGTGATGTGATAGCGTCATCACATTATCTAGAAATGTCTGTGATATGATAGCGTCATTACATTGTCTAGACTTGTCTGTGATATGATAGCGTCATTACATTGTCTAGAGCTGTCTGTGATATGATAACTTCATCACATTGTCTTGACCTGTCTGTGATATGTTAGCGTCATCACATTTTCTAGTGACTGTCTGCGATATGATGGCGTCATCACATTGTCTAGACCTGTCTGTGATATGATAGCGTCATCACATTGTGTAGTGCCAGTCTGTGATGTGATAGCGTCATCACATTGTCTAGACCTGTCTGTGAAATGTTAGCGTCATCACATTGTCTAGTGACTGTCTGTGATATGATAGTGTCATCACATTGTGTAGTGCCAGTCTGTGATGTGATAGCGTCATCACATTGTCTAGACCTGTCTGTGATATGTTAGCGTCATCACGTTGTCTAGTGACTGTCTGTGATATGATAGTGTCATCACATTGTGTAGTGCCAGTCTGTGATATGATAGCGTCATCACATTGTCTAGACCTGTCTTTGATATGATAGCTTCATCACATTGTCTAAATCTGTCTGTGATATGATAGCGTCATCACATTGTCTAGACCTGTCTGTGATATGATAGCGTCATCACATTGTCTAGTGACTGTCTGTGATATGATAGCGTCATCACATTGTCTAGTGCCAGTCTGTGATATGGTAGCGTCATCACATTGTCTAGTCATGTCTGTGATATGATAGCGTCATCACATTGTCTAGTGACTGTCTGTGATATGATAGCGTCATCACATTGTCTAGAAATGTCTGTGATATGATAGCGTCATCACATTGTCTAGAAATGTCTGTGATATGATAGCGTCATCACATTGTCTAGACCTGTCTGTGATATGATAGCATCATTACATTGTCTAGAGCTGTCTGTGATATGATAACGTCATCACATTGTTTAGACCTGTCTGTGATATGTTAGCGTCATCACATTGTCTAGTGACTGTCTGCGATATGTTGGCGTCATCACATTGTCTAGACCTGT
The DNA here is from genome assembly GCA_963921405.1 of Cepaea hortensis. Lineage (NCBI taxonomy): Eukaryota > Metazoa > Mollusca > Gastropoda > Stylommatophora > Helicidae > Cepaea > Cepaea hortensis. The sequence continues at coordinate 89,839,935 of OY992895.1, read as the reverse complement.
CTTTGATATGATAGCGTTATCACATTGTCTAGACCTGTCTGTGATATGATAGCGTCATCACATTGTCTAGATCTGTCTGTGATATAATAGCGTCATCACATTGTCTAGAAATGTTTGTGATATGATAGCGTCATCACATTGTCTAGACATGTCTGTGATATGATAGCGTCATCACATTGTCTAGTGACTGTCTGTGATATGATAGCGTCATCACATTGTCTAGACCTGTCTGTGATATGATAGCGGCATGACATTTTCTAGACCTCTCTGTGATATGATACCTTCATCACATTGTCTAGTGACTGTATGTGATATGATAGCATCATCACATTGTCTAGTTCTGTCTGTGATATGATAGCGTCATCACATTGTCTAGTCCTGTCTGTGAATGTTAGCGTCATCACATTGTCTAGTACTGTCTGTGATATGATAGCGCCATCACATTGCCTAGTCCTGTCAGTGATATGATAGCGTCATCACATTGTATAGATCTGTCTGTGATATGCTAGCGTCATCACATTGTCTAGACCTTTCTGTGGTATGATAGCTTCATCACATTGTCTAGACCTGTCTGTGGTATAATAGCGTCATCACATTGTCTAGAGCTGTCTGTGATATGATAGCGTCATCACATTGTCTAGACAAGTCTGTGATATGATAGCGTCATCACATTGTCTAGTCCTGTCTGTGATATGATAGCGTCATCACATTGTCTAGTCCTGTCTGTGATATGATAGCGTCATCACATTGTCTAGTTCTGTCTGTGATATGTTTGCGTCATCACATTGTCTAGTCCTGTCTGTGATATGATAGCGTCATCACATTGTCAAATCCTGTCTATGATATGATAGCGTCATCACATTGTCTATTCCTGTCTGTGATATGATAGCGTCATCACATTGTCTAGTCCTGTCTGTGATATGATAGCGTCATCACATTGTCTAGACCTGTCTGTGATATGATAGCGTCATTACATTGTCTAGTGCCAGTCTGTGATATGATAGCGTCATTACATTGTCTAGACCTGTCTGTGATATGATAGCTTAATCACATTGTCTAGATCTGTCTGTGATATGATAGCGTCATCACATTGTCTAGGCCTGTCTGTGATATGATAGCGTCATCACATTGTCTAGTGACTGTCTGTGATATGATAGCGTCATCACATTGTCTAGTGCCAGTCTATGATATGGTACCGTCATCACATTGTCTAATCATGTCTGTGATATGATAGCGTCATCACATTGTCTAGTGACTGCCTGTGATATGATAGCGTCATCACATTGTCTAGAAATGTCTGTGATATGATAGCGTAATCACATTGTCTAGAAATGTCTGTGATATGATAGCGTCATCACATTGTCTAGACCTGTCTGTGATATGATAGCGTCATTACATTGTCTAGAGCTGTCTGTGATATGATAACGTCATCACATTGTTTAGACCTGTCTGTGATATGTTAGCGTCATCACATTGTCTAGTGACTGTCTGCGATATGTTGGCGTCATCACATTGTCTAGAACTGTCATTGATATTATAGCGTTATCACATTGTCTAGACCTGTCTGTGATATGATAGCGTCATTGCATTGTCTAGACCTGTCTGTGATATGATAGCGTCATCACATTGTCTAGATCTGTCTGTGATATAATAGCGTCATCACATTGTCTAGAAATGTCTGTGATATGATAGCGTCATCACAGTGTCTAGACATGTCTGTGATATGATAGCGTCATCACATTGTCTAGTGCCAGTCTGTGATATGATAGCGTCATTACATTGTCTAGACCTGTCTGTGATATGATAGCTTAATCACATTGTCTAGATCTGTCTGTGATATGATAGCGTCATCACATTGTCTAGGCCTGTCTGTGATATGATAGCGTCATCACATTGTCTAGTGACTGTCTGTGATATGATAGCGTCATCACATTGTCTAGTGCCAGTCTATGATATGGTAGCGTCATCACATTGTCTAATCATGTCTGTGATATGATAGCGTCATCACATTGTCTAGTGACTGTCTGTGATATGATAGCGTCATCACATTGTCTAGAAATGTCTGTGATATGATAGCGTAATCACATTGTCTTGAAATATCTGTGATATGATAGCGTCATCACATTGTCTAGACCTGTCTGTGATATGATAGCGTCATTACATTGTCTAGAGCTGTCTGTGATATGATAACGTCATCACATTGTTTAGACCTGTCTGTGATATGTTAGCGTCATCACATTGTCTAGTGACTGTCTGCGATATGTTGGCGTCATCACATTGTCTAGAACTGTCATTGATATTATAGCGTTATCACATTGTCTAGACCTGTCTGTGATATGATAGCGTCATTGCATTGTCTAGACCTGTCTGTGATATGATAGCGTCATCACATTGTCTAGATCTGTCTGTGATATAATAGCGTCATCACATTGTCTAGAAATGTCTGTGATATGATAGCGTCATCACAGTGTCTAGACATGTCTGTGATATGATAGCGTCATCACATTGTCTAGTGCTTGTCTGTGATATGATAGCGTCATCACATTGTCTAGACCTGTCTGTGATATGATAGCGGCATGACATTTTCTAGACCTCTCTGTGATATGATACCTTCATTACATTGTCTAGTGACTGTATGTGATATGATAGCATCATCACATTGTCTAGTTCTGTCTGTGATATGATAGCGTCATCACATTGTCTAGTCCTCTCTGTGAATGTTAGCGCCATCATATTGTCTAGTGACTGTCTGTGATATGATAGCGTCATCACATTGTCTAGACCTGTCTGTGATATGATAGCGGCATCACATTGTCTAGACCTATCTGTGATATGATAGCGTCATCACATTGTCTAGTGACTGTCTGTGATATGATAGCGTCTTCACATTGTCCAGTTCTGTCTGTGATATGATAGCGTCATCACATTGTCTAGTGCCAGTCTGTGATATGATAGCGTCATCACATTGTCTAATCATGTCTGTGATATGATAGCGTCATCACATTGTCTAGTGACTGTCTGTGATATGATAGCGTCATCACATTGTCTAGAAATATCTGTGATGTGATAGCGTCATCACATTGTCTAGACCTGTCTGTGATATGATAGCGTCATCACATTGTCTAGTCATGTCTGTGATATGATAGCGTCATCACATTGTCTGGTGACTGTCTGTGATATGATAGCGTCATCACATTGTCTAGAAATGTATGTGATATGATAGCGTCATCACATTGTCTAGACCTGTCTGTGATATGATAGCTTAATCACATTGTCTAGATCTGTCTGTGATATGATAGCGTCATCACATTGTCTAGGCCTGTCTGTGATATGATAGCGTCATCACATTGTCTAGTGACTGTCTGTGATATGATAGCGTCATCACATTGTCTAGTGCCAGTCTATGATATGGTAGCGTCATCACATTGTCTAGTCATGTCTGTGATATGATAGCGTCAATACATTGTCTAGTGACTGTCTGTGATGTGATAGCGTCATCACATTATCTAGAAATGTCTGTGATATGATAGCGTCATTACATTGTCTAGACTTGTCTGTGATATGATAGCGTCATTACATTGTCTAGAGCTGTCTGTGATATGATAACTTCATCACATTGTCTTGACCTGTCTGTGATATGTTAGCGTCATCACATTTTCTAGTGACTGTCTGCGATATGATGGCGTCATCACATTGTCTAGACCTGTCTGTGATATGATAGCGTCATCACATTGTGTAGTGCCAGTCTGTGATGTGATAGCGTCATCACATTGTCTAGACCTGTCTGTGAAATGTTAGCGTCATCACATTGTCTAGTGACTGTCTGTGATATGATAGTGTCATCACATTGTGTAGTGCCAGTCTGTGATGTGATAGCGTCATCACATTGTCTAGACCTGTCTGTGATATGTTAGCGTCATCACGTTGTCTAGTGACTGTCTGTGATATGATAGTGTCATCACATTGTGTAGTGCCAGTCTGTGATATGATAGCGTCATCACATTGTCTAGACCTGTCTTTGATATGATAGCTTCATCACATTGTCTAAATCTGTCTGTGATATGATAGCGTCATCACATTGTCTAGACCTGTCTGTGATATGATAGCGTCATCACATTGTCTAGTGACTGTCTGTGATATGATAGCGTCATCACATTGTCTAGTGCCAGTCTGTGATATGGTAGCGTCATCACATTGTCTAGTCATGTCTGTGATATGATAGCGTCATCACATTGTCTAGTGACTGTCTGTGATATGATAGCGTCATCACATTGTCTAGAAATGTCTGTGATATGATAGCGTCATCACATTGTCTAGAAATGTCTGTGATATGATAGCGTCATCACATTGTCTAGACCTGTCTGTGATATGATAGCATCATTACATTGTCTAGAGCTGTCTGTGATATGATAACGTCATCACATTGTTTAGACCTGTCTGTGATATGTTAGCGTCATCACATTGTCTAGTGACTGTCTGCGATATGTTGGCGTCATCACATTGTCTAGACCTGTCTTTGATATGATAGCGTTATCACATTGTCTAGACCTGTCTGTGATATGATAGCGTCATCACATTGTCTAGATCTGTCTGTGATATAATAGCGTCATCACATTGTCTAGAAATGTTTGTGATATGATAGCGTCATCACATTGTCTAGACATGTCTGTGATATGATAGCGTCATCACATTGTCTAGTGACTGTCTGTGATATGATAGCGTCATCACATTGTCTAGACCTGTCTGTGATATGATAGCGGCATGACATTTTCTAGACCTCTCTGTGATATGATACCTTCATCACATTGTCTAGTGACTGTATGTGATATGATAGCATCATCACATTGTCTAGTTCTGGCTGTGATATGATAGCGTCATCACATTGTCTAGTCCTGTCTGTGAATGTTAGCGCCATCATATTGTCTAGTGACTGTCTGTGATATGATAGCGTCATCACATTGTCTAGACCTGTCTGTGATATGATAGCGGCATCACATTGTCTAGACCTATCTGTGATATGATAGCGTCATCACATTGTCTAGTGACTGTCTGTGATATGATAGCGTCTTCACATTGTCCAGTTCTGTCTGTGATATGATAGCGTCATCACATTGTCTAGTGCCAGTCTGTGATATGATAGCGTCATCACATTGTCTAATCATGTCTGTGATATGATAGCGTCATCACATTGTCTAGTGACTGTCTGTGATATGATAGCGTCATCACATTGTCTAGAAATATCTGTGATGTGTTAGCGTCATCACATTGTCTAGACCTGTCTGTGATATGATAGCGTCATCACATTGTCTAGTCATGTCTGTGATATGATAGCGTCATCACATTGTCTGGTGACTGTCTGTGATATGATAGCGTCATCACATTGTCTAGAAATGTCTGTGATATGATAGCGTCATCACATTGTCTAGACCTGTCTGTGATATGATATCTTAATCACATTGTCTAGATCTGTCTGTGATATGATAGCGTCATCACATTGTCTAGGCCTGTCTGTGATATGATAGCGTCATCACATTGTCTAGTGACTGTCTGTGATATGATAGCGTCATCACATTGTCTAGTGCCAGTCTATGATATGGTAGCGTCAACACATTGTCTAGTCATGTCTGTGATATGATAGCGTCAATACATTGTCTAGTGACTGTCTGTGATGTGATAGCGTCATCACATTATCTAGAAATGTCTGTGATATGATAGCGTCATTACATTGTCTAGACTTGTCTGTGATATGATAGCGTCATTACATTGTCTAGAGCTGTCTGTGATATGATAACTTCATCACATTGTCTTGACCTGTCTGTGATATGTTAGCGTCATCACATTTTCTAGTGACTGTCTGCGATATGATGGCGTCATCACATTGTCTAGACCTGTCTGTGATATGATAGCGTCATCACATTGTCTAGACCTATCTGTGATATGATAGCGTCATCACATTGTCTAGTGACTGTCTGTGATATGATAGCGTCATCACATTGTCCAGTGACTGTCTGTGATATGATTGCGTCATCACATTGTCTAGTGACTGTCTGTGATATGATAGCGTCATCACATTGTCTAGTGACTGTCTGTGATATGATAGCTTCATCACATTGTCTAGTCCTGTCTGTGATATGTTAGCGTCATCACATTGTCTAGACCTGTCTATGATATGATAGCGTCATCACATTGTCTAGTGACTGTCTGTGATATGATAGCGTCATCACATTGTCCAGTGACTGTCTGTGATATGATTGCGTCATCACATTGTCTAGTGACTGTCTGTGATATGCTAGCGTCATCACATTGTCTAGTGACTGTCTGTGATATGATAGCTTCATCACATTGTCTAGTGACTGTCTGTGATATTATATCGTCATCACATTGTCTAGACTTTTCTATGATATGATAGCGTCATCACATTGTCTAGTGACTGTCTGTGATATGATAGTTTCATCACATTGTCTAGTGACTGTCTGTGATATGATAGCGTCATCACATTGTCTAGTAACTGTCTGTGATATGATTGCGTCATCACATTGTCTAGTGACTGTCTGTGATATGATAGCGTCATCACATTGTCTAGACCTGTCTGTGATATGATAGCGTCATCACATTGACTAGTCCTTTCTGTGATATGATAGCTTCATCACATTGTCTAGTGACTGTCTTTGATATGATAGCGTCATCACATTGTCTAGACCTGTCTGTGATATGATAGCGGCATCACATTGTCTAGACCTGTCTGTAATATGATAGCGCCATCATATTGCCTAGTGACTGTCTGTGATATGATAGCGTAATCACATTGTCTAGTTCTGTCTGTGATATGATAGCGTCATCACATTATCTAGACCTGTCTGTAATATGATAGCGTCATCACATTGTCTAGTCCTTTCTGTGATATGATAGCGTCATCACATTGTCTAGTTCTGTCTGTGATATGTTAGCGTCATCACATTGTCTAGTGACTGTCTGGGATATGATAGCATCATTACATTGTCTAGTGCTGTCTGTGATATGATAGCGTCATCACATTGATTAGTCCTGTCTGTGGTATGATAGCGTGATCACATTGTCTAGAGCTGTCTGTGATATGATAGCGTCATCACATTGTCTAGACAAGTCTGTGATATGATGGCGTCATCACATTGTCTAGTCCTGTCTGTGATATGATAGCGTCATCATATTGCCTAGTGACTGTCTGTGATATGATAGCGTAATCACATTGTCTAGTTCTGTCTGTGATATGATAGCGTCATCACATTATCTAGACCTGTCTGTAATATGATAGCGTCATCACATTGTCTAGTCCTTTCTGTGATATGTTAGCGTCATCACATTGTCTAGTGACTGTCTGGGATATGATAGCATCATCACATTGTCTAGTGCTGTCTGTGATATGATAGCATCATCATATTGTCTAATGACTGTCTGTGATACGATAGCGTCATCATATTGTCTAGTCCTGTCTGTGATATGATAGCGTCATCACATTGTCTAGACCTGTCTGTGGTATGATAGCGACATCACATTGTCTAGTCCTCTCTGTGATATGATTGCGTCATCACATTGTCTAGTATTGTCTGTGATATGATAGCGTCATCACATTGTCTAAACCTGTCTGTGATATGATAGCGTCATCACATTGTCTAGTGACTGTCTGGGATATGATAGCGTCATCACATTGATTAGTCCTGTCTGTGGTATGATAGCGTGATCACATTGTCTAGTGACTGTCTGTGATATGATAGCGTCATCACATTGTTTAGTGACTGTTGTGATATGATAGCGTCATCACATTGTCTAGTGACTGTCTCTGATACGATAGCGTCATCATATTGTCTCGTCCTGTCTGTGACATGATAGCGTCATCACATTGTCTAGACCTGTCTGTGATATGATAGCGTCATCACATTGTCTAGTGCCAGTCTGTGATATGATAGCGTCATCACATTGTCTAGTCATGTCTGTGATATGATAGCGTCATCACATTGTCTAGACCTGTCTGTGAAATGTTAGCGTCATCACATTGTCTAGTGACTGTCTGTGATATGATAGTGTCATCACATTGTGTAGTGCCAGTCTGTGATGTGATAGCGTCATCACATTGTCTAGACCTGTCTGTGATATGTTAGCGTCATCACGTTGTCTAGTGACTGTCTGTGATATGATAGTGTCATCACATTGTGTAGTGCCAGTCTGTGATATGATAGCGTCATCACATTGTCTAGACCTGTCTTTGATATGATAGCTTCATCACATTGTCTAAATCTGTCTGTGATATGATGGCGTCATCACATTGTCTAGTCCTGTCTGTGATATGATAGCGTCATCATATTGCCTAGTGACTGTCTGTGATATGATAGCGTAATCACATTGTCTAGTTCTGTCTGTGATATGATAGCGTCATCACATTATCTAGACCTGTCTGTAATATGATAGCGTCATCACATTGTCTAGTCCTTTCTGTGATATGTTAGCGTCATCACATTGTCTAGTGACTGTCTGGGATATGATAGCATCATCACATTGTCTAGTGCTGTCTGTGATATGATAGCATCATCATATTGTCTAATGACTGTCTGTGATACGATAGCGTCATCATATTGTCTAGTCCTGTCTGTGATATGATAGCGTCATCACATTGTCTAGACCTGTCTGTGGTATGATAGCGACATCACATTGTCTAGTGACTGTCTGTGATATGATTGCGTCATCACATTGTCTAGTATTGTCTGTGATATGATAGCGTCATCACATTGTCTAAACCTGTCTGTGATATGATAGCGTCATCACATTGTCTAGTGACTGTCTGGGATATGATAGCGTCATCACATTGATTAGTCCTGTCTGTGGTATGATAGTGTGATCACATTGTCTAGTGACTGTCTGTGATATGATAGCGTCATCACATTGTTTAGTGACTGTTGTGATATGATAGCGTCATCACATTGTCTAGTGACTGTCTCTGATACGATAGCGTCATCATATTGTCTAGTCCTGTCTGTGACATGATAGCGTCATCACATTGTCTAGACCTGTCTGTGATATGATAGCGTCATCACATTGTCTAGTGCCAGTCTGTGATATGATAGCGTCATCACATTGTCTAGTCATGTCTGTGATATGATAGCGTCATCACATTGTCTAGACCTGTCTGTGAAATGTTAGCGTCATCACATTGTCTAGTGACTGTCTGTGATATGATAGTGTCATCACATTGTGTAGTGCCAGTCTGTGATGTGATAGCGTCATCACATTGTCTAGACCTGTCTGTGATATGTTAGCGTCATCACGTTGTCTAGTGACTGTCTGTGATATGATAGTGTCATCACATTGTGTAGTGCCAGTCTGTGATATGATAGCGTCATCACATTGTCTAGACCTGTCTTTGATATGATAGCTTCATCACATTGTCTAAATCTGTCTGTGATATGATAGCGTCATCACATTGTCTAGACCTGTCTGTGATATGATAGCGTCATCACATTGTCTAGTGACTGTCTGTGATATGATAGCGTCATCACATTGTCTAGTGCCAGTCTGTGATATGGTAGCGTCATCACATTGTCTAGTCATGTCTGTGATATGATAGCGTCATCACATTGTCTAGTGACTGTCTGTGATATGATAGCGTCATCACATTGTCTAGAAATGTCTGTGATATGATAGCGTCATCACATTGTCTAGAAATGTCTGTGATATGATAGCGTCATCACATTGTCTAGACCTGTCTGTGATATGATAGCATCATTACATTGTCTAGAGATGTCTGTGATATGATAACGTCATCACATTGTTTAGACCTGTCTGTGATATGTTAGCGTCATCACATTGTCTAGTGACTGTCTGCGATATGTTGGCGTCATCACATTGTCTAGACCTGTCTTTGATATGATAGCGTTATCACATTGTCTAGACCTGTCTGTGATATGATAGCGTCATTGCATTGTCTAGACCTGTCTGTGATATGATAGCGTCATCACATTGTCTAGATCTGTCTGTGATATAATAGCGTCATCACATTGTCTAGAAATGTTTGTGATATGATAGCGTCATCACATTGTCTAGACATGTCTGTGATATGATAGCGTCATCACATTGTCTAGTGACTGTCTGTGATATGATAGCGTCATCACATTGTCTAGACCTGTCTGTGATATGATAGCGGCATGACATTTTCTAGACCTCTCTGTGATATGATACCTTCATCACATTGTCTAGTGACTGTATGTGATATGATAGCATCATCACATTGTCTAGTTCTGTCTGTGATATGATAGCGTCATCACATTGTCTAGTCCTGTCTGTGAATGTTAGCGTCATCACATTGTCTAGTACTGTCTGTGATATGATAGCGCCATCACATTGCCTAGTCCTGTCAGTGATATGATAGCGTCATCACATTGTATAGATCTGTCTGTGATATGCTAGCGTCATCACATTGTCTAGACCTTTCTGTGGTACGATAGCTTCATCACATTGTCTAGACCTGTCTGTGGTATAATAGCGTCATCACATTGTCTAGAGCTGTCTGTGATATGATAGCGTCATCACATTGTCTAGACAAGTCTGTGATATGATAGCGTCATCACATTGTCTAGTCCTGTCTGTGATATGATAGCGTCATCACATTGTCTAGTCCTGTCTGTGATATGATATCGTCATCACATTGTCTAGTACTGTCTGTGATATGTTTGCGTCATCACATTGTCTAGTCCTGTCTGTGATATGATAGCGTCATCACATTGTCAAATCCTGTCTATGATATGATAGCGTCATCACATTGTCTATTCCTGTCTGTGATATGATAGCGTCATCACATTGATTAGTTTTGTCTGTGGTATGATAGCGTGATCACATTGTCTAGAGCTGTCTGTGATATGATAGCGTCATCACATTGTCTAGACAAGTCTGTGATATGATAGCGTCATCACATTGTCTAGTCCTGTCTGTGATATGATAGCGTCATCATATTGCCTAGTGACTGTCTGTGATATGATAGCGTAATCACATTGTCTAGTTCTGTCTGTGATATGATAGCGTCATCACATTATCTAGACCTGTCTGTAATATGATAGCGTCATCACATTGTCTAGTCCTTTCTGTGATATGTTAGCGTCATCACATTGTCTAGTGACTGTCTGGGATATGATAGCATCATCACATTGTCTAGTGCTGTCTGTGATATGATAGCGTCATCACATTGATTAGTCCTGTCTGTGGTATGATAGCGTGATCACATTGTCTAGTGACTGTCTGTGATATGATAGCGTCATCACATTGTTTAGTGACTGTCTGTGATATGATAGCATCATCATATTGTCTAATGACTGTCTGTGATACGATAGCGTCATCATATTGTCTAGTCCTGTCTGTGATATGATAGCGTCATCACATTGTCTAGACCTGTCTGTGGTATGATAGCGACATGACATTGTCTAGTCCTCTCTGTGATATGATTGCGTCATCACATTGTCTAGTATTGTCTGTGATATGATAGCGTCATCACATTGTCTAAACCTGTCTGTGATATGATAGCGTCATCACATTGTCTAGTGACTGTCTCTGATATGATTGCGTAATTACATTGTCTAGTCCTTTCTGTGATATGGTAGCGTCATCACATTGTCTAGTCCTGTCTGTGATATGTTAGCGTCATCACATTGTCTAGTGACTGTCTGTGATATGATAGCGTCATCACATTGTTTAGTGACTGTTGTGATATGATAGCGTCATCACATTGTCTAGTGACTGTCTCTGATACGATAGCGTCATCATATTGTCTAGTCCTGTCTGTGACATGATAGCGTCATCACATTGTCTAGACCTGTCTGTGATATGATAGCGTCATCACATTGTCTAGTGCCAGTCTGTGATATGATAGCGTCATCACATTGTCTAGTCATGTCTGTGATATGATAGCGTCATCACATTGTCTAGTGACTGTCTGTGATATGATAGCGTTATCACATTGTCTAGAAATGTCTGTGATGTGATAGCGTCATCACATTGTCTAGACCTGTCTGTGAAATGTTAGCGTCATCACATTGTCTAGTGACTGTCTGTGATATGATAGTGTCATCACATTGTGTAGTGCCAGTCTGTGATGTGATAGCGTCATCACATTGTCTAAACCTGTCTGTGATATGTTAGCGTCATCACGTTGTCTAGTGACTGTCTGTGATATGATAGTGTCATCACATTGTGTAGTGCCAGTCTGTGATATGATAGCGTCATCACATTGTCTAGACCTGTCTTTGATATGATAGCTTCATCACATTGTCTAAATCTGTCTGTGATATGATAGCGTCATCACATTGTCTAGACCTGTCTGTGATATGATAGCGTCATCACATTGTCTAGTGACTGTCTGTGATATGATAGCGTCATCACATTGTCTAGTGCCAGTCTGTGATATGGTAGCGTCATCACATTGTCTAGTCATGTCTGTGATATGATAGCGTCATCACATTGTCTAGTGACTGTCTGTGATATGATAGCGTCATCACATTGTCTAGAAATGTCTGTGATATGATAGCGTCATCACATTGTCTAGAAATGTCTGTGATATGATAGCGTCATCACATTGTCTAGACCTGTCTGTGATATGATAGCATCATTACATTGTCTAGAGATGTCTGTGATATGATAACGTCATCACATTGTTTAGACCTGTCTGTGATATGTTAGCGTCATCACATTGTCTAGTGACTGTCTGCGATATGTTGGCGTCATCACATTGTCTAGACCTGTCTTTGATATGATAGCGTTATCACATTGTCTAGACCTGTCTGTGATATGATAGCGTCATTGCATTGTCTAGACCTGTCTGTGATATGATAGCGTCATCACATTGTCTAGATCTGTCTGTGATATAATAGCGTCATCACATTGTCTAGAAATGTTTGTGATATGATAGCGTCATCACATTGTCTAGACATGTCTGTGATATGATAGCGTCATCACATTGTCTAGTGACTGTCTGTGATATGATAGCGTCATCACATTGTCTAGACCTGTCTGTGATATGATAGCGGCATGACATTTTCTAGACCTCTCTGTGATATGATACCTTCATCACATTGTCTAGTGACTGTATGTGATATGATAGCATCATCACATTGTCTAGTTCTGTCTGTGATATGATAGCGTCATCACATTGTCTAGTCCTGTCTGTGAATGTTAGCGTCATCACATTGTCTAGTACTGTCTGTGATATGATAGCGCCATCACATTGCCTAGTCCTGTCAGTGATATGATTGCGTCATCACATTGTATAGATCTGTCTGTGATATGCTAGCGTCATCACATTGTCTAGACCTTTCTGTGGTATGATAGCTTCATCACATTGTCTAGACCTGTCTGTGGTATAATAGCGTCATCACATTGTCTAGAGCTGTCTGTGATATGATAGCGTCATCACATTGTCTAGACAAGTCTGTGATATGATAGCGTCATCACATTGTCTAGTCCTGTCTGTGATATGATAGCGTCATCACATTGTCTAGTCCTGTCTGTGATATGATAGCGTCATCACATTGTCTAGTTCTGTCTGTGATATGTTTGCGTCATCACATTGTCTAGTCCTGTCTGTGATATAATAGCGTCATCACATTGTCAAATCCTGTCTATGATATGATAGCGTCATCACATTGTCTATTCCTGTCTGTGATATGATAGCGTCATCACATTGTCTAGTCCTGTCTGTGATATGATAGCGTCATCACATTGTCTAGACCTGTCTGTGATATGATAGCGTCATTACATTGTCTAGTGCCAGTCTGTGATATGATAGCGTCATTACATTGTCTAGACCTCTCTGTGATATGATAGCTTAATCACATTGTCTAGATCTGTCTGTGATATGATAGCGTCATCACATTGTCTAGGCCTGTCTGTGATATGATAGCGTCATCACATTGTCTAGTGACTGTCTGTGATATGATAGCGTCATCACATTGTCTAGTGCCAGTCTATGATATGGTAGCGTCATCACATTGTCTAATCATGTCTGTGATATGATAGCGTCATCACATTGTCTAGTGACTGTCTGTGATATGATAGCGTCATCACATTGTCTAGAAATGTCTGTGATATGATAGCGTAATCACATTGTCTAGAAATGTCTGTGATATGATAGCGTCATCACATTGTCTAGACCTGTCTGTGATATGATAGCGTCATTACATTGTCTAGAGCTGTCTGTGATATGATAACGTCATCACATTGTTTAGACCTGTCTGTGATATGTTAGCGTCATCACATTGTCTAGTGACTGTCTGCGATATGTTGGCGTCATCACATTGTCTAGACCTGTCTTTGATATGATAGCGTTATCACATTGTCTAGACCTGTCTGTGATATGATAGCGTCATTGCATTGTCTAGACCTGTCTGTGATATGATAGCATCATCACATTGTCTAGATCTGTCTGTGATATAATAGCGTCATCACATTGTCTAGAAATGTTTGTGATATGATAGCGTCATCACATTGTCTAGACATGTCTGTGATATGATAGCGTCATCACATTGTCTAGTGACTGTCTGTGATATGATAGCGTCATCACATTGTCTAGACCTGTCTGTGATATGATAGCGGCATGACATTTTCTAGACCTCTCTGTGATATGATACCTTCATCACATTGTCTAGTGACTGTATGTGATATGATAGCATCATCACATTGTCTAGTTCTGTCTGTGATATGATAGCGTCATCACATTGTCTAGTCCTGTCTGTGAATGTTAGCGTCATCACATTGTCTAGTACTGTCTGTGATATGATAGCGCCATCACATTGCCTAGTCCTGTCAGTGATATGATAGCGTCATCACATTGTATAGATCTGTCTGTGATATGCTAGCGTCATCACATTGTCTAGACCTTTCTGTGGTATGATAGCTTCATCACATTGTCTAGACCTGTCTGTGGTATAATAGCGTCATCACATTGTCTAGACAAGTCTGTGATATGATAGCGTCATCACATTGTCTAGTCCTGTCTGTGATATGATAGCGTCATCACATTGTCTAGTCCTGTCTGTGATATGATAGCGTCATCACATTGTCTAGTTCTGTCTGTGATATGTTTGCGTCATCACATTGTCTAGTCCTCTCTGTGATATGATAGCGTCATCACATTGTCTAATCCTGTCTATGATATGATAGCGTCATCACATTGTCTATTCCTGTCTGTGATATGATAGCGTCATAACATTGTCTAGTCCTGTCTGTGATATGATAGCGTCATCACATTGTCTAGACCTGTCTGTGATATGATAGCGTCATTACATTGTCTAATGCCAGTCTGTGATATGATAGCGTCATTACATTGTCTAGTGACTGTCTATGATATGATAGCGTCATCACATTGTCTAGTGACTGTCTATGATATGATAGCGTCATCACATTGTCTAGAAATGTATGTTATGTGATAGCGTCATCACATTGTCAAGACCTGTCTGTGATATGTTAGCGTCATCACATTGTCTAGTGACTGTCTGTGATATGATAGTGTCATCACATTGTGTAGTGCCAGTCTGTGATATGATAGCGTCATCACATTGTCTAGTCATGTCTGTGATATGATAGCGTCATCACATTGTCTAGTGACTTTCTTGTATATGATAGAGTCATCACATTGACTAGAAATGTCTGTGATATGATAGCGTCATCACATTGTCTAGACCTGTCTTTTATATGATAGCTTCATCACATTGTCTAGATCTTTCTGTGATATGATAGCGTCATCACATTGTCTAGACCTGTCTGTGATATGATAGCGTCATCACATTGTCTAGTGACTGTCTGTGATATGATAGCGTCATCACATTGTCTAGTGCCAGTCTGTGATATGGTAGCGTCATCACATTGTCTAGTCTTGTCTGTGATATGATAGCGTCATCACATTGTCTAGTGACTGTCTGTGATATGATGGCGTCATCACATTGTCTAGAACTGTCTTTGATATGATAGCGTCATCACATTGTCTAGAAATGTCTGTGATATGATAGCGTCATCACATTGTCTAGAAATGTCTGTGATATGATAGCGTCATCACATTGTCTAGACCTGTCTGTGATATGATAGCATCATTACATTGTCTAGAGATGTCTGTGATATGATAACGTCATCACATTGTTTAGACCTGTCTGTGATATGTTAGCGTCATCACATTGTCTAGTGACTGTCTGCGATATGTTGGCGTCATCACATTGTCTAGACCTGTCTTTGATATGATAGCGTTATCACATTGTCTAGACCTGTCTGTGATATGATAGCGTCATTGCATTGTCTAGACCTGTCTGTGATATGATAGCGTCATCACATTGTCTAGATCTGTCTGTGATATAATAGCGTCATCACATTGTCTAGAAATGTTTGTGATATGATAGCGTCATCACATTGTCTAGACATGTCTGTGATATGATAGCGTCATCACATTGTCTAGTGACTGTCTGTGATATGATAGCGTCATCACATTGTCTAGACCTGTCTGTGATATGATAGCGGCATGACATTTTCTAGACCTCTCTGTGATATGATACCTTCATCACATTGTCTAGTGACTGTATGTGATATGATAGCATCATCACATTGTCTAGTTCTGTCTGTGATATGATAGCGTCATCACATTGTCTAGTCCTGTCTGTGAATGTTAGCGTCATCACATTGTCTAGTACTGTCTGTGATATGATAGCGCCATCACATTGCCTAGTCCTGTCAGTGATATGATTGCGTCATCACATTGTATAGATCTGTCTGTGATATGCTAGCGTCATCACATTGTCTAGACCTTTCTGTGGTATGATAGCTTCATCACATTGTCTAGACCTGTCTGTGGTATAATAGCGTCATCACATTGTCTAGAGCTGTCTGTGATATGATAGCGTCATCACATTGTCTAGACAAGTCTGTGATATGATAGCGTCATCACATTGTCTAGTCCTGTCTGTGATATGATAGCGTCATCACATTGTCTAGTCCTGTCTGTGATATGATAGCGTCATCACATTGTCTAGTTCTGTCTGTGATATGTTTGCGTCATCACATTGTCTAGTCCTGTCTGTGATATAATAGCGTCATCACATTGTCAAATCCTGTCTATGATATGATAGCGTCATCACATTGTCTATTCCTGTCTGTGATATGATAGCGTCATCACATTGTCTAGTCCTGTCTGTGATATGATAGCGTCATCACATTGTCTAGACCTGTCTGTGATATGATAGCGTCATTACATTGTCTAGTGCCAGTCTGTGATATGATAGCGTCATCACATTGTCTAGATCTGTCTGTGATATGATAGCGTCATCACATTGTCTAGGCCTGTCTGTGATATGATAGCGTCATCACATTGTCTAGTGACTGTCTGTGATATGATAGCGTCATCACATTGTCTAGTGCCAGTCTATGATATGGTAGCGTCATCACATTGTCTAATCATGTCTGTGATATGATAGCGTCATCACATTGTCTAGTGACTGTCTGTGATATGATAGCGTCATCACATTGTCTAGAAATGTCTGTGATATGATAGCGTAATCACATTGTCTAGAAATGTCTGTGATATGATAGCGTCATCACATTGTCTAGACCTGTCTGTGATATGATAGCGTCATTACATTGTCTAGAGCTGTCTGTGATATGATAACGTCATCACATTGTTTAGACCTGTCTGTGATATGTTAGCGTCATCACATTGTCTAGTGACTGTCTGCGATATGTTGGCGTCATCACATTGTCTAGACCTGTCTTTGATATGATAGCGTTATCACATTGTCTAGACCTGTCTGTGATATGATAGCGTCATTGCATTGTCTAGACCTGTCTGTGATATGATAGCATCATCACATTGTCTAGATCTGTCTGTGATATAATAGCGTCATCACATTGTCTAGAAATGTTTGTGATATGATAGCGTCATCACATTGTCTAGACATGTCTGTGATATGATAGCGTCATCACATTGTCTAGTGACTGTCTGTGATATGATAGCGTCATCACATTGTCTAGACCTGTCTGTGATATGATAGCGGCATGACATTTTCTAGACCTCTCTGTGATATGATACCTTCATCACATTGTCTAGTGACTGTATGTGATATGATAGCATCATCACATTGTCTAGTTCTGTCTGTGATATGATAGCGTCATCACATTGTCTAGTCCTGTCTGTGAATGTTAGCGTCATCACATTGTCTAGTACTGTCTGTGATATGATAGCGCCATCACATTGCCTAGTCCTGTCAGTGATATGATAGCGTCATCACATTGTATAGATCTGTCTGTGATATGCTAGCGTCATCACATTGTCTAGACCTTTCTGTGGTATGATAGCTTCATCACATTGTCTAGACCTGTCTGTGGTATAATAGCGTCATCACATTGTCTAGACAAGTCTGTGATATGATAGCGTCATCACATTGTCTAGTCCTGTCTGTGATATGATAGCGTCATCACATTGTCTAGTCCTGTCTGTGATATGATAGCGTCATCACATTGTCTAGTTCTGTCTGTGATATGTTTGCGTCATCACATTGTCTAGTCCTCTCTGTGATATGATAGCGTCATCACATTGTCTAATCCTGTCTATGATATGATAGCGTCATCACATTGTCTATTCCTGTCTGTGATATGATAGCGTCATAACATTGTCTAGTCCTGTCTGTGATATGATAGCGTCATCACATTGTCTAGACCTGTCTGTGATATGATAGCGTCATTACATTGTCTAATGCCAGTCTGTGATATGATAGCGTCATTACATTGTCTAGTGACTGTCTATGATATGATAGCGTCATCACATTGTCTAGTGACTGTCTATGATATGATAGCGTCATCACATTGTCTAGAAATGTCTGTTATGTGATAGCGTCATCACATTGTCAAGACCTGTCTGTGATATGTTAGCGTCATCACATTGTCTAGTGACTGTCTGTGATATGATAGTGTCATCACATTGTGTAGTGCCAGTCTGTGATATGATAGCGTCATCACATTGTCTAGTCATGTCTGTGATATGATAGCGTCATCACATTGTCTAGTGACTTTCTTGTATATGATAGAGTCATCACATTGACTAGAAATGTCTGTGATATGATAGCGTCATCACATTGTCTAGACCTGTCTTTTATATGATAGCTTCATCACATTGTCTAGATCTTTCTGTGATATGATAGCGTCATCACATTGTCTAGACCTGTCTGTGATATGATAGCGTCATCACATTGTCTAGTGACTGTCTGTGATATGATAGCGTCATCACATTGTCTAGTGCCAGTCTGTGATATGGTAGCGTCATCACATTGTCTAGTCTTGTCTGTGATATGATAGCGTCATCACATTGTCTAGTGACTGTCTGTGATATGATGGCGTCATCACATTGTCTAGAACTGTCTTTGATATGATAGCGTTATCACATTGTCTAGACCTGTCTGTGATATGATAGCGTCATTGCATTGTCTAGACCTGTCTGTGATATGATAGCGTCATCACATTGTCTAGATCTGTCTGTGATATAATAGCGTCATCACATTGTCTAGAAATGTCTGTGATATGATAGCGTCATCACAGTGTCTAGACATGTCTTTGATATGATAGCGTCATCACATTGTCTAGTGACTGTCTGTGATATGATAGCGTCATCACATTGTCTAGACCTGTCTGTGATATGATAGCGGCATGACATTTTCTAGACCTCTCTGTGATATGATACCTTCATCACATTGTCTAGTGACTGTATGTGATATGATAGCATCATCACATTGTCTAGTTCTGTCTGTGATATGATAGCGTCATCACATTGTCTAGTCCTGTCTGTGAATGTTAGCGCCATCATATTGTCTAGTGACTGTCTGTGATATGATAGCGTCATCACATTGTCTAGACCTGTCTGTGATATGATAGCGGCATCACATTGTCTAGACCTATCTGTGATATGATAGCGTCATCACATTGTCTAGTGACTGTCTGTGATGTGATAGCGTCTTAACATTGTCCAGTTCTGTCTGTGATATGATAGCGTCATCACATTGTCTAGTGCCAGTCTGTGATATGATAGCGTCATCACATTGTCTAATCATGTCTGTGATATGATAGCGTCATCACATTGTCTGGTGACTGTCTGTGATATGATAGCGTCATCACATTGTCTAGAAATGTCTGTGATATGATAGCGTCATCACATTGTCTAGACCTGTCTGTGATATGATAGCTTAATCACATTGTCTAGATCTGTCTGTGATATGATAGCGTCATCACATTGTCTAGTGACTGTCTGTGATATGATAGCGTCATCACATTGTCTAGTGCCAGTCTATGATATGGTAGCGTCATCACATTGTCTAGTCATGTCTGTGATATGATAGCGTCAATACATTGTCTAGTGACTGTCTGTGACGTGATAGCGTCATCACATTATCTAGAAATGTCTGTGATATGATAGCGTCATTACATTGTCTAGACTTGTCTGTGATATGATAGTGTCATTACATTGTCTAGAGCTGTCTGTGATATGATAACTTCATCACATTGTCTTGACCTGTCAGTGATATGTTAGCGTCATCACATTTTCTAGTGACTGTCTTCGATATGATGGCGTCATCACATTGTCTAGACCTGTCTGTGATATGATAGCGTCATCACATTGTCTAGACCTATCTGTGATATGATAGCGTCATCACATTGTCTAGTGACTGTCTGTAATATGATAGCGTCATCACATTGTCAAGTTCTGTCTGTGATATGATAGCGTCATCACATTGTCTAGTCCTGTCTGTGATATGTTAGCTTCATCACATTGTCTAGACCTGTCTATGATATGATAGCGTCATCACATTGTCTAGTGACTGTCTGTGATATGATAGCGTCATCACATTGTCCAGTGACTGTCTGTGATATGATTGCGTCATCACATTGTCTAGTGACTTTCTGTGATATGATAGCGTCATCACATTGTCTAGTGACTGTCTGTGATATGATAGCTTCATCACATTGTCTAGTGACTGTCTGTGATATTATATCGTCATCACATAGTCTAGACTTTTCTATGATATGATAGCGTCATCACATTGTCTAGTGACTGTCTGTGATATGATAGTTTCATCACATTGTCTAGTGACTGTCTGTGATATGATAGCGTCATCACATTGTCTAGTAACTGTCTGTGATTTGATAGCGTCATCACATTGTCTAGACCTGTCTGTGATATGATAGCGTCATCACATTGACTAGTCCTTTCTGTGATATGATAGCTTCATCACATTGTCTAGTGGCTGTCTTTGATATGATAGCGTCATCACATTGTCTAGTATTGTCTGTGATATGATAGCGGCATCACATTGTCTAAACCTGTCTGCGGTATGATAGCGTCATCACATTGTCTAGTCCTTTCTGTGATATGATAGCGTCATCACATTGTCTAGTTCTGTCTGTGATATGTTAGCGTCATCACATTGTCTAGTGACTGTCTGGGATATGATAGCATCATCACATTGTCTAGTGCTGTCTGTGATATGATTGCGTCATCACATTGTCTAGTAACTGTCTGTGATATGATAGCGTCATCACATTGTCTAGACCTGTCTGTGATATGATAGCGTCATCACATTGACTAGTCCTTTCTGTGATATGATAGCTTCATCACATTGTCTAGTGACTGTCTTTGATATGATAGCGTCATCACATTGTCTAGAACTGTCTGTGATATGATAGCGGCATCACATTGTCTAGACCTGTCTGTGATATGATAGCGTCATTACATTGTCTAATGCCAGTCTGTGATATGATAGCGTCATTACATTGTCTAGTGACTGTCTATGATATGATTGCGTCATCACATTGTCTAGTGACTGTCTATGATATGATAGCGTCATCACATTGTCTAGAAATGTCTGTTATGTGATAGCGTCATCACATTGTCTAGACCTGTCTGTGATATGTTAGCGTCATCACATTGTCTAGTGACTGTCTGTGATATGATAGTGTCATCACATTGTGTAGTGCCAGTCTGTGATATGATAGCGTCATCACATTGTCTAGTCATGTCTGTGATATGATAGCGTCATCACATTGTCTAGTGACTTTCTTGTATATGATAGAGTCATCACATTGTCTAGAAATGTCTGTGATATGATAGCGTCATCACATTGTCTAGACCTGTCTTTTATATGATAGCTTCATCACATTGTCTAGATCTTTCTGTGATATGATAGCGTCATCACATTGTCTAGACCTGTCTGTGATATGATAGCGTCATCACATTGTCTAGTGACTGTCTGTGATATGATAGCGTCATCACATTGTCTAGTGCCAGTCTGTGATATGGTAGCGTCATCACATTGTCTAGTCTTGTCTGTGATATGATAGCGTCATCACATTGTCTAGTGACTGTCTGTGATATGATAGCGTCATCACATTGTCTAGAAATGTCTGTGATATGATAGCGTAATCACATTGTCTAGAAATGTCTGTGATATGATAGCGTCATCACATTGTCTAGACCTGTCTGTGATATGATAGCGTCATTACATTGTCTAGAGCTGTCTGTGATATGATAACGTCATCACATTGTTTAGACCTGTCTGTGATATGTGAGCGTCATCACATTGTCAAGTGACTGTCTGCGATATGATGCCGTCATCACATTGTCTAGAACTGTCTTTGATATGATAGCGTTATCACATTGTCTAGACCTGTCTGTGATATGATAGCGTCATTGCATTGTCTAGACCTGTCTGTGATATGATAGCGTCATCACATTGTCTAGATCTGTCTGTGATATAATAGCGTCATCACATTGTCTAGAAATGTCTGTGATATGATAGCGTCATCACAGTGTCTAGACATGTCTTTGATATGATAGCGTCATCACATTGTCTAGTGACTGTCTGTGATATGATACCGTCATCACATTGTCTAGACCTGTCTGTGATATGATAGCGGCATGACATTTTCTAGACCTCTCTGTGATATGATACCTTCATCACATTGTCTAGTGACTGTATGTGATATGATAGCATCATCACATTGTCTAGTTCTGTCTGTGATATGATAGCGTCATCACATTGTCTAGTCCTGTCTGTGAATGTTAGCGCCATCATATTGTCTAGTGACTGTCTGTGATATGATAGCGTCATCACATTGTCTAGACCTGTCTGTGATATGATAGCTTCATCACATTGTCTAGTGACTGTCTGTGATATGATAGCGTCATTACATTGTCTAGAGCTGTCTGTGATATGATAACGTCATCACATTGTTTAGACCTGTCTGTGATATGTGAGCGTCATCACATTGTCTAGTGACTGTCTGCGATATGATGGCGTCATCACATTGTCTAGAACTGTCTTTGATATGATAGCGTTATCACATTGTCTAGACCTGTCTGTGATATGATAGCGTCATTGCATTGTCTAGACCTGTCTGTGATATGATAGCGTCATCACATTGTCTAGATCTCTCTGTGATATAATAGCGTCATCACATTGTCTAGAAATGTCTGTGATATGATAGCGTCATCACAGTGTCTAGACATGTCTTTGATATGATAGCGTCATCACATTGTCTAGTGACTGTCTGTGATATGATAGCGTCATCACATTGTCTAGACCTGTCTGTGATATGATAGCGGCATGACATTTTCTAGACCTCTCTGTGATATGATACCTTCATCACATTGTCTAGTGACTGTATGTGATATGATAGCATCATCACATTGTCTAGTTCTGTCTGTGATATGATAGCGTCATCACATTGTCTAGTCCTGTCTGTGAATGTTAGCGCCATCATATTGTCTAGTGACTGTCTGTGATATGATAGCGTCATCACATTGTCTAGACCTGTCTGTGATATGATAGCGGCATCACATTGTCTAGACCTATCTGTGATATGATAGCGTCATCACATTGTCTAGTGACTGTCTGTGATGTGATAGCGTCTTAACATTGTCCAGTTCTGTCTGTGATATGATAGCGTCATCACATTGTCTAGTGCCAGTCTGTGATATGATAGCGTCATCACATTGTCTAATCATGTCTGTGATATGATAGCGTCATCACATTGTCTGGTGACTGTCTGTGATATGATAGCGTCATCACATTGTCTAGAAATGTCTGTGATATGATAGCGTCATCACATTGTCTAGACATGTCTGTGATATGATAGCTTAATCACATTGTCTAGATCTGTCTGTGATATGATAGCGTCATCACATTGTCTAGGCCTGTCTGTGATATGATAGCGTCATCACATTGTCTAGTGACTGTCTGTGATATGATAGCGTCATCACATTGTCTAGTGCCAGTCTATGATATGGTAGCGTCATCACATTGTCTAGTCATGTCTGTGATATGATAGCGTCAATACATTGTCTAGTGACTGCCTGTGATGTGATAGCGTCATCACATTATCTAGAAATGTCTGTGATATGATAGCGTCATTACATTGTCTAGACTTGTCTGTGATATGATAGTGTCATTACATTGTCTAGAGCTGTCTGTGATATGATAACTTCATCACATTGTCTTGACCTGTCTGAGATATGTTAGCGTCATCACATTTTCTAGTGACTGTCTGCGATATGATGGCGTCATCACATTGTCTAGACCTGTCTGTGATATGATAGCGTCATCACATTGTCTAGACCTATCTGTGATATGATAGCATCATCACATTGTCTAGTGACTGTCTGTAATATGATAGCGTCATCACATTGTCAAGTTCTGTCTGTGATATGATAGCGTCATCACATTGTCTAGTCCTGTCTGTGATATGTTAGCGTCATCACATTGTCTAGACCTGTCTATGATATGATAGCGTCATCACATTGTCTAGTGACTGTCTGTGATATGATAGCGTCATCACATTGTCCAGTGACTGTCTGTGATATGATTGCGTCATCACATTGTCTAGTGACTGTCTGTGATATGATAGCGTCATCACATTGTCTAGTGACTGTCTGTGATATGATAGCTTCATCACATTGTCTAGTGACTGTCTGTGATATTATATCGTCATCACATTGTCTAGACTTTTCTATGATATGATAGCGTCATCACATTGTCTAGTGACTGTCTGTGATATGATAGTTTCATCACATTGTCTAGTGACTGTCTGTGATATGATAGCTTCATCACATTGTCTAGTGACTGTCTGTGATATTATATCGTCATCACATAGTCTAGACTTTTCTATGATATGATAGCGTCATCACATTGTCTAGTGACTGTCTGTGATATGATAGTTTCATCACATTGTCTAGTGACTGTCTGTGATATGATAGCGTCATCACATTGTCTAGTAACTGTCTGTGATTTGATAGCGTCATCACATTGTCTAGACCTGTCTGTGATATGATAGCGTCATCACATTGACTAGTCCTTTCTGTGATATGATAGCTTCATCACATTGTCTAGTGGCTGTCTTTGATATGATAGCGTCATCACATTGTCCAGTGACTGTCTGTGATATGATTGCGTCATCACATTGTCTAGTGACTTTCTGTGATATGATAGCGTCATCACATTGTCTAGTGACTGTCTGTGATATGATAGCTTCATCACATTGTCTAGTGACTGTCTGTGATATTATATCGTCATCACATAGTCTAGACTTTTCTATGATATGATAGCGTCATCACATTGTCTAGTGACTGTCTGTGATATGATAGTTTCATCACATTGTCTAGTGACTGTCTGTGATATGATAGCGTCATCACATTGTCTAGTAACTGTCTGTGATTTGATAGCGTCATCACATTGTCTAGACCTGTCTGTGATATGATAGCGTCATCACATTGACTAGTCCTTTCTGTGATATGATAGCTTCATCACATTGTCTAGTGGCTGTCTTTGATATGATAGCGTCATCACATTGTCTAGTATTGTCTGTGATATGATAGCGGCATCACATTGTCTAAACCTGTCTGCGGTATGATAGCGTCATCACATTGTCTAGTCCTTTCTGTGATATGATAGCGTCATCACATTGTCTAGTTCTGTCTGTGATATGTTAGCGTCATCACATTGTCTAGTGACTGTCTGGGATATGATAGCATCATCACATTGTCTAGTGCTGTCTGTGATATGATTGCGTCATCACATTGTCTAGTAACTGTCTGTGATATGATAGCGTCATCACATTGTCTAGACCTGTCTGTGATATGATAGCGTCATCACATTGACTAGTCCTTTCTGTGATATGATAGCTTCATCACATTGTCTAGTGACTGTCTTTGATATGATAGCGTCATCACATTGTCTAGAACTGTCTGTGATATGATAGCGGCATCACATTGTCTAGACCTGTCTGTGATATGATAGCGTCATTACATTGTCTAATGCCAGTCTGTGATATGATAGCGTCATTACATTGTCTAGTGACTGTCTATGATATGATTGCGTCATCACATTGTCTAGTGACTGTCTATGATATGATAGCGTCATCACATTGTCTAGAAATGTCTGTTATGTGATAGCGTCATCACATTGTCTAGACCTGTCTGTGATATGTTAGCGTCATCACATTGTCTAGTGACTGTCTGTGATATGATAGTGTCATCACATTGTGTAGTGCCAGTCTGTGATATGATAGCGTCATCACATTGTCTAGTCATGTCTGTGATATGATAGCGTCATCACATTGTCTAGTGACTTTCTTGTATATGATAGAGTCATCACATTGTCTAGAAATGTCTGTGATATGATAGCGTCATCACATTGTCTAGACCTGTCTTTTATATGATAGCTTCATCACATTGTCTAGATCTTTCTGTGATATGATAGCGTCATCACATTGTCTAGACCTGTCTGTGATATGATAGCGTCATCACATTGTCTAGTGACTGTCTGTGATATGATAGCGTCATCACATTGTCTAGTGCCAGTCTGTGATATGGTAGCGTCATCACATTGTCTAGTCTTGTCTGTGATATGATAGCGTCATCACATTGTCTAGTGACTGTCTGTGATATGATAGCGTCATCACATTGTCTAGAAATGTCTGTGATATGATAGCGTAATCACATTGTCTAGAAATGTCTGTGATATGATAGCGTCATCACATTGTCTAGACCTGTCTGTGATATGATAGCGTCATTACATTGTCTAGAGCTGTCTGTGATATGATAACGTCATCACATTGTTTAGACCTGTCTGTGATATGTGAGCGTCATCACATTGTCAAGTGACTGTCTGCGATATGATGCCGTCATCACATTGTCTAGAACTGTCTTTGATATGATAGCGTTATCACATTGTCTAGACCTGTCTGTGATATGATAGCGTCATTGCATTGTCTAGACCTGTCTGTGATATGATAGCGTCATCACATTGTCTAGATCTGTCTGTGATATAATAGCGTCATCACATTGTCTAGAAATGTCTGTGATATGATAGCGTCATCACAGTGTCTAGACATGTCTTTGATATGATAGCGTCATCACATTGTCTAGTGACTGTCTGTGATATGATACCGTCATCACATTGTCTAGACCTGTCTGTGATATGATAGCGGCATGACATTTTCTAGACCTCTCTGTGATATGATACCTTCATCACATTGTCTAGTGACTGTATGTGATATGATAGCATCATCACATTGTCTAGTTCTGTCTGTGATATGATAGCGTCATCACATTGTCTAGTCCTGTCTGTGAATGTTAGCGCCATCATATTGTCTAGTGACTGTCTGTGATATGATAGCGTCATCACATTGTCTAGACCTGTCTGTGATATGATAGCTTCATCACATTGTCTAGTGACTGTCTGTGATATGATAGCGTCATTACATTGTCTAGAGCTGTCTGTGATATGATAACGTCATCACATTGTTTAGACCTGTCTGTGATATGTGAGCGTCATCACATTGTCTAGTGACTGTCTGCGATATGATGGCGTCATCACATTGTCTAGAACTGTCTTTGATATGATAGCGTTATCACATTGTCTAGACCTGTCTGTGATATGATAGCGTCATTGCATTGTCTAGACCTGTCTGTGATATGATAGCGTCATCACATTGTCTAGATCTCTCTGTGATATAATAGCGTCATCACATTGTCTAGAAATGTCTGTGATATGATAGCGTCATCACAGTGTCTAGACATGTCTTTGATATGATAGCGTCATCACATTGTCTAGTGACTGTCTGTGATATGATAGCGTCATCACATTGTCTAGACCTGTCTGTGATATGATAGCGGCATGACATTTTCTAGACCTCTCTGTGATATGATACCTTCATCACATTGTCTAGTGACTGTATGTGATATGATAGCATCATCACATTGTCTAGTTCTGTCTGTGATATGATAGCGTCATCACATTGTCTAGTCCTGTCTGTGAATGTTAGCGCCATCATATTGTCTAGTGACTGTCTGTGATATGATAGCGTCATCACATTGTCTAGACCTGTCTGTGATATGATAGCGGCATCACATTGTCTAGACCTATCTGTGATATGATAGCGTCATCACATTGTCTAGTGACTGTCTGTGATGTGATAGCGTCTTAACATTGTCCAGTTCTGTCTGTGATATGATAGCGTCATCACATTGTCTAGTGCCAGTCTGTGATATGATAGCGTCATCACATTGTCTAATCATGTCTGTGATATGATAGCGTCATCACATTGTCTGGTGACTGTCTGTGATATGATAGCGTCATCACATTGTCTAGAAATGTCTGTGATATGATAGCGTCATCACATTGTCTAGACCTGTCTGTGATATGATAGCTTAATCACATTGTCTAGATCTGTCTGTGATATGATAGCGTCATCACATTGTCTAGGCCTGTCTGTGATATGATAGCGTCATCACATTGTCTAGTGACTGTCTGTGATATGATAGCGTCATCACATTGTCTAGTGCCAGTCTATGATATGGTAGCGTCATCACATTGTCTAGTCATGTCTGTGATATGATAGCGTCAATACATTGTCTAGTGACTGCCTGTGATGTGATAGCGTCATCACATTATCTAGAAATGTCTGTGATATGATAGCGTCATTACATTGTCTAGACTTGTCTGTGATATGATAGTGTCATTACATTGTCTAGAGCTGTCTGTGATATGATAACTTCATCACATTGTCTTGACCTGTCTGAGATATGTTAGCGTCATCACATTTTCTAGTGACTGTCTGCGATATGATGGCGTCATCACATTGTCTAGACCTGTCTGTGATATGATAGCGTCATCACATTGTCTAGACCTATCTGTGATATGATAGCATCATCACATTGTCTAGTGACTGTCTGTAATATGATAGCGTCATCACATTGTCAAGTTCTGTCTGTGATATGATAGCGTCATCACATTGTCTAGTCCTGTCTGTGATATGTTAGCGTCATCACATTGTCTAGACCTGTCTATGATATGATAGCGTCATCACATTGTCTAGTGACTGTCTGTGATATGATAGCGTCATCACATTGTCCAGTGACTGTCTGTGATATGATTGCGTCATCACATTGTCTAGTGACTGTCTGTGATATGATAGCGTCATCACATTGTCTAGTGACTGTCTGTGATATGATAGCTTCATCACATTGTCTAGTGACTGTCTGTGATATTATATCGTCATCACATTGTCTAGACTTTTCTATGATATGATAGCGTCATCACATTGTCTAGTGACTGTCTGTGATATGATAGTTTCATCACATTGTCTAGTGACTGTCTGTGATATGATAGCGTCATCACATTGTCTAGTAACTGTCTGTGATTTGATAGCGTCATCACATTGTCTAGACCTGTCTGTGATATGATAGCGTCATCACATTGACTAGTCCTTTCTGTGATATGATAGCTTCATCACATTGTCTAGTGACTGTCTTTGATATGATAGCGTCATCACATTGTCTAGACCTGTCTGTGATATGATAGCGGCATCACATTGTCTAGACCTGTCTGTAATATGATAGCGCCATCATATTGCCTAGTGACTGTCTGTGATATGATAGCGTAATCACATTGTCTAGTTCTGTCTGTGATATGATAGCGTCATCATATTATCTAGACCTGTCTGTAATATGATAGCGTCATCACATTGTCTAGTCCTTTCTGTGATATGATAGCGTCATCACATTGTCTAGTTCTGTCTGTGATATGTTAGCGTCATCACATTGTCTAGTGACTGTCTGGGATATGATAGCATCATCACATTGTCTAGTGCTGTCTGTGATATGATAGCGTCATCACATTGTCTAGATCTGTCTGTGATATAATAGCGTCATCACATTGTCTAGAAATGTCTGTGATATGATAGCGTCATCACAGTGTCTAGACATGTCTTTGATATGATAGCGTCATCACATTGTCTAGTGACTGTCTGTGATATGATAGCGTCATCACATTGTCTAGACCTGTCTGTGATATGATAGCGGCATGACATTTTCTAGACCTCTCTGTGATATGATACCTTCATCACATTGTCTAGTGACTGTATGTGATATGATAGCATCATCACATTGTCTAGTTCTGTCTGTGATATGATAGCGTCATCACATTGTCTAGTCCTGTCTGTGAATGTTAGCGCCATCATATTGTCTAGTGACTGTCTGTGATATGATAGCGTCATCACATTGTCTAGACCTGTCTGTGATATGATAGCGGCATCACATTGTCTAGACCTATCTGTGATATGATAGCGTCATCACATTGTCTAGTGACTGTCTGTGATGTGATAGCGTCTTAACATTGTCCAGTTCTGTCTGTGATATGATAGCGTCATCACATTGTCTAGACCTGTCTGTGATATGATAGCGTCATCACATTGTCTAGAGCTGTCTGTGATATGATAGCGTTATCACATTGTCTAGACCTGTCTGTGATATGATAGCGTCATTGCATTGTCTAGACCTGTCTGTGATATGATAGCGTCATCACATTGTCTAGATCTGTCTGTGATATAATAGCGTCATCACATTGTCTAGAAATGTCTGTGATATGATAGCGTCATCACAGTGTCTAGACATGTATTTGATATGATAGCGTCATCACATTGTCTAGTGACTGTCTGTGATATGATAGCGTCATCACATTGTCTAGACCTGTCTGTGATATGATAGCGGCATGACATTTTCTAGACCTCTCTGTGATATGATAGCGTCATCACATTGTCTAGTGACTGTCTGTGATATGATAGCGTCATCACATTGTCTAGTGCCAGTCTATGATATGGTAGCGTCATCACATTGTCTAATCATGTCTGTGATATGATAGCGTCATCACATTGTCTAGTGACTCTCTGTGATATGATAGCGTCATCACATTGTCTAGAAATGTCTGTGATATGATAGCGTAATCACATTGTCTAGAAATGTCTGTGATATGATAGCGTCATCACATTGTCTAGACCTGTCTGTGATATGATAGCGTCATTACATTGTCTAGAGCTGTCTGTGATATGATAACGTCATCACATTGTTTAGACCTGTCTGTGATATGTTAGCGTCATCACATTGTCTAGTGACTGTCTGCGATATGTTGGCGTCATCACATTGTCTAGACCTGTCTTTGATATGATAGCGTTATCACATTGTCTAGACCTGTCTGTGATATGATAGCGTCATTGCATTGTCTAGACCTGTCTGTGATATGATAGCATCATCACATTGTCTAGATCTGTCTGTGATATAATAGCGTCATCACATTGTCTAGAAATGTTTGTGATATGATAGCGTCATCACATTGTCTAGACATGTCTGTGATATGATAGCGTCATCACATTGTCTAGTGACTGTCTGTGATATAATAGCGTCATCACATTGTCTAGACCTGTCTGTGATATGATAGCGGCATGACATTTTCTAGACCTCTCTGTGATATGATACCTTCATCACATTGTCTAGTGACTGTATGTGATATGATAGCATCATCACATTGTCTAGTTCTGTCTGTGATATGATAGCGTCATCACATTGTCTAGTCCTGTCTGTGAATGTTAGCGTCATCACATTGTCTAGTACTGTCTGTGATATGATAGCGCCATCACATTGCTTAGTCCTGTCAGTGATATGATAGCGTCATCACATTGTATAGATCTGTCTGTGATATGCTAGCGTCATCACATTGTCTAGACCTTTCTGTGGTATGATAGCTTCATCACATTGTCTAGACCTGTCTGTGGTATAATAGCGTCATCACATTGTCTAGACAAGTCTGTGATATGATAGCGTCATCACATTGTCTAGTCCTGTCTGTGATATGATAGCGTCATCACATTGTCTAGTCCTGTCTGTGATATGATAGCGTCATCACATTGTCTAGTTCTGTCTGTGATATGTTTGCGTCATCACATTGTCTAGTCCTCTCTGTGATATGATAGCGTCATCACATTGTCTAATCCTGTCTATGATATGATAGCGTCATCACATTGTCTATTCCTGTCTGTGATATGATAGCGTCATAACATTGTCTAGTCCTGTCTGTGATATGATAGCGTCATCACATTGTCTAGACCTGTCTGTGATATGATAGCGTCATCACATTGTCTAGATCTGTCTGTGATATAATAGCGTCATCACATTGTCTAGAAATGTCTGTGATATGATAGCGTCATCACAGTGTCTAGACATGTCTTTGATATGATAGCGTCATCACATTGTCTAGTGACTGTCTGTGATATGATAGCGTCATCACATTGTCTAGACCTGTCTGTGATATGATAGCGGCATGACATTTTCTAGACCTCTCTGTGATATGATACCTTCATCACATTGTCTAGTGACTGTATGTGATATGATAGCATCATCACATTGTCTAGTTCTGTCTGTGATATGATAGCGTCATCACATTGTCTAGTCCTGTCTGTGAATGTTAGCGCCATCATATTGTCTAGTGACTGTCTGTGATATGATAGCGTCATCACATTGTCTAGACCTGTCTGTGATATGATAGCGGCATCACATTGTCTAGACCTATCTGTGATATGATAGCGTCATCACATTGTCTAGTGACTGTCTGTGATGTGATAGCGTCTTAACATTGTCCAGTTCTGTCTGTGATATGATAGCGTCATCACATTGTCTAGTGCCAGTCTGTGATATGATAGCGTCATCACATTGTCTAATCATGTCTGTGATATGATAGCGTCATCACATTGTCTGGTGACTGTCTGTGATATGATAGCGTCATCACATTGTCTAGAAATGTCTGTGATATGATAGCGTCATCACATTGTCTAGACCTGTCTGTGATATGATAGCTTAATCACATTGTCTAGATCTGTCTGTGATATGATAGCGTCATCACATTGTCTAGTGACTGTCTGTGATATGATAGCGTCATCACATTGTCTAGTGCCAGTCTATGATATGGTAGCGTCATCACATTGTCTAGTCATGTCTGTGATATGATAGCGTCAATACATTGTCTAGTGACTGTCTGTGACGTGATAGCGTCATCACATTATCTAGAAATGTCTGTGATATGATAGCGTCATTACATTGTCTAGACTTGTCTGTGATATGATAGTGTCATTACATTGTCTAGAGCTGTCTGTGATATGATAACTTCATCACATTGTCTTGACCTGTCTGTGATATGTTAGCGTCATCACATTTTCTAGTGACTGTCTTCGATATGATGGCGTCATCACATTGTCTAGACCTGTCTGTGATATGATAGCGTCATCACATTGTCTAGTGACTGTCTGTAATATGATAGCGTCATCACATTGTCAAGTTCTGTCTGTGATATGATAGCGTCATCACATTGTCTAGTCCTGTCTGTGATATGTTAGCTTCATCACATTGTCTAGACCTGTCTATGATATGATAGCGTCATCACATTGTCTAGTGACTGTCTGTGATATGATAGCGTCATCACATTGTCCAGTGACTGTCTGTGATATGATTGCGTCATCACATTGTCTAGTGACTTTCTGTGATATGATAGCGTCATCACATTGTCTAGTGACTGTCTGTGATATGATAGCTTCATCACATTGTCTAGTGACTGTCTGTGATATTATATCGTCATCACATAGTCTAGACTTTTCTATGATATGATAGCGTCATCACATTGTCTAGTGACTGTCTGTGATATGATAGTTTCATCACATTGTCTAGTGACTGTCTGTGATATGATAGCGTCATCACATTGTCTAGTAACTGTCTGTGATTTGATAGCGTCATCACATTGTCTAGACCTGTCTGTGATATGATAGCGTCATCACATTGACTAGTCCTTTCTGTGATATGATAGCTTCATCACATTGTCTAGTGGCTGTCTTTGATATGATAGCGTCATCACATTGTCTAGACCTGTCTGTGATATGATAGCGGCATCACATTGTCTAGACCTGTCTGTAATATGATAGCGCCATCATATTGCCTAGTGACTGTCTGTGATATGATAGCGTAATCACATTGTCTAGTTCTGTCTGTGATATGATACCGTCATCACATTATCTAGACCTGTCTGTAATATGATAGCGTCATCACATTGTCTAGTCCTTTCTGTGATATGATAGCGTCATCACATTGTCTAGTTCTGTCTGTGATATGTTAGCGTCATCACATTGTCTAGTGACTGTCTGGGATATGATAGCATCATCACATTGTCTAGTGCTGTCTGTGATATGATTGCGTCATCACATTGTCTAGTAACTGTCTGTGATATGATAGCGTCATCACATTGTCTAGACCTGTCTGTGATATGATAGCGTCA
The DNA here is from genome assembly GCA_963921405.1 of Cepaea hortensis. Lineage (NCBI taxonomy): Eukaryota > Metazoa > Mollusca > Gastropoda > Stylommatophora > Helicidae > Cepaea > Cepaea hortensis. The sequence goes on along the minus strand of OY992895.1, from coordinate 89,805,256 downwards.
TCACATTGACTAGTCCTTTCTGTGATATGATAGCTTCATCACATTGTCTAGTGACTGTCTTTGATATGATAGCGTCATCACATTGTCTAGAACTGTCTGTGATATGATAGCGGCATCACATTGTCTAGACCTGTCTGTGATATGATAGCGTCATTACATTGTCTAATGCCAGTCTGTGATATGATAGCGTCATTACATTGTCTAGTGACTGTCTATGATATGATTGCGTCATCACATTGTCTAGTGACTGTCTATGATATGATAGCGTCATCACATTGTCTAGAAATGTCTGTTATGTGATAGCGTCATCACATTGTCTAGACCTGTCTGTGATATGTTAGCGTCATCACATTGTCTAGTGACTGTCTGTGATATGATAGTGTCATCACATTGTGTAGTGCCAGTCTGTGATATGATAGCGTCATCACATTGTCTAGTCATGTCTGTGATATGATAGCGTCATCACATTGTCTAGTGACTTTCTTGTATATGATAGAGTCATCACATTGTCTAGAAATGTCTGTGATATGATAGCGTCATCACATTGTCTAGACCTGTCTTTTATATGATAGCTTCATCACATTGTCTAGATCTTTCTGTGATATGATAGCGTCATCACATTGTCTAGACCTGTCTGTGATATGATAGCGTCATCACATTGTCTAGTGACTGTCTGTGATATGATAGCGTCATCACATTGTCTAGTGCCAGTCTGTGATATGGTAGCGTCATCACATTGTCTAGTCTTGTCTGTGATATGATAGCGTCATCACATTGTCTAGTGACTGTCTGTGATATGATAGCGTCATCACATTGTCTAGAAATGTCTGTGATATGATAGCGTAATCACATTGTCTAGAAATGTCTGTGATATGATAGCGTCATCACATTGTCTAGACCTGTCTGTGATATGATAGCGTCATTACATTGTCTAGAGCTGTCTGTGATATGATAACGTCATCACATTGTTTAGACCTGTCTGTGATATGTGAGCGTCATCACATTGTCTAGTGACTGTCTGCGATATGATGCCGTCATCACATTGTCTAGAACTGTCTTTGATATGATAGCGTTATCACATTGTCTAGACCTGTCTGTGATATGATAGCGTCATTGCATTGTCTAGACCTGTCTGTGATATGATAGCGTCATCACATTGTCTAGATCTGTCTGTGATATAATAGCGTCATCACATTGTCTAGAAATGTCTGTGATATGATAGCGTCATCACAGTGTCTAGACATGTCTTTGATATGATAGCGTCATCACATTGTCTAGTGACTGTCTGTGATATGATACCGTCATCACATTGTCTAGACCTGTCTGTGATATGATAGCGGCATGACATTTTCTAGACCTCTCTGTGATATGATACCTTCATCACATTGTCTAGTGACTGTATGTGATATGATAGCATCATCACATTGTCTAGTTCTGTCTGTGATATGATAGCGTCATCACATTGTCTAGTCCTGTCTGTGAATGTTAGCGCCATCATATTGTCTAGTGACTGTCTGTGATATGATAGCGTCATCACATTGTCTAGACCTGTCTGTGATATGATAGCTTCATCACATTGTCTAGTGACTGTCTGTGATATGATAGCGTCATTACATTGTCTAGAGCTGTCTGTGATATGATAACGTCATCACATTGTTTAGACCTGTCTGTGATATGTGAGCGTCATCACATTGTCTAGTGACTGTCTGCGATATGATGGCGTCATCACATTGTCTAGAACTGTCTTTGATATGATAGCGTTATCACATTGTCTAGACCTGTCTGTGATATGATAGCGTCATTGCATTGTCTAGACCTGTCTGTGATATGATAGCGTCATCACATTGTCTAGATCTCTCTGTGATATAATAGCGTCATCACATTGTCTAGAAATGTCTGTGATATGATAGCGTCATCACAGTGTCTAGACATGTCTTTGATATGATAGCGTCATCACATTGTCTAGTGACTGTCTGTGATATGATAGCGTCATCACATTGTCTAGACCTGTCTGTGATATGATAGCGGCATGACATTTTCTAGACCTCTCTGTGATATGATACCTTCATCACATTGTCTAGTGACTGTATGTGATATGATAGCATCATCACATTGTCTAGTTCTGTCTGTGATATGATAGCGTCATCACATTGTCTAGTCCTGTCTGTGAATGTTAGCGCCATCATATTGTCTAGTGACTGTCTGTGATATGATAGCGTCATCACATTGTCTAGACCTGTCTGTGATATGATAGCGGCATCACATTGTCTAGACCTATCTGTGATATGATAGCGTCATCACATTGTCTAGTGACTGTCTGTGATGTGATAGCGTCTTAACATTGTCCAGTTCTGTCTGTGATATGATAGCGTCATCACATTGTCTAGTGCCAGTCTGTGATATGATAGCGTCATCACATTGTCTAATCATGTCTGTGATATGATAGCGTCATCACATTGTCTGGTGACTGTCTGTGATATGATAGCGTCATCACATTGTCTAGAAATGTCTGTGATATGATAGCGTCATCACATTGTCTAGACCTGTCTGTGATATGATAGCTTAATCACATTGTCTAGATCTGTCTGTGATATGATAGCGTCATCACATTGTCTAGGCCTGTCTGTGATATGATAGCGTCATCACATTGTCTAGTGACTGTCTGTGATATGATAGCGTCATCACATTGTCTAGTGCCAGTCTATGATATGGTAGCGTCATCACATTGTCTAGTCATGTCTGTGATATGATAGCGTCAATACATTGTCTAGTGACTGCCTGTGATGTGATAGCGTCATCACATTATCTAGAAATGTCTGTGATATGATAGCGTCATTACATTGTCTAGACTTGTCTGTGATATGATAGTGTCATTACATTGTCTAGAGCTGTCTGTGATATGATAACTTCATCACATTGTCTTGACCTGTCTGTGATATGTTAGCGTCATCACATTTTCTAGTGACTGTCTGCGATATGATGGCGTCATCACATTGTCTAGACCTGTCTGTGATATGATAGCGTCATCACATTGTCTAGACCTATCTGTGATATGATAGCATCATCACATTGTCTAGTGACTGTCTGTAATATGATAGCGTCATCACATTGTCAAGTTCTGTCTGTGATATGATAGCGTCATCACATTGTCTAGTCCTGTCTGTGATATGTTAGCGTCATCACATTGTCTAGACCTGTCTATGATATGATAGCGTCATCACATTGTCTAGTGACTGTCTGTGATATGATAGCGTCATCACATTGTCCAGTGACTGTCTGTGATATGATTGCGTCATCACATTGTCTAGTGACTGTCTGTGATATGATAGCGTCATCACATTGTCTAGTGACTGTCTGTGATATGATAGCTTCATCACATTGTCTAGTGACTGTCTGTGATATTATATCGTCATCACATTGTCTAGACTTTTCTATGATATGATAGCGTCATCACATTGTCTAGTGACTGTCTGTGATATGATAGTTTCATCACATTGTCTAGTGACTGTCTGTGATATGATAGCGTCATCACATTGTCTAGTAACTGTCTGTGATTTGATAGCGTCATCACATTGTCTAGACCTGTCTGTGATATGATAGCGTCATCACATTGACTAGTCCTTTCTGTGATATGATAGCTTCATCACATTGTCTAGTGACTGTCTCTGATATGATAGCGTCATCACATTGTCTAGACCTGTCTGTGATATGATAGCGGCATCACATTGTCTAGACCTGTCTGTAATATGATAGCGCCATCATATTGCCTAGTGACTGTCTGTGATATGATAGCGTAATCACATTGTCTAGTTCTGTCTGTGATATGATAGCGTCATCATATTATCTAGACCTGTCTGTAATATGATAGCGTCATCACATTGTCTAGTCCTTTCTGTGATATGATAGCGTCATCACATTGTCTAGTTCTGTCTGTGATATGTTAGCGTCATCACATTGTCTAGTGACTGTCTGGGATATGATAGCATCATCACATTGTCTAGTGCTGTCTGTGATATGATAGCGTCATCACATTGTCTAGATCTGTCTGTGATATAATAGCGTCATCACATTGTCTAGAAATGTCTGTGATATGATAGCGTCATCACAGTGTCTAGACATGTCTTTGATATGATAGCGTCATCACATTGTCTAGTGACTGTCTGTGATATGATAGCGTCATCACATTGTCTAGACCTGTCTGTGATATGATAGCGGCATGACATTTTCTAGACCTCTCTGTGATATGATACCTTCATCACATTGTCTAGTGACTGTATGTGATATGATAGCATCATCACATTGTCTAGTTCTGTCTGTGATATGATAGCGTCATCACATTGTCTAGTCCTGTCTGTGAATGTTAGCGCCATCATATTGTCTAGTGACTGTCTGTGATATGATAGCGTCATCACATTGTCTAGACCTGTCTGTGATATGATAGCGGCATCACATTGTCTAGACCTATCTGTGATATGATAGCGTCATCACATTGTCTAGTGACTGTCTGTGATGTGATAGCGTCTTAACATTGTCCAGTTCTGTCTGTGATATGATAGCGTCATCACATTGTCTAGACCTGTCTGTGATATGATAGCGTCATCACATTGTCTAGAGCTGTCTGTGATATGATAGCGTTATCACATTGTCTAGACCTGTCTGTGATATGATAGCGTCATTGCATTGTCTAGACCTGTCTGTGATATGATAGCGTCATCACATTGTCTAGATCTGTCTGTGATATAATAGCGTCATCACATTGTCTAGAAATGTCTGTGATATGATAGCGTCATCACAGTGTCTAGACATGTATTTGATATGATAGCGTCATCACATTGTCTAGTGACTGTCTGTGATATGATAGCGTCATCACATTGTCTAGACCTGTCTGTGATATGATAGCGGCATGACATTTTCTAGACCTCTCTGTGATATGATACCTTCATCACATTGTCTAGTGACTGTATGTGATATGATAGCATCATCACATTGTCTAGTTCTGTCTGTGATATGATAGCGTCATCACATTGTCTAGTCCTGTCTGTGAATGTTAGCGCCATCATATTGTCTAGTGACTGTCTGTGATATGATAGCGTCATCACATTGTCTAGACCTGTCTGTGATATGATAGCTTCATCACATTGTCTAGTGACTGTCTGTGATATGATAGCGTCATTACATTGTCTAGAGCTGTCTGTGATATGATAACGTCATCACATTGTTTAGACCTGTCTGTGATATGTGAGCGTCATCACATTGTCTAGTGACTGTCTGCGATATGATGGCGTCATCACATTGTCTAGAACTGTCTTTGATATGATAGCGTTATCACATTGTCTAGACCTGTCTGTGATATGATAGCGTCATTGCATTGTCTAGACCTGTCTGTGATATGATAGCGTCATCACATTGTCTAGATCTGTCTGTGATATAATAGCGTCATCACATTGTCTAGAAATGTCTGTGATATGATAGCGTCATCACAGTGTCTAGACATGTCTTTGATATGATAGCGTCATCACATTGTCTAGTGACTGTCTGTGATATGATAGCGTCATCACATTGTCTAGACCTGTCTGTGATATGATAGCGGCATGACATTTTCTAGACCTCTCTGTGATATGATACCTTCATCACATTGTCTAGTGACTGTATGTGATATGATAGCATCATCACATTGTCTAGTTCTGTCTGTGATATGATAGCGTCATCACATTGTCTAGTCCTGTCTGTGAATGTTAGCGCCATCATATTGTCTAGTGACTGTCTGTGATATGATAGCGTCATCACATTGTCTAGACCTGTCTGTGATATGATAGCGGCATCACATTGTCTAGACCTATCTGTGATATGATAGCGTCATCACATTGTCTAGTGACTGTCTGTGATGTGATAGCGTCTTAACATTGTCCAGTTCTGTCTGTGATATGATAGCGTCATCACATTGTCTAGTGCCAGTCTGTGATATGATAGCGTCATCACATTGTCTAATCATGTCTGTGATATGATAGCGTCATCACATTGTCTGGTGACTGTCTGTGATATGATAGCGTCATCACATTGTCTAGAAATGTCTGTGATATGATAGCGTCATCACATTGTCTAGACCTGTCTGTGATATGATAGCTTAATCACATTGTCTAGATCTGTCTGTGATATGATAGCGTCATCACATTGTCTAGGCCTGTCTGTGATATGATAGCGTCATCACATTGTCTAGTGACTGTCTGTGATATGATAGCGTCATCACATTGTCTAGTGCCAGTCTATGATATGGTAGCGTCATCACATTGTCTAGTCATGTCTGTGATATGATAGCGTCAATACATTGTCTAGTGACTGTCTGTGATGTGATAGCGTCATCACATTATCTAGAAATGTCTGTGATATGATAGCGTCATTACATTGTCTAGACTTGTCTGTGATATGATAGTGTCATTACATTGTCTAGAGCTGTCTGTGATATGATAACTTCATCACATTGTCTTGACCTGTCTGTGATATGTTAGCGTCATCACATTTTCTAGTGACTGTCTGCGATATGATGGCGTCATCACATTGTCTAGACCTGTCTGTGATATGATAGCGTCATCACATTGTCTAGACCTATCTGTGATATGATAGCGTCATCACATTGTCTAGTGACTGTCTGTAATATGATAGCGTCATCACATTGTCAAGTTCTGTCTGTGATATGATAGCGTCATCACATTGTCTAGTCCTGTCTGTGATATGTTAGCGTCATCACATTGTCTAGACCTGTCTATGATATGATAGCGTCATCACATTGTCTAGTGACTGTCTGTGATATGATAGCGTCATCACATTGTCCAGTGACTGTCTGTGATATGATTGCGTCATCACATTGTCTAGTGACTGTCTGTGATATGATAGCGTCATCACATTGTCTAGTGACTGTCTGTGATATGATAGCTTCATCACATTGTCTAGTGACTGTCTGTGATATTATATCGTCATCACATTGTCTAGACTTTTCTATGATATGATAGCGTCATCACATTGTCTAGTGACTGTCTGTGATATGATAGTTTCATCACATTGTCTAGTGACTGTGTGTGATATGATAGCGTCATCACATTGTCTAGTAACTGTCTGTGATTTGATAGCGTCATCACATTGTCTAGACCTGTCTGTGATATGATAGCGTCATCACATTGACTAGTCCTTTCTGTGATATGATAGCTTCATCACATTGTCTAGTGACTGTCTTTGATATGATAGCGTCATCACATTGTCTAGACCTGTCTGTGATATGATAGCGGCATCACATTGTCTAGACCTTTCTGTGATATGATAGCGTCATCACATTGTCTAGTTCTGTCTGTGATATGTTAGCGTCATCACATTGTCTAGTTCTGTCTGTGATATGATAGCATCATCACATTATCTAGACCTGTCTGTAATATGATAGCGTCATCACATTGTCTAGTCCTTTCTGTGATATGATAGCGTCATCACATTGTCTAGTTCTGTCTGTGATATGTTAGCGTCATCACATTGTCTAGTGACTGTCTGGGATATGATAGCATCATCACATTGTCTAGTGCTGTCTGTGATATGATTGCGTCATCACATTGTCTAGTAACTGTCTGTGATATGATAGCGTCATCACATTGTCTAGACCTGTCTGTGATATGATATCGTCATCACATTGACTAGTCCTTTCTGTGATATGATAGCTTCATCACATTGTCTAGTGACTGTCTTTGATATGATAGCGTCATCACATTGTCTAGACCTGTCTGTGATATGATAGCGGCATCACATTGTCTAGACCTGTCTGTGATATGATAGCGTCATTACATTGTCTAATGCCAGTCTTTGATATGATAGCGTCATTACATTGTCTAGTGACTGTCTATGATATGATAGCGTCATCACATTGTCTAGTGACTGTCTATGATATGATAGCGTCATCACATTGTCTAGAAATGTCTGTTATGTGATAGCGTCATCACATTGTCTAGACCTGTCTGTGATATGTTAGCGTCATCACATTGTCTAGTGACTGTCTGTGATATGATAGTGTCATCACATTGTGTAGTGCCAGTCTGTGATATGATAGCGTCATCACATTGTCTAGTCATGTCTGTGATATGATAGCGTCATCACATTGTCTAGTGACTTTCTTGTATATGATAGAGTCATCACATTGTCTAGAAATGTCTGTGATATGATAGCGTCATCACATTGTCTAGACCTGTCTTTTATATGATAGCTTCATCACATTGTCTAGATCTTTCTGTGATATGATAGCGTCATCACATTGTCTAGACCTGTCTGTGATATGATAGCGTCATCACATTGTCTAGTGACTGTCTGTGATATGATAGCGTCATCACATTGTCTAAGGCCAGTCTGTGATATGGTAGCGTCATCACATTGTCTAGTCTTGTCTGTGATGTGATAGCGTCATCACATTGTCTAGTGACTGTCTGTGATATGATAGCGTCATCACATTGTCTAGAAATGTCTGTGATATGATAGCGTAATCACATTGTCTAGAAATGTCTGTGATATGATAGCGTCATCACATTGTCTAGACCTGTCTGTGATATGATAGCGTCATTACATTGTCTAGAGCTGTCTGTGATATGATAACGTCATCACATTGTTTAGACCTGTCTGTGATATGTGAGCGTCATCACATTGTCTAGTGACTGTCTGCGATATGATGGCGTCATCACATTGTCTAGAACTGTCTTTGATATGATAGCGTTATCACATTGTCTAGACCTGTCTGTGATATGATAGCGTCATTGCATTGTCTAGACCTGTCTGTGATATGATAGCGTCATCACATTGTCTAGATCTGTCTGTGATATAATAGCGTCATCACATTGTCTAGAAATGTCTGTGATATGATAGCGTCATCACAGTGTCTAGACATGTCTTTGATATGATAGCGTCATCACATTGTCTAGTGACTGTCTGTGATATGATAGCGTCATCACATTGTCTAGACCTGTCTGTGATATGATAGCGGCATGACATTTTCTAGACCTCTCTGTGATATGATACCTTCATCACATTGTCTAGTGACTGTATGTGATATGATAGCATCATCACATTGTCTAGTTCTGTCTGTGATATGATAGCGTCATCACATTGTCTAGTCCTGTCTGTGAATGTTAGCGCCATCATATTGTCTAGTGACTGTCTGTGATATGATAGCGTCATCACATTGTCTAGACCTGTCTGTGATATGATAGCGGCATCACATTGTCTAGACCTATCTGTGATATGATAGCGTCATCACATTGTCTAGTGACTGTCTGTGATGTGATAGCGTCTTAACATTGTCCAGTTCTGTCTGTGATATGATAGCGTCATCACATTGTCTAGTGCCAGTCTGTGATATGATAGCGTCATCACATTGTCTAATCATGTCTGTGATATGATAGCGTCATCACATTGTCTGGTGACTGTCTGTGATATGATAGCGTCATCACATTGTCTAGAAATGTCTGTGATATGATAGCGTCATCACATTGTCTAGACCTGTCTGTGATATGATAGCTTAATCACATTGTCTAGATCTGTCTGTGATATGATAGCGTCATCACATTGTCTAGGCCTGTCTCTGATATGATAGCGTCATCATATTGTCTAGTGACTGTCTGTGATATGATAGCGTCATCACATTGTCTAGTGCCAGTCTATGATATGGTAGCGTCATCACATTGTCTAGTCATGTCTGTGATATGATAGCGTCAATACATTGTCTAGTGACTGTCTGTGATGTGATAGCGTCATCACATTATCTAGAAATGTCTGTGATATGATAGTGTCATTACATTGTCTAGTGCTGTCTGTGATATGATAACTTCATCACATTGTCTTGACCTGTCTGTGATATGTTAGCGTCATCACATTTTCTAGTGACTGTCTGCGATATGATGGCGTCATCACATTGTCTAGACCTGTCTGTGATATGATAGCGTCATCACATTGTCTAGACCTATCTGTGATATGATAGTGTCATTACATTGTCTAGAGCTGTCTGTGATATGATAACTTCATCACATTGTCTTGACCTGTCTGTGATATGTTAGCGTCATCACATTTTCTAGTGACTGTCTGCGATATGATGGCGTCATCACATTGTCTAGACCTGTCTGTGATATGATAGCGTCATCACATTGTCTAGACCTATCTGTGATATGATAGCGTCATCACATTGTCTAGTGACTGTCTGTAATATGATAGCGTCATCACATTGTCAAGTTCTGTCTGTGATATGATAGCGTCATCACATTGTCTAGTCCTGTCTGTGATATGTTAGCGTCATCACATTGTCTAGACCTGTCTATGATATGATAGCGTCATCACATTGTCTAGTGACTGTCTGTGATATGATAGCGTCATCACATTGTCCAGTGACTGTCTGTGATATGATTGCGTCATCACATTGTCTAGTGACTGTCTGTGATATGATAGCGTCATCACATTGTCTAGTGACTGTCTGTGATATGATAGCTTCATCACATTGTCTAGTGACTGTCTGTGATATTATATCGTCATCACATTGTCTAGACTTTTCTATGATATGATAGCGTCATCACATTGTCTTGTGACTGTCTGTGATATGATAGTTTCATCACATTGTCTAGTGACTGTCTGTGATATGATAGCGTCATCACATTGTCTAGTAACTGTCTGTGATTTGATAGCGTCATCACATTGTCTAAACCTGTCTGTGATATGATAGCGTCATCACATTGACTAGTCCTTTCTGTGATATGATAGCTTCATCACATTGTCTAGTGACTGTCTTTGATATGATAGCGTCATCACATTGTCTAGACCTGTCTGTGATATGATAGCGGCATCACATTGTCTAGACCTGTCTGTAATATGATAGCGCCATCATATTGCCTAGTGACTGTCTGTGATATGATAGCGTAATCACATTGTCTAGTTCTGTCTGTGATATGATAGCGTCATCACATTATCTAGACCTGTCTGTAATATGATAGCGTCATCACATTGTCTAGTCCTTTCTGTGATATGATAGCGTCATCACATTGTCTAGTTCTGTCTGTGATATGTTAGCGTCATCACATTGTCTAGTGACTGTCTGGGATATGATAGCATCATCACATTGTCTAGTGCTGTCTGTGATATGATTGCGTCATCACATTGTCTAGTAACTGTCTGTGATATGATAGCGTCATCACATTGTCTAGACCTGTCTGTGATATGATAGCGTCATCACATTGACTAGTCCTTTCTGTGATATGATAGCTTCATCACATTGTCTAGTGACTGTCTTTGATATGATAGCGTCATCACATTATCTAGACCTGTCTGTAATATGATAGCGTCATCACATTGTCTAGTCCTTTCTGTGATATGATAGCGTCATCACATTGTCTAGTTCTGTCTGTGATATGTTAGCGTCATCACATTGTCTAGTGACTGTCTGGGATATGATAGCTTCATCACATTGTCTAGTGCTGTCTGTGATATGATAGCGTCATCACATTGATTAGTCCTGTCTGTGGTATGATAGCGTGATCACATTGTCTAGTGACTGTCTGTGATATGATAGCGTCATCACATTGTTTAGTGACTGTCTGTGATATGATAGCATCATCACATTGTCTAATGACTGTCTGTGATACGATAGCGTCATCATATTGTCTAGTCCTGTCTGTGATATGATAGCGTCATCACATTGTCTAGACCTGTCTGTGGTATGATAGCGACATCACATTGTCTAGTCCTCTCTGTGATATGATTGCGTCATCACATTGTCTAGTATTGTCTGTGATATGATAGCGTCATCACATTGTCTAAACCTGTCTCTGATATGATAGCGTCATCACATTGTCTAGTGACTGTCTGTGATATGATTGCGTAATTACATTGTCTAGTCCTTTCTGTGATATGATAGCGTCATCACATTGTCTAGTCCTGTCTGTGATATGTTAGCGTCATCACATTGTCTAGTCCTGTCTGTGATATGATAGCGTCATCACATTGTCTAGTTCTGTCTGTGATATGTTTGCGTCATCACATTGTCTAGTCCTGTCTGTGATATGATAGCGTCATCACATTGTCTAATCCTGTCTATGATATGATAGCGTCATCACATTGTCTATTCCTGTCTGTGATATGATAGCGTCATCACATTGTCTAGTCCTGTCTGTGATATGATAGCGTCATCACATTGTCTAGACCTGTCTGTGATATGATAGCGTCATTACATTGTCTAGTGCCAGTCTGTGATATGATAGCGTCATTACATTGTCTAGACCTGTCTGTGATATGATAGCTTAATCACATTGTCTAGATCTGTCTGTGATATGATAGCGTCATCACATTGTCTAGGCCTGTCTGTGATATGATAGCGTCATCACATTGTCTAGTGACTGTCTGTGATATGATAGCGTCATCACATTGTCTAGTGCCAGTCTATGATATGGTAGCGTCATCACATTGTCTAATCATGTCTGTGATATGATAGCGTCATCACATTGTCTAGTGACTGTCTGTGATATGATAGCGTCATCACATTGTCTAGAAATGTCTGTGATATGATAGCGTAATCACATTGTCTAGAAATGTCTGTGATATGATAGCGTCATCACATTGTCTAGACCTGTCTGTGATATGATAGCGTCATTACATTGTCTAGAGCTGTCTGTGATATGATAACGTCATCACATTGTTTAGACCTGTCTGTGATATGTTAGCGTCATCACATTGTCTAGTGACTGTCTGCGATATGTTGGCGTCATCACATTGTCTAGACCTCTCTTTGATATGATAGCGTTATCACATTGTCTAGACCTGTCTGTGATATGATAGCGTCATTGCATTGTCTAGACCTGTCTGTGATATGATAGCGTCATCACATTGTCTAGAAATGTTTGTGATATGATAGCGTCATCACATTGTCTAGAAATGTTTGTGATATGATAGCGTCATCACATTGTCTAGTGACTGTCTGTGATATGATAGCGTCATCACATTGTCTAGACCTGTCTGTGATATGATAGCGGCATGACATTTTCTAGACCTCTCTGTGATATGATACCTTCATCACATTGTCTAGTGACTGTATGTGATATGATAGCATCATCACATTGTCTAGTTCTGTCTGTGATATGATAGCGTCATCACATTGTCTAGACCTGTCTGTGATATGATAGCGTCATCACATTGACTAGTCCTTTCTGTGATATGATAGCTTCATCACATTGTCTAGTGACTGTCTTTGATATGATAGCGTCATCACATTGTCTAGACCTGTCTGTGATATGATAGCGGCATCACATTGTCTAGTGCCAGTCTATGATATGGTAGCGTCATCACATTGTCTAATCATGTCTGTGATATGATAGCGTCATCACATTGTCTAGTGACTGTCTGTGATATGATAGCGTCATCACATTGTCTAGAAATGTCTGTGATATGATAGCGTAATCACATTGTCTAGAAATGTCTGTGATATGATAGCGTCATCACATTGTCTAGACCTGTCTGTGATATGTTAGCGTCATCACATTGTCTAGTGACTGTCTGCGATATGTTGGCGTCATCACATTGTCTAGACCTGTCTTTGATATGATAGCGTTATCACATTGTCTAGACCTGTCTGTGATATGATAGCGTCATTGCATTGTCTAGACCTGTCTGTGATATGATAGCGTCATCACATTGTCTAGATCTGTCTGTGATATAATAGCGTCATCACATTGTCTAGAAATGTTTGTGATATGATAGCGTCATCACATTGTCTAGACATGTCTGTGATATGATAGCGTCATCACATTGTCTAGTGACTGTCTGTGATATGATAGCGTCATCACATTGTCTAGACCTGTCTGTGATATGATAGCGGCATGACATTTTCTAGACCTCTCTGTGATATGATACCTTCATCACATTGTCTAGTGACTGTATGTGATATGATAGCATCATCACATTGTCTAGTTCTGTCTGTGATATGATAGCGTCATCACATTGTCTAGTCCTGTCTGTGAATGTTAGCGTCATCACATTGTCTAGTACTGTCTGTGATATGATAGCGCCATCACATTGCCTAGTCCTGTCAGTGATATGATAGCGTCATCACATTGTATAGATCTGTCTGTGATATGCTAGCGTCATCACATTGTCTAGACCTTTCTGTGGTATGATAGCTTCATCACATTGTCTAGACCTGTCTGTGGTATAATAGCGTCATCACATTGTCTAGACAAGTCTGTGATATGATAGCGTCATCACATTGTCTAGTCCTGTCTGTGATATGATAGCGTCATCACATTGTCTAGTTCTGTCTGTGATATGTTTGCGTCATCACATTGTCTAGTCCTCTCTGTGATATGATAGCGTCATCACATTGTCTAATCCTGTCTATGATATGATAGCGTCATCACATTGTCTATTCCTGTCTGTGATATGATAGCGTCATCACATTGTCTAGTCCTGTCTGTGATATGATAGCGTCATCACATTGTCTAGACCTGTCTGTGATATGATAGCGTCATTACATTGTCTAATGCCAGTCTGTGATATGATAGCGTCATTACATTGTCTAGTGACTGTCTATGATATGATAGCGTCATCACATTGTCTAGTGACTGTCTATGATATGATAGCGTCATCACATTGTCTAGAAATGTCTGTTATGTGATAGCGTCATCACATTGTCTAGAACTGTCTGTGATATGTTAGCGTCATCACATTGTCTAGTGACTGTCTGTGATATGATAGTGTCATCACATTGTGTAGTGCCAGTCTGTGATATGATAGCGTCATCACATTGTCTAGTCATGTCTGTGATATGATAGCGTCATCACATTGTCTAGTGACTTTCTTTTATATGATAGAGTCATCACATTGTCTAGAAATGTCTGTGATATGATAGCGTCATCACATTGTCTAGACCTGTCTTTTATATGATAGCTTCATCACATTGTCTAGATCTTTCTGTAATATGATAGCGTCATCACATTGTCTAGACCTGTCTGTGATATGATAGCGTCATCTCATTGTCTAGTGACTGTCTGTGATATGATAGCGTCATCACATTGTCTAGTGCCAGTCTGTGATATGGTAGCGTCATCACATTGTCTAGTCTTGTCTGTGATATGATAGCGTCATCACATTGTCTAGTGACTGTTTGTGATATGATAGCGTCATCACATTGTCTAGAAATGTCTGTGATATGATAGCGTAATCACATTGTCTAGAAATGTCTGTGATATGATAGCGTCATCACATTGTCTAGACCTGTCTGTGATATGATAGCGTCATTACATTGTCTAGAACTGTCTGTGATATGATAACGTCATCACATTGTTTAGACCTGTCTGTGATATGTGAGCGTCATCACATTGTCTAGTGACTGTCTGCGATATGATGGCGTCATCACATTGTCTAGAACTGTCTTTGATATGATAGCGTTATCACATTGTCTAGACCTGTCTGTGATATGATAGCGTCATTGCATTGTCTAGACCTGTCTGTGATATGATAGCGTCATCACATTGTCTAGATCTGTCTGTGATATAATAGCGTCATCACATTGTCTAGAAATGTCTGTGATATGATAGCGTCATCACAGTGTCTAGACATGTCTTTGATATGATAGCGTCATCACATTGTCTAGTGACTGTCTGTGATATGATAGCGTCATCACATTGTCTAGACCTGTCTGTGATATGATAGCGGCATGACATTTTCTAGACCTCTCTGTGATATGATACCTTCATCACATTGTCTAGTGACTGTATGTGATATGATAGCATCATCACATTGTCTAGTTCTGTCTGTGATATGATAGCGTCATCACATTGTCTAGTCCTGTCTGTGAATGTTAGCGCCATCATATTGTCTAGTGACTGTCTGTGATATGATAGCGTCATCACATTGTCTAGACCTGTCTGTGATATGATAGCGGCATCACATTGTCTAGACCTATCTGTGATATGATAGCGTCATCACATTGTCTAGTGACTGTCTGTGATGTGATAGCGTCTTAACATTGTCCAGTTCTGTCTGTGATATGATAGCGTCATCACATTGTCTAGTGCCAGTCTGTGATATGATAGCGTCATCACATTGTCTAATCATGTCTGTGATATGATAGCGTCATCACATTGTCTGGTGACTGTCTGTGATATGATAGCGTCATCACATTGTCTAGAAATGTCTGTGATATGATAGCGTCATCACATTGTCTAGACCTGTCTGTGATATGATAGCTTAATCACATTGTCTAGATCTGTCTGTGATATGATAGCGTCATCACATTGTCTAGGCCTGTCTGTGATATGATAGCGTCATCACATTGTCTAGTGACTGTCTGTGATATGATAGCGTCATCACATTGTCTAGTGCCAGTCTATGATATGGTAGCGTCATCACATTGTCTAGTCATGTCTGTGATATGATAGCGTCAATACATTGTCTAGTGACTGTCTGTGATGTGATAGCGTCATCACATTATCTAGAAATGTCTGTGATATGATAGCGTCATTACATTGTCTAGACTTGTCTGTGATATGATAGTGTCATTACATTGTCTAGAGCTGTCTGTGATATGATAACTTCATCACATTGTCTTGACCTGTCTGTGATATGTTAGCGTCATCACATTTTCTAGTGACTGTCTGCGATATGATGGCGTCATCACATTGTCTAGACCTGTCTGTGATATGATAGCGTAATCACATTGTCTAGACCTATCTGTGATATGATAGCGTCATCACATTGTCTAGTGACTGTCTGTAATATGATAGCGTCATCACATTGTCTAGTCCTGTCTGTGATATGATAGCGTCATCACATTGTCTAGTTCTGTCTGTGATATGTTTGCGTCATCACATTGTCTAGTCCTCTCTGTGATATGATAGCGTCATCACATTGTCTAATCCTGTCTATGATATGATAGCGTCATCACATTGTCTATTCCTGTCTGTGATATGATAGCGTCATCACATTGTCTAGTCCTGTCTGTGATATGATAGCGTCATCACATTGTCTAGACCTGTCTGTGATATGATAGCGTCATTACATTGTCTAATGCCAGTCTGTGATATGATAGCGTCATTACATTGTCTAGTGACTGTCTATGATATGATAGCGTCATCACATTGTCTAGTGACTGTCTATGATATGATAGCGTCATCACATTGTCTAGAAATGTCTGTTATGTGATAGCGTCATCACATTGTCTAGACCTGTCTGTGATATGTTAGCGTCATCACATTGTCTAGTGACTGTCTGTGATATGATAGTGTCATCACATTGTGTAGTGCCAGTCTGTGATATGATAGCGTCATCACATTGTCTAGTCATGTCTGTGATATGATAGCGTCATCACATTGTCTAGTGACTTTCTTTTATATGATAGAGTCATCACATTGTCTAGAAATGTCTGTGATATGATAGCGTCATCACATTGTCTAGACCTGTCTTTTATATGATAGCTTCATCACATTGTCTAGATCTTTCTTTGATATGATAGCGTCATCACATTGTCTAGACCTGTCTGTGATATGATAGCGTCATCTCATTGTCTAGTGACTGTCTGTGATATGATAGCGTCATCACATTGTCTAGTGCCAGTCTGTGATATGGTAGCGTCATCACATTGTCTAGTCTTGTCTGTGATATGATAGCGTCATCACATTGTCTAGTGACTGTCTGTGATATGATAGCGTCATCACATTGTCTAGAAATGTCTGTGATATGATAGCGTAATCACATTGTCTAGAAATGTCTGTGATATGATAGCGTCATCACATTGTCTAGACCTGTCTGTGATATGATAGCGTCATTACATTGTCTAGAACTGTCTGTGATATGATAACGTCATCACATTGTTTAGACCTGTCTGTGATATGTGAGCGTCATCACATTGTCTAGTGACTGTCTGCGATATGATGGCGTCATCACATTGTCTAGAACTGTCTTTGATATGATAGCGTTATCACATTGTCTAGACCTGTCTGTGATATGATAGCGTCATTGCATTGTCTAGACCTGTCTGTGATATGATAGCGTCATCACATTGTCTAGATCTGTCTGTGATATAATAGCGTCATCACATTGTCTAGAAATGTCTGTGATATGATAGCGTCATCACAGTGTCTAGACATGTCTTTGATATGATAGCGTCATCACATTGTCTAGTGACTGTCTGTGATATGATAGCGTCATCACATTGTCTAGACCTGTCTGTGATATGATAGCGGCATGACATTTTCTAGACCTCTCTGTGATATGATACCTTCATCACATTGTCTAGTGACTGTATGTGATATGATAGCATCATCACATTGTCTAGTTCTGTCTGTGATATGATAGCGTCATCACATTGTCTAGTCCTGTCTGTGAATGTTAGCGCCATCATATTGTCTAGTGACTGTCTGTGATATGATAGCGTCATCACATTGTCTAGACCTGTCTGTGATATGATAGCGGCATCACATTGTCTAGACCTATCTGTAATATGATAGCGTCATCACATTGTCTAGTGACTGTCTGTGATGTGATAGCGTCTTAACATTGTCCAGTTCTGTCTGTGATATGATAGCGTCATCACATTGTCTAGTGCCAGTCTGTGATATGATAGCGTCATCACATTGTCTAATCATGTCTGTGATATGATAGCGTCATCACATTGTCTGGTGACTGTCTGTGATATGATAGCGTCATCACATTGTCTAGAAATGTCTGTGATATGATAGCGTCATCACATTGTCTAGACCTGTCTGTGATATGATAGCTTAATCACATTGTCTAGATCTGTCTGTGATATGATAGCGTCATCACATTGTCTAGGCCTGTCTGTGATATGATAGCGTCATCACATTGTCTAGTGACTGTCTGTGATATGATAGCGTCATCACATTGTCTAGTGCCAGTGTATGATATGGTAGCGTCATCACATTGTCTAGTCATGTCTGTGATATGATAGCGTCAATACATTGTCTAGTGACTGTCTGTGATGTGATAGCGTCATCACATTATCTAGAAATGTCTGTGATATGATAGCGTCATTACATTGTCTAGACTTGTCTGTGATATGATAGTGTCATTACATTGTCTAGAGCTGTCTGTGATATGATAACTTCATCACATTGTCTTGACCTGTCTGTGATATGTTAGCGTCATCACATTTTCTAGTGACTGTCTGCGATATGATGGCGTCATCACATTGTCTAGACCTGTCTGTGATATGATAGCGTAATCACATTGTCTAGACCTATCTGTGATATGATAGCGTCATCACATTGTCTAGTGACTGTCTGTAATATGATAGCGTCATCACATTGTCAAGTTCTGTCTGTGATATGATAGCGTCATCACATTGTCTAGTCCTGTCTGTGATATGTTAGCGTCATCACATTGTCTAGACCTGTCTATGATATGATAGCGTCATCACATTGTCTAGTGACTGTCTGTGATATGATAGCGTCATCACATTGTCCAGTGACTGTCTGTGATATGATTGCGTCATCACATTGTCTAGTGACTGTCTGTGATATGATAGCGTCATCACATTGTCTAGTGACTGTCTGTGATATGATAGCTTCATCACATTGTCTAGTGACTGTCTGTGATATTATATCGTCATCACATTGTCTAGACTTTTCTATGATATGATAGCGTCATCACATTGTCTAGTGACTGTCTGTGATATGATAGTTTCATCACATTGTCTAGTGACTGTCTGTGATATGATAGCGTCATCACATTGTCTAGTAACTGTCTGTGATTTGATAGCGTCATCACATTGTCTAGACCTGTCTGTGATATGATAGCGTCATCACATTGACTAGTCCTTTCTGTGATATGATAGCTTCATCACATTGTCTAGTGACTGTCTTTGATATGATAGCGTCATCACATTGTCTAGACCTGTCTGTGATATGATAGCGGCATCACATTGTCTAGACCTGTCTGTAATATGATAGCGCCATCATATTGCCTAGTGACTGTCTGTGATATGATAGCGTCATCACATTATCTAGACCTGTCTGTAATATGATAGCGTCATCACATTGTCTAGTCCTTTCTGCGATATGATAGCGTCATCACATTGTCTAGTTCTGTCTGTGATATGTTAGCGTCATCACATTGTCTAGTGACTGTCTGGGATATGATAGCATCATCACATTGTCTAGTGCTGTCTGTGATATGATTGCGTCATCACATTGTCTAGTAACTGTCTGTGATATGATAGCGTCATCACATTGTCTAGACCTGTCTGTGATATGATAGCGTCATCACATTGACTAGTCCTTTCTGTGATATGATAGCTTCATCACATTGTCTAGTGACTGTCTTTGATATGATAGCGTCATCACATTGTCTAGACCTGTCTGTGATATGATAGCGGCATCACATTGTCTAGACCTGTCTGTAATATGATAGCGCCATCATATTGCCTAGTGACTGTCTGTAATATGATAGCGTAATCACATTGTCTAGTTCTGTCTGTGATATTATAGCGTCATCACATTATCTAGACCTGTCTGTAATATGATAGCGTCATCACATTGTCTAGTCCTTTCTGTGATATGATAGCGTCATCACATTGTTTAGTTCTGTCTGTGATATGTTAGCGTCATCACATTGTCTAGTGACTGTCTGGGATATGATAGCTTCATCACATTGTCTAGTGCTGTCTGTGATATGATAGCGTCATCACATTGATTAGTCCTGTCTGTGGTATGATAGCGTGATCACATTGTCTAGTGACTGTCTGTGATATGATAGCGTCATCACATTGTTTAGTGACTGTCTGTGATATGATAGCATCATCACATTGTCTAATGACTGTCTGTGATACGATAGCGTCATCATATTGTCTAGTCCTGTCTGTGATATGATAGCGTCATCACATTGTCTAGACCTGTCTGTGGTATGATAGTGACATCACATTGTCTAGTCCTCTCTGTGATATGATTGCGTCATCACATTGTCTAGTATTGTCTGTGATATGATAGCGTCATCACATTGTCTAAACCTGTCTCTGATATGATAGCGTCATCACATTGTCTAGTGACTGTCTGTGATATGATTGCGTAATTACATTGTCTAGTCCTTTCTGTGATATGATAGCGTCATCACATTGTCTAGTCCTGTCTGTGATATGTTAGCGTCATCACATTGTCTTATGACTGTCTGGGACATGATAGCGTCATCACATTGATTAGTCCTGTCTGTGGTATGATAGCGTGATCACATTGTCTAGTGACTGTCTGTGATATGATAGCGTCATCACATTGTTTAGTGACTGTCTGTGATATGATAGCGTCATCACATTGTCTAGTGACTGTCTCTGATACGATAGCGTCATCATATTGTCTAGTCCTGTCTGTGATATGATAGCGTCATCACATTGTCTAGACCTGTCTGTGGTATGATAGCGACATCACATTGTCTAGTCCTCTCTGTGATATGATAGCGCCATCACATTGTCTAGTATTGTCTGTGATATGATAGCGACATCACATTGTCTAAACCTGTCTGTGATATGATAGCGTCATCACATTGTCTAGTGACTGTCTGTGATATGATTGCGTCATTAAATTGTCTAGTCCTGTCTGTGATATGATAGCGTCATCACATTGTCTAAACCTGTCTGCGGTATGATAGCGTCATCACATTGTCTAGACCTGTCTGTGGTATAATAGCGTCATCACATTGTCTAGTCCTGTCTGTGATATAATAGCGTCATCACATTGTCTAGTATTGTCTGTGATATGATAGCGGTGTCACATTGTCTAAACCGGTCTGTGATATGATAGCGTCATCACATTGTCTAGTGACTGTCTGTGATATGATAGCGCCATCACATTGTCTAGTCCTGTCTGTGATATGATAGCGCCATCACATTTTATAGACCTGTCTGTGATATGATAGCGTCATCAAATTGTCTTGTCCTGTTTGTGATATGATAGCGTCATCACATTGTGTAGTCCTGTCTATGATATGATAGCGTCATCACATTGTCTATTCCTGTCTGTGATATGATAGCGTCATCACATTGTCTACATCTGTCTGTGATATGATAGCGCCATCACATTGTCCAGACCTGTCTGTGATATGATAGCGTCATCACATTGTCTAGACATGTCTGTGATATGATAGCGTCATCACATTGTCTAGTGACTGTCTGTGATATGATAGCGTCATCACATTGTCTAGACCTGTCTGTGATATGATAGCGGCATGACATTTTCTAGACCTGTCTGTGATATGATAGCGTCAGCACATTGTCTAGTGACTGTATGTGATATGATAGCGTCATCACATTGTCTAGTTGTGTCTATGATATGATAGCGTCATCACATTGTCTAGTCCTGTCTGCGATATGTTAGCGTCATCATATTGTCTAGTGACTGTCTGTGATATGATAGCGTCATCACATTGTCTAGACCTGTCTGTGATATGATAGCGGCATCACATTGTCGAGAGCTATCTGTGATATGATAGCGTAATCACATTGTCTAGAAATGTCTGTGATATGATAGCGTCATCACATTGTCTAGACCTGTCTGTGATATGATAGCGTCATTACATTGTCTAGAGCTGTCTGTGATATGATAACGTCATCACATTGTTTAGACCTGTCTGTGATATGTTAGCGTCATCACATTGTCTAGTGACTGTCTGCGATATGTTGGCGTCATCACATTGTCTAGACCTCTCTTTGATATGATAGCGTTATCACATTGTCTAGACCTGTCTGTGATATGATAGCGTCATTGCATTGTCTAGACCTGTCTGTGATATGATAGCGTCATCACATTGTCTAGATCTGTCTGTGATATAATAGCGTCATCACATTGTCTAGAAATGTTTGTGATATGATAGCGTCATCACATTGTCTAGACATGTCTGTGATATGATAGCGTCATCACATTGTCTAGTGACTGTCTGTGATATGATAGCGTCATCACATTGTCTAGACCTGTCTGTGATATGATAGCGGCATGACATTTTCTAGACCTCTCTGTGATATGATACCTTCATCACATTGTCTAGTGACTGTATGTGATATGATAGCATCATCACATTGTCTAGTTCTGTCTGTGATATGATAGCGTCATCACATTGTCTAGACCTGTCTGTGATATGATAGCGTCATCACATTGACTAGTCCTTTCTGTGATATGATAGCTTCATCACATTGTCTAGTGACTGTCTTTGATATGATAGCGTCATCACATTGTCTAGAAATGTTTGTGATATGATAGCGTCATCACATTGTCTAGACATGTCTGTGATATGATAGCGTCATCACATTGTCTAGTGACTGTCTGTGATATGATAGCGTCATCACATTGTCTAGACCTGTCTGTGATATGATAGCGGCATGACATTTTCTAGACCTCTCTGTGATATGATACCTTCATCACATTGTCTAGTGACTGTATGTGATATGATAGCATCATCACATTGTCTAGTTCTGTCTGTGATATGATAGCGTCATCACATTGTCTAGACCTGTCTGTGATATGATAGCGTCATCACATTGACTAGTCCTTTCTGTGATATGATAGCTTCATCACATTGTCTAGTGACTGTCTTTGATATGATAGCGTCATCACATTGTCTAGACCTGTCTGTGATATGATAGCGGCATCACATTGTCTAGTGCCAGTCTATGATATGGTAGCGTCATCACATTGTCTAATCATGTCTGTGATATGATAGCGTCATCACATTGTCTAGTGACTGTCTGTGATATGATAGCGTCATCACATTGTCTAGAAATGTCTGTGATATGATAGCGTCATCACATTGTCTAGACCTGTCTGTGATATGTTAGCGTCATCACATTGTCTAGTGACTGTCTGCGATATGTTGGCGTCATCACATTGTCTAGACCTGTCTTTGATATGATAGCGTTATCACATTGTCTAGACCTGTCTGTGATATGATAGCGTCATTGCATTGTCTAGACCTGTCTGTGATATGATAGCGTCATCACATTGTCTAGATCTGTCTGTGATATAATAGCGTCATCACATTGTCTAGAAATGTTTGTGATATGATAGCGTCATCACATTGTCTAGACATGTCTGTGATATGATAGCGTCATCACATTGTCTAGTGACTGTCTGTGATATGATAGCGTCATCACATTGTCTAGACCTGTCTGTGATATGATAGCGGCATGACATTTTCTAGACCTCTCTGTGATATGATACCTTCATCACATTGTCTAGTGACTGTATGTGATATGATAGCATCATCACATTGTCTAGTTCTGTCTGTGATATGATAGCGTCATCACATTGTCTAGTCCTGTTTGTGAATGTTAGCGTCATCACATTGTCTAGTACTGTCTGTGATATGATAGCGCCATCACATTGCCTAGTCCTGTCAGTGATATGATAGCGTCATCACATTGTATAGATCTGTCTGTGATATGCTAGCGTCATCACATTGTCTAGACCTTTCTGTGGTATGATAGCTTCATCACATTGTCTAGACCTGTCTGTGGTATAATAGCGTCATCACATTGTCTAGACAAGTCTGTGATATGATAGCGTCATCACATTGTCTAGTCCTGTCTGTGATATGATAGCGTCATCACATTGTCTAGTTCTGTCTGTGATATGTTTGCGTCATCACATTGTCTAGTCCTCTCTGTGATATGATAGCGTCATCACATTGTCTAATCCTGTCTATGATATGATAGCGTCATCACATTGTCTATTCCTGTCTGTGATATGATAGCGTCATCACATTGTCTAGTCCTGTCTGTGATATGATAGCGTCATCACATTGTCTAGACCTGTCTGTGATATGATAGCGTCATTACATTGTCTAATGCCAGTCTGTGATATGATAGCGTCATTACATTGTCTAGTGACTGTCTATGATATGATAGCGTCATCACATTGTCTAGTGACTGTCTATGATATGATAGCGTCATCACATTGTCTAGAAATGTCTGTTATGTGATAGCGTCATCACATTGTCTAGACCTGTCTGTGATATGTTAGCGTCATCACATTGTCTAGTGACTGTCTGTGATATGATAGTGTCATCACATTGTGTAGTGCCAGTCTGTGATATGATAGCGTCATCACATTGTCTAGTCATGTCTGTGATATGATAGCGTCATCACATTGTCTAGTGACTTTCTTTTATATGATAGAGTCATCACATTGTCTAGAAATGTCTGTGATATGATAGCGTCATCACATTGTCTAGACCTGTCTTTTATATGATAGCTTCATCACATTGTCTAGATCTTTCTGTAATATGATAGCGTCATCACATTGTCTAGACCTGTCTGTGATATGATAGCGTCATCTCATTGTCTAGTGACTGTCTGTGATATGATAGCGTCATCACATTGTCTAGTGCCAGTCTGTGATATGGTAGCGTCATCACATTGTCTAGTCTTGTCTGTGATATGATAGCGTCATCACATTGTCTAGTGACTGTTTGTGATATGATAGCGTCATCACATTGTCTAGAAATGTCTGTGATATGATAGCGTAATCACATTGTCTAGAAATGTCTGTGATATGATAGCGTCATCACATTGTCTAGACCTGTCTGTGATATGATAGCGTCATTACATTGTCTAGAACTGTCTGTGATATGATAACGTCATCACATTGTTTAGACCTGTCTGTGATATGTGAGCGTCATCACATTGTCTAGTGACTGTCTGCGATATGATGGCGTCATCACATTGTCTAGAACTGTCTTTGATATGATAGCGTTATCACATTGTCTAGACCTGTCTGTGATATGATAGCGTCATTGCATTGTCTAGACCTGTCTGTGATATGATAGCGTCATCACATTGTCTAGATCTGTCTGTGATATAATAGCGTCATCACATTGTCTAGAAATGTCTGTGATATGATAGCGTCATCACAGTGTCTAGACATGTCTTTGATATGATAGCGTCATCACATTGTCTAGTGACTGTCTGTGATATGATAGCGTCATCACATTGTCTAGACCTGTCTGTGATATGATAGCGGCATGACATTTTCTAGACCTCTCTGTGATATGATACCTTCATCACATTGTCTAGTGACTGTATGTGATATGATAGCATCATCACATTGTCTAGTTCTGTCTGTGATATGATAGCGTCATCACATTGTCTAGTCCTGTCTGTGAATGTTAGCGCCATCATATTGTCTAGTGACTGTCTGTGATATGATAGCGTCATCACATTGTCTAGACCTGTCTGTGATATGATAGCGGCATCACATTGTCTAGACCTATCTGTGATATGATAGCGTCATCACATTGTCTAGTGACTGTCTGTGATGTGATAGCGTCTTAACATTGTCCAGTTCTGTCTGTGATATGATAGCGTCATCACATTGTCTAGTGCCAGTCTGTGATATGATAGCGTCATCACATTGTCTAATCATGTCTGTGATATGATAGCGTCATCACATTGTCTGGTGACTGTCTGTGATATGATAGCGTCATCACATTGTCTAGAAATGTCTGTGATATGATAGCGTCATCACATTGTCTAGACCTGTCTGTGATATGATAGCTTAATCACATTGTCTAGATCTGTCTGTGATATGATAGCGTCATCACATTGTCTAGGCCTGTCTGTGATATGATAGCGTCATCACATTGTCTAGTGACTGTCTGTGATATGATAGCGTCATCACATTGTCTAGTGCCAGTCTATGATATGGTAGCGTCATCACATTGTCTAGTCATGTCTGTGATATGATAGCGTCAATACATTGTCTAGTGACTGTCTGTGATGTGATAGCGTCATCACATTATCTAGAAATGTCTGTGATATGATAGCGTCATTACATTGTCTAGACTTGTCTGTGATATGATAGTGTCATTACATTGTCTAGAGCTGTCTGTGATATGATAACTTCATCACATTGTCTTGACCTGTCTGTGATATGTTAGCGTCATCACATTTTCTAGTGACTGTCTGCGATATGATGGCGTCATCACATTGTCTAGACCTGTCTGTGATATGATAGCTTCATCACATTGTCTAGACCTGTCTGTGGTATAATAGCGTCATCACATTGTCTAGTGACTGTCTGTAATATGATAGCGTCATCACATTGTCTAGTCCTGTCTGTGATATGATAGCGTCATCACATTGTCTAGTTCTGTCTGTGATATGTTTGCGTCATCACATTGTCTAGTCCTCTCTGTGATATGATAGCGTCATCACATTGTCTAATCCTGTCTATGATATGATAGCGTCATCACATTGTCTATTCCTGTCTGTGATATGATAGCGTCATCACATTGTCTAGTCCTGTCTGTGATATGATAGCGTCATCACATTGTCTAGACCTGTCTGTGATATGATAGCGTCATTACATTGTCTAATGCCAGTCTGTGATATGATAGCGTCATTACATTGTCTAGTGACTGTCTATGATATGATAGCGTCATCACATTGTCTAGTGACTGTCTATGATATGATAGCGTCATCACATTGTCTAGAAATGTCTGTTATGTGATAGCGTCATCACATTGTCTAGACCTGTCTGTGATATGTTAGCGTCATCACATTGTCTAGTGACTGTCTGTGATATGATAGTGTCATCACATTGTGTAGTGCCAGTCTGTGATATGATAGCGTCATCACATTGTCTAGTCATGTCTGTGATATGATAGCGTCATCACATTGTCTAGTGACTTTCTTTTATATGATAGAGTCATCACATTGTCTAGAAATGTCTGTGATATGATAGCGTCATCACATTGTCTAGACCTGTCTTTTATATGATAGCTTCATCACATTGTCTAGATCTTTCTTTGATATGATAGCGTCATCACATTGTCTAGACCTGTCTGTGATATGATAGCGTCATCTCATTGTCTAGTGACTGTCTGTGATATGATAGCGTCATCACATTGTCTAGTGCCAGTCTGTGATATGGTAGCGTCATCACATTGTCTAGTCTTGTCTGTGATATGATAGCGTCATCACATTGTCTAGTGACTGTCTGTGATATGATAGCGTCATCACATTGTCTAGAAATGTCTGTGATATGATAGCGTAATCACATTGTCTAGAAATGTCTGTGATATGATAGCGTCATCACATTGTCTAGACCTGTCTGTGATATGATAGCGTCATTACATTGTCTAGAACTGTCTGTGATATGATAACGTCATCACATTGTTTAGACCTGTCTGTGATATGTGAGCGTCATCACATTGTCTAGTGACTGTCTGCGATATGATGGCGTCATCACATTGTCTAGAACTGTCTTTGATATGATAGCGTTATCACATTGTCTAGACCTGTCTGTGATATGATAGCGTCATTGCATTGTCTAGACCTGTCTGTGATATGATAGCGTCATCACATTGTCTAGATCTGTCTGTGATATAATAGCGTCATCACATTGTCTAGAAATGTCTGTGATATGATAGCGTCATCACAGTGTCTAGACATGTCTTTGATATGATAGCGTCATCACATTGTCTAGTGACTGTCTGTGATATGATAGCGTCATCACATTGTCTAGACCTGTCTGTGATATGATAGCGGCATGACATTTTCTAGACCTCTCTGTGATATGATACCTTCATCACATTGTCTAGTGACTGTATGTGATATGATAGCATCATCACATTGTCTAGTTCTGTCTGTGATATGATAGCGTCATCACATTGTCTAGTCCTGTCTGTGAATGTTAGCGCCATCGTATTGTCTAGTGACTGTCTGTGATATGATAGCGTCATCACATTGTCTAGACCTGTCTGTGATATGATAGCGGCATCACATTGTCTAGACCTATCTGTAATATGATAGCGTCATCACATTGTCTAGTGACTGTCTGTGATGTGATAGCGTCTTAACATTGTCCAGTTCTGTCTGTGATATGATAGCGTCATCACATTGTCTAGTGCCAGTCTGTGATATGATAGCGTCATCACATTGTCTAATCATGTCTGTGATATGATAGCGTCATCACATTGTCTGGTGACTGTCTGTGATATGATAGCGTCATCACATTGTCTAGAAATGTCTGTGATATGATAGCGTCATCACATTGTCTAGACCTGTCTGTGATATGATAGCTTAATCACATTGTCTAGATCTGTCTGTGATATGATAGCGTCATCACATTGTCTAGGCCTGTCTGTGATATGATAGCGTCATCACATTGTCTAGTGACTGTCTGTGATATGATAGCGTCATCACATTGTCTAGTGCCAGTGTATGATATGGTAGCGTCATCACATTGTCTAGTCATGTCTGTGATATGATAGCGTCAATACATTGTCTAGTGACTGTCTGTGATGTGATAGCGTCATCACATTATCTAGAAATGTCTGTGATATGATAGCGTCATTACATTGTCTAGACTTGTCTGTGATATGATAGTGTCATTACATTGTCTAGAGCTGTCTGTGATATGATAACTTCATCACATTGTCTTGACCTGTCTGTGATATGTTAGCGTCATCACATTTTCTAGTGACTGTCTGCGATATGATGGCGTCATCACATTGTCTAGACCTGTCTGTGATATGATAGCGTAATCACATTGTCTAGACCTATCTGTGATATGATAGCGTCATCACATTGTCTAGTGACTGTCTGTAATATGATAGCGTCATCACATTGTCAAGTTCTGTCTGTGATATGATAGCGTCATCACATTGTCTAGTCCTGTCTGTGATATGTTAGCGTTATCACATTGTCTAGACCTGTCTATGATATGATAGCGTCATCACATTGTCTAGTGACTGTCTGTGATATGATAGCGTCATCACATTGTCCAGTGACTGTTTGTGATATGATTGCGTCATCACATTGTCTAGTGACTGTCTGTGATATGATAGCGTCATCACATTGTCTAGTGACTGTCTGTGATATGATAGCTTCATCACATTGTCTAGTGACTGTCTGTGATATTATATCGTCATCACATTGTCTAGACTTTTCTATGATATGATAGCGTCATCACATTGTCTAGTGACTGTCTGTGATATGATAGTTTCATCACATTGTCTAGTGACTGTCTGTGATATGATAGCGTCATCACATTGTCTAGTAACTGTCTGTGATTTGATAGCGTCATCACATTGTCTAGACCTGTCTGTGATATGATAGCGTCATCACATTGACTAGTCCTTTCTGTGATATGATAGCTTCATCACATTGTCTAGTGGCTGTCTTTGATATGATAGCGTCATCACATTGTCTAGACCTGTCTGTGATATGATAGCGGCAAAACATTGTCTAGACCTGTCTGTAATATGATAGCGCCATCATATTGCCTAGTGACTGTCTGTGATATGATAGCGTAATCACATTGTCTAGTTCTGTCTGTGATATGATAGCGTCATCACATTATCTAGACCTGTCTGTAATATGATAGCGTCATCACATTGTCTAGTCCTTTCTGTGATATGATAGCGTCATCACATTGTCTAGTTCTGTCTGTGATATGTTAGCGTCATCACATTGTCTAGTGACTGTCTGGGATATGATAGCATCATCACATTGTCTAGTGCTGTCTGTGATATGATTGCGTCATCACATTGTCTAGTAACTGTCTGTGATATGATAGCGTCATCACATTGTCTAGACCTGTCTGTGATATGATAGCGTCATCACATTGACTAGTCCTTTCTGTGATATGATAGCTTCATCACATTGTCTAGTGACTGTCTTTGATATGATAGCGTCATCACATTGTCTAGACCTGTCTGTGATATGATAGCGGCATCACATTGTCTAGACCTGTCTGTAATATGATAGCGCCATCATATTGCCTAGTGACTGTCTGTGATATGATAGCGTAATCATATTGTCTAGTTCTGTCTGTGATATTATAGCGTCATCACATTATCTAGACCTGTCTGTAATATGATAGCGTCATCACATTGTCTAGTCCTTTCTGTGATATGATAGCGTCATCACATTGTCTAGTTCTGTCTGTGATATGTTAGCGTCATCACATTGTCTAGTGACTGTCTGGGATATGATAGCTTCATCACATTGTCTAGTGCTGTCTGTGATATGATAGCGTCATCACATTGATTAGTCCTGTCTGTGGTATGATAGCGTGATCACATTGTCTAGTGACTGTCTGTGATATGATAGCGTCATCACATTGTTTAGTGACTGTCTGTGATATGATAGCATCATCACATTGTCTAATGACTGTCTGTGATACGATAGCGTCATCATATTGTCTAGTCCTGTCTGTGATATGATAGCGTCATCACATTGTCTAGACCTGTCTGTGGTATGATAGTGACATCACATTGTCTAGTCCTCTCTGTGATATGATTGCGTCATCACATTGTCTAGTATTGTCTGTGATATGATAGCGTCATCACATTGTCTAAACCTGTCTCTGATATGATAGCGTCATCACATTGTCTAGTGACTGTCTGTGATATGATTGCGTAATTACATTGTCTAGTCCTTTCTGTGATATGATAGCGTCATCACATTGTCTAGTCCTGTCTGTGATATGTTAGCGTCATCACATTGTCTTATGACTGTCTGGGACATGATAGCGTCATCACATTGATTAGTCCTGTCTGTGGTATGATAGCGTGATCACATTGTCTAGTGACTGTCTGTGATATGATAGCGTCATCACATTGTTTAGTGACTGTCTGTGATATGATAGCGTCATCACATTGTCTAGTGACTGTCTCTGATACGATAGCGTCATCATATTGTCTAGTCCTGTCTGTGATATGATAGCGTCATCACATTGTCTAGACCTGTCTGTGGTATGATAGCGACATCACATTGTCTAGTCCTCTCTGTGATATGATAGCGTCATCACATTGTCTAGTATTGTCTGTGATATGATAGCGACATCACATTGTCTAAACCTGTCTGTGATATGATAGCGTCATCACATTGTCTAGTGACTGTCTGTGATATGATTGCGTCATTAAATTGTCTAGTCCTGTCTGTGATATGATAGCGTCATCACATTGTCTAAACCTGTCTGCGGTATGATAGCGTCATCACATTGTCTAGACCTGTCTGTGGTATAATAGCGTCATCACATTGTCTAGTCCTGTCTGTGATATAATAGCGTCATCACATTGTCTAGTATTGTCTGTGATATGATAGCGGTGTCACATTGTCTAAACCTGTCTGTGATATGATAGCGTCATCACATTGTCTAGTGACTGTCTGTGATATGATAGCGCCATCACATTGTCTAGTCCTGTCTGTGATATGATAGCGCCATCACATTTTATAGACCTGTCTGTGATATGATAGCGTCATCAAATTGTCTTGTCCTGTTTGTGATATGATAGCGTCATCACATTGTGTAGTCCTGTCTATGATATGATAGCGTCATCACATTGTCTATTCCTGTCTGTGATATGATAGCGTCATCACATTGTCTACATCTGTCTGTGATATGATAGCGCCATCACATTGTCCAGACCTGTCTGTGATAAGATAGCGTCATCACATTGTCTAGACATGTCTGTGATATGATAGCGTCATCACATTGTCTAGTGACTGTCTGTGATATGATAGCGTCATCACATTGTCTAGACCTGTCTGTGATATGATAGCGGCATGACATTTTCTAGACCTGTCTGTGATATGATAGCGTCAGCACATTGTCTAGTGACTGTATGTGATATGATAGCGTCATCACATTGTCTAGTTGTGTCTATGATATGATAGCGTCATCACATTGTCTAGTCCTGTCTGCGATATGTTAGCGTCATCATATTGTCTAGTGACTGTCTGTGATATGATAGCGTCATCACATTGTCTAGACCTGTCTGTGATATGATAGCGGCATCACATTGTCTAGAGCTATCTGTGATATGATAGCGTCATCACATTGTCTAGTGACTGTCTGTGATATGATAGCGTCATCACATTGTTTAGTGACTGTCTGTGATATGATAGCATCATCACATTGTCTAGTGACTGTCTGTGATACGATAGCGTCATCATATTGTCTAGTCCTGTCTGTGATATGATAGCGTCATCACATTGTCTAGACCTGACTGTGGTATGATAGCGACATCACATTGTTTAGTCCTCTCTGTGATATGATAGCGTCATCACATTGTCTAGTATTGCATGTGATATGATAGCGTCATCACATTGTCTAAACCTGTCTGTGATATGATAGCGTCATCACATTGTCTAGTGACTGTCTGTGATATGATTGCGTCATTACATTGTCTAGTACTGTCTGTGATATGATAGCGTCATCACATTGTCTAAACCTGTCTGCGGTATGATAGCGTCATCACATTGTCTAGACCTGTCTGTGGTATGATAGCGTCATCACATTGTCTAGTCCTGTCTGTGACATAATAGCGTCATCACATTGTCTAGTATTGTCTGTGATATGATAGCGGCATCACATTGTCTAAACCTGTCTGTGATATGATAGCGTCATCACATTGTCTAGTGACTGTCTGTGATATGATAGCTCCATCACATTGTCTAGTCCTGTCTGTGATATGATAGCGCCATCACATTTTATAGACGTGTCTGTGATATGATAGCGTCATCACAGTCTAGTCCTGTCTGTGATATGATAACGTCATCACATTGTCTAGTCCTGTCTATGATATGATAGCGTCATCACATTGTCTAGTCCTGTATGTGATATGATAGCGTCATCACATTGTCTAGACATGTCTGTAATATGATAGCGTCATCACATTGTCTAGTGACTGTCTGTGATATGATAGCGTCTTCACATTGTCTAGACCTGTCTGTGATATGATAGCGTCATCACATTGTCTAGACCTTTCTGTGATATGATAGCGTCATCACATTGTCTAGACCTGTCTGTGATATGATAGCGTCATCACATTGTCTAGATCTGTCTGTGATATGATAGCGTCATTACATTGTCTAGACCTGTCTGTGATATGATAGCGTCATCACATTGTCTAGACCTTTCTGTGATATGGTATCGTCATCACATTGTCTAGACCTGTCTGTGATATGATAGCGTCAACACATTGTCTAGATCTGTCTGTGATATGATAGCGTCATCACATTGTCTAGACCTGTCTGTGATATGATAGCGTCATCACATTGTCTAGACATGTCTGTAATATGATAGCGTCATCACATTGTCTAGTGACTGTCTGTGATATGATAGCGTCTTCACATTGTCTAGACCTGTCTGTGATATGATAGCGTCATCACATTGTCTAGACCTTTCTGTGATATGATAGCGTCATCACATTGTCTAGACCTGTCTGTGATATGATAGCGTCATCACATTGTCTAGATCTGTCTGTGATATGATAGCGTCATTACATTGTCTAGACCTGTCTGTGATATGATAGCGTCATCACATTGTCTAGACATGTCTGTGATATGATAGCGTCATCATATTGTCTAGTGACTCTATGTGATATGATAGCGTCATCACATTGTCTAGTTGTGTCTATGATATGATAGCGTCATCACATTGTCTAGTCCTGTCTGTGATATGTTAGCGTCATCATATTGTCTAGTGACTGTCTGTGATATGATAGCGTCATCACATTGTCTAGACCTGTCTGTGATATGATAGCGGCATCACATTGTCTAGACCTATCTGTGATATGATAGCGTCATCACATTGTCTAGTGACTGTCTGTGATATGATAGCGTCATCACATTGTCTAGTCCTGTCCGTGATATGACAGCGTCATTACATTATCTAGTGGCAGTCTGTGATATGATAGCGTTATCACATTGTCTAGTGACTGTCTGTGATATGATAGCATCATCACATTGTCTAATGACTGTCTGTGATACGATAGCGTCATCATATTGTCTAGTCCTGTCTGTGATATGATAGCGTCATCACATTGTCTAGACCTGTCTGTGGTATGATAGCGACATCACATTGTCTAGTCCTCTCTGTGATATGATTGCGTCATCACATTGTCTAGTATTGTCTGTTATATGATAGCGTCATCACATTGTCTAAACCTGTCTCTGATATGATAGCGTCATCACATTGTCTAGTGACTGTCTGTGATATGATTGCGTAATTACATTGTCTAGTCCTTTCTGTGATATGATAGCGTCATCACATTGTCTAGTCCTGTCTGTGATATGTTAGCGTCATCACATTGTCTAGTGACTGTCTGGGATATGATAGCGTCATCACATTGATTAGTCCTGTCTGTGGTATGATAGCGTGATCACATTGTCTAGTGACTGTCTGTGATATGATAGCGTCATCACATTGTTTAGTGACTGTCTGTGATATGATAGCGTCATCACATTGTCTAGTGACTGTCTCTGATACGATAGCGTCATCATATTGTCTAGTCCTGTCTGTGATATGATAGCGTCATCACATTGTCTAGACCTGTCTGTGGTATGATAGCGACATCACATTGTCTAGTCCTCTCTGTGATATGATAGCGTCATCACATTGTCTAGTATTGTCTGTGATATGATAGCGACATCACATTGTCTAAACCTGTCTGTGATATGATAGCGTCATCACATTGTCTAGTGACTGTCTGTGATATGATTGCGTCATTAAATTGTCTAGTCCTGTCTGTGATATGATAGCGTCATCACATTGTCTAAACCTGTCTGCGGTATGATAGCGTCATCACATTGTCTAGACCTGTCTGTGGTATAATAGCGTCATCACATTGTCTAGTCCTGTCTGTGATATAATAGCGTCATCACATTGTCTAGTATTGTCTGTGATATGATAGCGGTGTCACATTGTCTAAACCTGTCTGTGATATGATAGCGTCATCACATTGTCTAGTGACTGTCTGTGATATGATAGCGCCATCACATTGTCTAGTCCTGTCTGTGATATGAAAGCGCCATCACATTTTATAGACCTGTCTGTGATATGATAGCGTCATCAAATTGTCTTGTCCTGTTTGTGATATGATAGCGTCATCACATTGTGTAGTCCTGTCTATGATATGATAGCGTCATCACATTGTCTATTCCTGTCTGTGATATGATAGCGTCATCACATTGTCTACATCTGTCTGTGATATGATAGCGCCATCACATTGTCCAGACCTGTCTGTGATATGATAGCGTCATCACATTGTCTAGACATGTCTGTGATATGATAGCGTCATCACATTGTCTAGTGACTGTCTGTGATATGATAGCGTCATCACATTGTCTAGACCTGTCTGTGATATGATAGCGGCATGACATTTTCTAGACCTGTCTGTGATATGATAGCGTCAGCACATTGTCTAGTGACTGTATGTGATATGATAGCGTCATCACATTGTCTAGTTGTGTCTATGATATGATAGCGTCATCACATTGTCTAGTCCTGTCTGCGATATGTTAGCGTCATCATATTGTCTAGTGACTGTCTGTGATATGATAGCGTCATCACATTGTCTAGACCTGTCTGTGATATGATAGCGGCATCACATTGTCTAGAGCTATCTGTGATATGATAGCGTCATCACATTGTCTAGTGACTGTCTGTGATATGATAGCGTCATCACATTGTTTAGTGACTGTCTGTGATATGATAGCATCATCACATTGTCTAGTGACTGTCTGTGATATGATAGCGTCATCACATTGTCTAGACCTGACTGTGGTATGATAGCGACATCACATTGTTTAGTCCTCTCTGTGATATGATAGCGTCATCACATTGTCTAGTATTGCATGTGATATGATAGCGTCATCACATTGTCTAAACCTGTCTGTGATATGATAGCGTCATCACATTGTCTAGTGACTGTCTGTGATATGATTGCGTCATTACATTGTCTAGTACTGTCTGTGATATGATAGCGTCATCACATTGTCTAAACCTGTCTGCGGTATGATAGCGTCATCACATTGTCTAGACCTGTCTGTGGTATGATAGCGTCATCACATTGTCTAGTCCTGTCTGTGACATAATAGCGTCATCACATTGTCTAGTATTGTCTGTGATATGATAGCGGCATCACATTGTCTAAACCTGTCTGTGATATGATAGCGTCATCACATTGTCTAGTGACTGTCTGTGATATGATAGCTCCATCACATTGTCTAGTCCTGTCTGTGATATGATAGCGCCATCACATTTTATAGACGTGTCTGTGATATGATAGCGTCATCACAGTCTAGTCCTGTCTGTGATATGATAACGTCATCACATTGTCTAGTCCTGTCTATGATATGATAGCGTCATCACATTGTCTAGTCCTGTATGTAATATGTTAGCGTCATCATATTGTCTAGTGACTGTCTGTGATATGATAGCGTCATCACATTGTCTAGACCTTTCTGTGATATGGTATCGTCATCACATTGTCTAGACCTGTCTGTGATATGATAGCGTCATCACATTGTCTAGATCTGTCTGTGATATGATAGCGTCATCACATTGTCTAGACCTGTCTGTGATATGATAGCGTCATCACATTGTCTAGACATGTCTGTAATATGATAGCGTCATCACATTGTCTAGTGACTGTCTGTGATATGATAGCGTCTTCACATTGTCTAGACCTGTCTGTGATATGATAGCGTCATCGCATTGTCTAGACCTTTCTGTGATATGATAGCGTCATCACATTGTCTAGACCTGTCTGTGATATGATAGCGTCATCACATTGTCTAGATCTGTCTGTGATATGATAGCGTCATTACATTGTCTAGACCTGTCTGTGATATGATAGGGTCATCACATTGTCTAGACATGTCTGTGATATGATAGCGTCATCATATTGTCTAGTGACTCTATGTGATATGATAGCGTCATCACATTGTCTAGTTGTGTCTATGATATGATAGCGTCATCACATTGTCTAGTCCTGTCTGTGATATGTTAGCGTCATCATATTGTCTAGTGACTGTCTGTGATATGATAGCGGCATCACATTGTCTAGACCTATCTGTGATATGATAGCGTCATCACATTGTCTAGTGACTGTCTGTGATATGATAGCGTCATCACATTGTCTAGTCCTGTCCGTGATATGACAGCGTCATTACATTATCTAGTGGCAGTCTGTGATATGATAGCGTTATCACATTGTCTAGTGACTGTCTGTGATATGATAGCGTCATCACATTTTCCAGTGACTGTCTGTGATATGATTGCGTCATCACATTGTCTAGTGACTGTCTGTGATATGATAGCGTCATCACATTGTCTAGTGACTGTCTGTGATATGATAGCTTCATCACATTGTCTAGTGACTGTCTGTGATATTATAGCGTCATCACATTGTCTAGACCTTTCTATGATATGATTGCGTCATCACATTGTCTAGTGACTGTCTGTGATATGATAGCGTCATCACATTGTCTAGTGACTGTCTGTGATATGATAGCGTCATCACATTGTCTAGTAACTGTCTGTGATATGGTAGCGTCATCACATTGTCTAGTGACTGTCTGTGATATGATAGCGTCATCACATTGTCTAGACCTGTCTGTGATATGATAGCGTCATCACATTGACTAGTCCTTTCTGTGATATGATAGCTTCATCACATTGTCTAGTGACTGTCTGTGATATGATAGCGTCATCACATTGTCTAGACCTGTCTGTGATATGATAGCGGCATCACATTGTCTAGACCTGTCTGTAATATGATAGCGTCATCATATTGCCTAGTGACTGTCTGTGATATGATAGCGTAATCACATTGTCTAGTCGTGTCTGTGATATGATAGCGTCATCACATTGTCTAGACCAGTCTGTAATATGATAGCGTCATCACATTGTCTAGTCCTTTCTGTGATATGATAGCGTCATCACATTGTCTAGTCCTGTCTGTGATATGTTAGCGTCATCACATTGTCTAGTGACTGTCTTGGATATGATAGCGTCATCACATTGATTAGTCCTGTCTGTGGTATGATAGCGTGATCACATTGTCTAGTGACTGTCTGTGATATGATAGCGTCATCACATTGTTTAGTGACTGTCTGTGATATGATAGCGTCATCACATTGTCTAGTGACTGTCTGTGATACGATAGCGTCATCATATTGTCTAGTCCTGTCTGTGATATGATAGCGACATCACATTGTCTAGTCTTCTCTGTAATATGATAGCGTCATCACATTGTCTAGTATTGTCTGTGATATGATAGCGGCATCACATTGTCTAAACCTGTCTGTGATATGATAGCGTCATCACATTGTCTAGTGACTGTCTGTGATATGATAACGCCATCACATTGTCTAGTCCTGTCTGTGATATGATAGCGCCATCACATTTTATAGACTTGTCTGTGATATGATAGCGTCATAAAATTGTCTTGTCCTGTCTGTGATATGATAGCGTCATCACATTGTCTAGTCCTGTCTATGATATGATAGCGTCATCACATTGTCTATTCCTGTCTGTGATATGATAGCGTCATCACATTGTCTAGATCTGTCTGTGATATGATAGCGCCATCACATTGTCTAGACCTGTTTGTGATATGATAGCGTCATCACATTGTCTAGACATGTCTGTGATAGGATAGCGTCATCACATTGTCTAGTGACTGTCTGTGATATGAAAGCGTCATCACATTGTCTAGACCTGTCTGTGATATGATAGCGGCATGACATTTTCTAGACCTGTCTGTGATATGATAGCGTCAGCACATTGTCTAGTGACTGTATGTGATATGATAGCGTCATCACATTGTCTAGTTGTGTCTATGATATGATAGCGTCATCACATTGTCTAGTCCTGTCTGCGATATGTTAGCGTCATCATATTGTCTAGTGACTGTCTGTGATATGATAGCGTCATCACATTGTCTAGACCTGTCTGTGATATGATAGCGGCATCACATTGTCTAAACCTATCTGTGATATGATAGCGTCATCACATTGTCTAGTGACTGTCTGTGATATGATAGCGTCATCACATTGTCTAGTCCTGTCTGTGATATGATAGCGTCATTACAATGTCTAGTAACAGTCTGTGATATGATAGCGTCATCACATTGTCTAGTGACTGTCTGTGATATAATAGCGTTATCACATTTTCTAGTGACTGTCTGTGATATGATAGCGTCATCACATTGTCTAGACCTATCTATGATATGATAGCGTCATCACATTGTCTAGTGACTGTCTGTGATATGATAGCGTCATCACATTGTCCAGTGACTGTCTGTGATATGATTGCGTCATCACATTGTCTAGTGACTGTCTGTGATATGATAGCGTCATCACATTGTCTAGTGACTGTCTGTGATATGATAGCTTCATCACATTGTCTAGTGACTGTCTGTGATATTATAGCGTCATCACATTGTCTAGACCTTTCTATGATATGATAGCGTCATCACATTGTCTAGTGACTGTCTGTGATGTGATAGCGTCATCACATTGTCTAGTGACTGTCTGTGATATGATAGCGTCATCACATTGTCTAGTAACTGTCTGTGATATGATAGCGTCATCACATTGTCTAGTGACTGTCTGTAATATGATAGCGTCATCACATTGTCTAGACCTATCTGTGATATGATAGCGTCATCACGTTGACTAGTCCTTTCTGTGATATGATAGCTTCATCACATTGTCTACTGACTGTCTGTGATATGATAGCGTCATCACATTGTCTAGGCCTGTCTGTGATATGATAGCGGCATCATATTGCCTAGTGACTGTCTGTGATATGATAGCGTAATCACATTGTCTAGTCGTGTCTGTGATATGATAGCGTCATCACAATGTCTAGACCTGTCTGTAATATGATAGCGGCATCACATTGTCTAGACCTATCTGTGATATGATAGCGTCATCACATTGTCTAGTGACTGTCTGTGATATGATAGCGTCATCACATTGTCTAGTCCTGTCTGCGATATGTTAGCGTGATCAAATTGTCTAGTGACTGTCTGTGATATGATAGCGTCATCACATTGTCTAGACCTGTCTGTGATATGATAGCGGCATCACATTGTCTAGACCTATCTGTGATATGATAGCGTCATCACATTGTCTAGTGACTGTCTGTGATATGATAGCGTCATCACATTGATTAGTCCTGTCTGTGGTATGATTGCGTGATCACATTGTCTAGTGACTGTCTGTGATATGATAGCGTCATCACATTGTCTAGATCTGTCTGTGATATGATAGCGCCATCACATTGTCTAGACCTGTTTGTCATATGATAGCGTCATCACATTGTCTAGACATGTCTGTGATAGGATAGCGTCATCACATTGTCTAGTGACTGTCTGTGATATGAAAGCGTCATCACATTGTCTAGACCTGTCTGTGATATGATAGCGGCATGACATTTTCTAGACCTGTCTGTGATATGATAGCGTCAGCACATTGTCTAGTGACTGTATGTGATATGATAGCGTCATCACATTGTCTAGTTGTGTCTATGATATGATAGCGTCATCACATTGTCTAGTCCTGTCTGCGATATGTTAGCGTCATCATATTGTCTAGTGACTGTCTGTGATATGATAGCGTCATCACATTGTCTAGACCTGTCTGTGATATGATAGCGGCATCACATTGTCTAAACCTATCTGTGATATGATAGCGTCATCACATTGTCTAGTGACTGTCTGTGATATGATAGCGTCATCACATTGTCTAGTCCTGTCTGTGATATGATAGCGTCATTACATTGTCTAGTGACAGTCTGTGATATGATAGCGTCATCACATTGTCTAGTGACTGTCTGTGATATAATAGCGTTATCACATTTTCTAGTGACTGTCTGTGATATGATAGCGTCATCACATTGTCTAGACCTATCTATGATATGATAGCGTCATCACATTGTCTAGTGACAGTCTGTGATATGATAGCGTCATCACATTGTCCAGTGACTGTCTGTGATATGATTGCGTCATCACATTGTCTAGTGACTGTCTGTGATATGATAGCGTCATCACATTGTCTAGTGACTGTCTGTGATATGATAGCTTCATCACATTGTCTAGTGACTGTCTGTGATATTATAGCGTCATCACATTGTCTAGACCTTTCTATGATATGATAGCGTCATCAAATTGTCTAGTGACTGTCTGTGATGTGATAGCGTCATCACATTGTCTAGTGACTGTCTGTGATATGATAGCGTCATCACATTGTCTAGTAACTGTCTGTGATATGATAGCGTCATCACATTGTCTAGTGACTGTCTGTAATATGATAGCATCATCACATTGTCTAGACCTATCTGTGATATGATAGCGTCATCACGTTGACTAGTCCTTTCTGTGATATGATAGCTTCATCACATTGTCTACTGACTGTCTGTGATATGATAGCGTCATCACATTGTCTAGGCCTGTCTGTGATATGATAGCGGCATCATATTGCCTAGTGACTGTCTGTGATATGATAGCGTAATCACATTGTCTAGTCGTGTCTGTGATATGATAGCGTCATCACAATGTCTAGACCTGTCTGTAATATGATAGCGGCATCACATTGTCTAGACCTATCTGTGATATGATAGCGTCATCACATTGTCTAGTGACTGTCTGTGATATGATAGCGTCATCACATAGTCTAGTCCTGTCTGCGATATGTTAGCGTGATCAAATTGTCTAGTGACTGTCTGTGATATGATAGCGTCATCACATTGTCTAGACCTGTCTGTGATATGATAGCGGCATCACACTGTCTAGACCTATCTGTGATATGAAAGCGTCATCACATTGTCTAGTGACTGTCTGTGATATGATAGCGTCATCACATTGATTAGTCCTGTCTGTGGTATGATAGCGTGATCACATTGTCTAGTGACTGTCTGTGATATGATAGCGTCATCACATTGTTTAGTGACTGTCTGTGATATGATAGCATCATCACATTGTCTAGTGACTGTCTGTGATACGATAGCTTCATCATATTGTCTAGTCCTGTCTGTGATATGATAGCGTCATCACATTG
This sequence comes from Cepaea hortensis, assembly GCA_963921405.1. Taxonomy (NCBI): domain Eukaryota; kingdom Metazoa; phylum Mollusca; class Gastropoda; order Stylommatophora; family Helicidae; genus Cepaea; species Cepaea hortensis. Next base: position 89,762,409 of record OY992895.1, on the reverse strand, counting down.
TCTAGACCTGTCTGTGGTATGATAACGACATCACATTGTCTAGACCTATCTGTGATATGATAGCGTCATCACATTGTCTAGTGACTGTCTGTGATATGATAGCGTCATCACATTGATTAGTCCTGTCTGTGGTATGATTGCGTGATCACATTGTCTAGTGACTGTCTGTGATATGATAGCGTCATCACATTGTCTAGATCTGTCTGTGATATGATAGCGCCATCACATTGTCTAGACCTGTTTGTGATATGATAGCGTCATCACATTGTCTAGACATGTCTGTGATAGGATAGCGTCATCACATTGTCTAGTGACTGTCTGTGATATGAAAGCGTCATCACATTGTCTAGACCTGTCTGTGATATGATAGCGGCATGACATTTTCTAGACCTGTCTGTGATATGATAGCGTCAGCACATTGTCTAGTGACTGTATGTGATATGATAGCGTCATCACATTGTCTAGTTGTGTCTATGATATGATAGCGTCATCACATTGTCTAGTCCTGTCTGCGATATGTTAGCGTCATCATATTGTCTAGTGACTGTCTGTGATATGATAGCGTCATCACATTGTCTAGACCTGTCTGTGATATGATAGCGGCATCACATTGTCTAAATCTATCTGTGATATGATAGCGTCATCACATTGTCTAGTGACTGTCTGTGATATGATAGCGTCATCACATTGTCTAGTCCTGTCTGTGATATGATAGCGTCATTACATTGTCTAGTGACAGTCTGTGATATGATAGCGTCATCACATTGTCTAGTGACTGTCTGTGATATAATAGCGTTATCACATTTTCTAGTGACTGTCTGTGATATGATAGCGTCATCACATTGTCTAGACCTATCTATGATATGATAGCGTCATCACATTGTCTAGTGACTGTCTGTGATATGATAGCGTCATCACATTGTCCAGTGACTGTCTGTGATATGATTGCGTCATCACATTGTCTAGTGACTGTCTGTGATATGATAGCGTCATCACATTGTCTAGTGACTGTCTGTGATATGATAGCTTCATCACATTGTCTAGTGACTGTCTGTGATATTATAGCGTCATCACATTGTCTAGACCTTTCTATGATATGATAGCGTCATCACATTGTCTAGTGACTGTCTGTGATGTGATAGCGTCATCACATTGTCTAGTGACTGTCTGTGATATGATAGCGTCATCACATTGTCTAGTAACTGTCTGTGATATGATAGCGTCATCACATTGTCTAGTGACTGTCTGTAATATGATAGCGTCATCACATTGTCTAGACCTATCTGTGATATGATAGCGTCATCACGTTGACTAGTCCTTTCTGTGATATGATAGCTTCATCACATTGTCTACTGACTGTCTGTGATATGATAGCGTCATCACATTGTCTAGGCCTGTCTGTGATATGATAGCGGCATCATATTGCCTAGTGACTGTCTGTGATATGATAGCGTAATCACATTGTCTAGTCGTGTCTGTGATATGATAGCGTCATCACAATGTCTAGACCTGTCTGTAATATGATAGCGGCATCACATTGTCTAGACCTATCTGTGATATGATAGCGTCATCACATTGTCTAGTGACTGTCTGTGATATGATAGCGTCATCACATTGTCTAGTCCTGTCTGCGATATGTTAGCGTGATCAAATTGTCTAGTGACTGTCTGTGATATGATAGCGTCATCACATTGTCTAGACCTGTCTGTGATATGATAGCGGCATCACATTGTCTAGACCTATCTGTGATATGATAGCGTCATCACATTGTCTAGTGACTGTCTGTGATATGATAGCGTCATCACATTGATTAGTCCTGTCTGTGGTATGATAGCGTGATCACATTTTCTAGTGACTGTCTGTGATATGATAGCGTCATCACATTGTTTAGTGACTGTCTGTGATATGATAGCATCATCACATTGTCTAGTGACTGTCTGTGATACGATAGCTTCATCATATTGTCTAGTCCTGTCTGTGATATGATAGCGTCATCACATTGTCTAGACCTGTCTGTGGTATGATAACGACATCACATTGTCTAGTCCTCTCTGTGATATGATAGCGTCATCACATTGTCTAGTATTGTCTGTGATATGATAGCGTCATCACATTGTCTAAACCTGTCTGTGATATGATAGCGTCATCACATTGTCTAGTGACTGTCTGTGATATGATTGCGTCATTACATTGTCTAGTCCTGTCTGTGATATAATAGCGTCATCACATTGTCTAAACCTGTCTGCGGTATGATAGCGTCATCACATTGTCTAGTGACTGTCTGTGATATGATAGCGTCATCACATTGTCTAGACCAGTCTGTAATATGATAGCGTCATCACATTGTCTAGTCCTTTCTGTGATATGATAGCGTCATCACATTGTCTAGTCCTGTCTGTGATATGTTAGCGTCATCACATTGTCTAGTGACTGTCTTGGATATGATAGCGTCATCACATTGATTAGTCCTGTCTGTGGTATGATAGCGTGATCACATTGTCTAGTGACTGTCTGTGATATGATAGCGTCATCACATTGTTTAGTGACTGTCTGTGATATGATAGCGTCATCACATTGTCTAGTGACTGTCTGTGATACGATAGCGTCATCATATTGTCTAGTCCTGTCTGTGATATGATAGCGACATCACATTGTCTAGTCTTCTCTGTAATATGATAGCGTCATCACATTGTCTAGTATTGTCTGTGATATGATAGCGGCATCACATTGTCTAAACCTGTCTGTGATATGATAGCGTCATCACATTGTCTAGTGACTGTCTGTGATATGATAACGCCATCACATTGTCTAGTCCTGTCTGTGATATGATAGCGCCATCACATTTTATAGACTTGTCTGTGATATGATAGCGTCATAAAATTGTCTTGTCCTGTCTGTGATATGATAGCGTCATCACATTGTCTAGTCCTGTCTATGATATGATAGCGTCATCACAATGTCTATTCCTGTCTGTGATATGATAGCGTCATCACATTGTCTAGTGACTGTCTGTGATGTGATAGCGTCATCACATTGTCTAGTGACTGTCTGTGATATGATAGCGTCATCACATTGTCTAGTAACTGTCTGTGATATGATAGCGTCATCACATTGTCTAGTGACTGTCTGTAATATGATAGCGTCATCACATTGTCTAGACCTATCTGTGATATGATAGCGTCATCACGTTGACTAGTCCTTTCTGTGATATGATAGCTTCATCACATTGTCTACTGACTGTCTGTGATATGATAGCGTCATCACATTGTCTAGGCCTGTCTGTGATATGATAGCGGCATCATATTGCCTAGTGACTGTCTGTGATATGATAGCGTAATCACATTGTCTAGTCGTGTCTGTGATATGATAGCGTCATCACAATGTCTAGACCTGTCTGTAATATGATAGCGGCATCACATTGTCTAGACCTATCTGTGATATGATAGCGTCATCACATTGTCTAGTGACTGTCTGTGATATGATAGCGTCATCACATTGTCTAGTCCTGTCTGCGATATGTTAGCGTGATCAAATTGTCTAGTGACTGTCTGTGATATGATAGCGTCATCACATTGTCTAGACCTGTCTGTGATATGATAGCGGCATCACATTGTCTAGACCTATCTGTGATATGATAGCGTCATCACATTGTCTAGTGACTGTCTGTGATATGATAGCGTCATCACATTGATTAGTCCTGTCTGTGGTATGATTGCGTGATCACATTGTCTAGTGACTGTCTGTGATATGATAGCGTCATCACATTGTCTAGATCTGTCTGTGATATGATAGCGCCATCACATTGTCTAGACCTGTTTGTCATATGATAGCGTCATCACATTGTCTAGACATGTCTGTGATAGGATAGCGTCATCACATTGTCTAGTGACTGTCTGTGATATGAAAGCGTCATCACATTGTCTAGACCTGTCTGTGATATGATAGCGGCATGACATTTTCTAGACCTGTCTGTGATATGATAGCGTCAGCACATTGTCTAGTGACTGTAAGTGATATGATAGCGTCATCACATTGTCTAGTTGTGTCTATGATATGATAGCGTCATCACATTGTCTAGTCCTGTCTGCGATATGTTAGCGTCATCATATTGTCTAGTGACTGTCTGTGATATGATAGCGTCATCACATTGTCTAGACCTGTCTGTGATATGATAGCGGCATCACATTGTCTAAACCTATCTGTGATATGATAGCGTCATCACATTGTCTAGTGACTGTCTGTGATATGATAGCGTCATCACATTGTCTAGTCCTGTCTGTGATATGATAGCGTCATTACATTGTCTAGTGACAGTCTGTGATATGATAGCGTCATCACATTGTCTAGTGACTGTCTGTGATATAATAGCGTTATCACATTTTCTAGTGACTGTCTGTGATATGATAGCGTCATCACATTGTCTAGACCTATCTATGATATGATAGCGTCATCACAATGTCTAGTGACAGTCTGTGATATGATAGCGTCATCACATTGTCCAGTGACTGTCTGTGATATGATTGCGTCATCACATTGTCTAGTGACTGTCTGTGATATGATAGCGTCATCACATTGTCTAGTGACTGTCTGTGATATGATAGCTTCATCACATTGTCTAGTGACTGTCTGTGATATTATAGCGTCATCACATTGTCTAGACCTTTCTATGATATGATAGCGTCATCACATTGTCTAGTGACTGTCTGTGATGTGATAGCGTCATCACATTGTCTAGTGACTGTCTGTGATATGATAGCGTCATCACATTGTCTAGTAACTGTCTGTGATATGATAGCGTCATCACATTGTCTATCGACTGTCTGTAATATGATAGCATCATCACATTGTCTAGACCTATCTGTGATATGATAGCGTCATCACGTTGACTAGTCCTTTCTGTGATATGATAGCTTCATCACATTGTCTACTGACTGTCTGTGATATGATAGCGTCATCACATTGTCTAGGCCTGTCTGTGATATGATAGCGGCATCATATTGCCTAGTGACTGTCTGTGATATGATAGCGTAATCACATTGTCTAGTCGTGTCTGTGATATGATAGCGTCATCACAATTTCTAGACCTGTCTGTAATATGATAGCGGCATCACATTGTCTAGACCTATCTGTGATATGATAGCGTCATCACATTGTCTAGTGACTGTCTGTGATATGATAGCGTCATCACATAGTCTAGTCCTGTCTGCGATATGTTAGCGTGATCAAATTGTCTAGTGACTGTCTGTGATATGATAGCGTCATCACATTGTCTAGACCTGTCTGTGATATGATAGTGGCATCACATTGTCTAGACCTATCTGTGATATGAAAGCGTCATCACATTGTCTAGTGACTGTCTGTGATATGATAGCGTCATCACATTGATTAGTCCTGTCTGTGGTATGATAGCGTGATCACATTGTCTAGTGACTGTCTGTGATATGATAGCGTCATCACATTGTTTAGTGACTGTCTGTGATATGATAGCATCATCACATTGTCTAGTGACTGTCTGTGATACGATAGCTTCATCATATTGTCTAGTCCTGTCTGTGATATGATAGCGTCATCACATTGTCTAGACCTGTCTGTGGTATGATAACGACATCACATTGTCTAGACCTATCTGTGATATGATAGCGTCATCACATTGTCTAGTGACTGTCTGTGATATGATAGCGTCATCACATTGATTAGTCCTGTCTGTGGTATGATTGCGTGATCACATTGTCTAGTGACTGTCTGTGATATGATAGCGTCATCACATTGTCTAGATCTGTCTGTGATATGATAGCGCCATCACATTGTCTAGACCTGTTTGTGATATGATAGCGTCATCACATTGTCTAGACATGTCTGTGATAGGATAGCGTCATCACATTGTCTAGTGACTGTCTGTGATATGAAAGCGTCATCACATTGTCTAGACCTGTCTGTGATATGATAGCGGCATGACATTTTCTAGACCTGTCTGTGATATGATAGCGTCAGCACATTGTCTAGTGACTGTATGTGATATGATAGCGTCATCACATTGTCTAGTTGTGTCTATGATATGATAGCGTCATCACATTGTCTAGTCCTGTCTGCGATATGTTAGCGTCATCATATTGTCTAGTGACTGTCTGTGATATGATAGCGTCATCACATTGTCTAGACCTGTCTGTGATATGATAGCGGCATCACATTGTCTAAACCTATCTGTGATATGATAGCGTCATCACATTGTCTAGTGACTGTCTGTGATATGATAGCGTCATCACATTGTCTAGTCCTGTCTGTGATATGATAGCGTCATTACATTGTCTAGTGACAGTCTGTGATATGATAGCGTCATCACATTGTCTAGTGACTGTCTGTGATATAATAGCGTTATCACATTTTCTAGTGACTGTCTGTGATATGATAGCGTCATCACATTGTCTAGACCTATCTATGATATGATAGCGTCATCACATTGTCTAGTGACTGTCTGTGATATGATAGCGTCATCACATTGTCCAGTGACTGTCTGTGATATGATTGCGTCATCACATTGTCTAGTGACTGTCTGTGATATGATAGCGTCATCACATTGTCTAGTGACTGTCTGTGATATGATAGCTTCATCACATTGTCTAGTGACTGTCTGTGATATTATAGCGTCATCACATTGTCTAGACCTTTCTATGATATGATAGCGTCATCACATTGTCTAGTGACTGTCTGTGATGTGATAGCGTCATCACATTGTCTAGTGACTGTCTGTGATATGATAGCGTCATCACATTGTCTAGTAACTGTCTGTGATATGATAGCGTCATCACATTGTCTAGTGACTGTCTGTAATATGATAGCGTCATCACATTGTCTAGACCTATCTGTGATATGATAGCGTCATCACGTTGACTAGTCCTTTCTGTGATATGATAGCTTCATCACATTGTCTACTGACTGTCTGTGATATGATAGCGTCATCACATTGTCTAGGCCTGTCTGTGATATGATAGCGGCATCATATTGCCTAGTGACTGTCTGTGATATGATAGCGTAATCACATTGTCTAGTCGTGTCTGTGATATGATAGCGTCATCACAATGTCTAGACCTGTCTGTAATATGATAGCGGCATCACATTGTCTAGACCTATCTGTGATATGATAGCGTCATCACATTGTCTAGTGACTGTCTGTGATATGATAGCGTCATCACATTGTCTAGTCCTGTCTGCGATATGTTAGCGTGATCAAATTGTCTAGTGACTGTCTGTGATATGATAGCGTCATCACATTGTCTAGACCTGTCTGTGATATGATAGCGGCATCACATTGTCTAGACCTATCTGTGATATGATAGCGTCATCACATTGTCTAGTGACTGTCTGTGATATGATAGCGTCATCACATTGATTAGTCCTGTCTGTGGTATGATAGCGTGATCACATTTTCTAGTGACTGTCTGTGATATGATAGCGTCATCACATTGTTTAGTGACTGTCTGTGATATGATAGCATCATCACATTGTCTAGTGACTGTCTGTGATACGATAGCTTCATCATATTGTCTAGTCCTGTCTGTGATATGATAGCGTCATCACATTGTCTATACCTGTCTGTGGTATGATAACGACATCACATTGTCTAGTCCTCTCTGTGATATGATAGCGTCATCACATTGTCTAGTATTGTCTGTGATATGATAGCGTCATCACATTGTCTAAACCTGTCTGTGATATGATAGCGTCATCACATTGTCTAGTGACTGTCTGTGATATGATTGCGTCATTACATTGTCTAGTCCTGTCTGTGATATAATAGCGTCATCACATTGTCTAAACCTGTCTGCGGTATGATAGCGTCATCAAATTGTCTAGACCTGTCTGTGGTATGATAGCGTCATCACATTATCTAGTGACTGTCTGTGATATGATTGCGTCATTACATTGTCTAGTCCTGTCTGTGATATGATAGCGTCATCACATTGTCTAGACCTGTCTGTGGTATGATAGCGTCATCACATTGTCTAGTCCTGTCTGTGACATAATAGCGTCATCACATTGTCTAGTATTGTCTGTGATATTATAGCGGCATCACATTGTCTAAACCTGTCTGTGATATGATAGCGTCATCACATTGTCTAGTGACTGTCTGTGATATGATAGCTCCATCACATTGTCTAGTCCTGTCTGTGATATGATAGCGCCATCACATTTTATAGACCTGTCTGTGATATGATAGCGTCATCACATTGTCTAGTCCTGTCTATGATATGATAGCGTCATCACATTGTCTAGTCCTGTCTGTGATATGTTAGCGTCATCATATTGTCTAGTGACTGTCTGTGATATGATAGCGTCATCACATTGTCTAGACCTTTCTGTGGTATGATATCGTCATCACATTGTCTAGACCTGTCTGTGATATGATAGCGTCATCACATTGTCTAGACCTGTCTGTGATATGATAGCGTCATCACATTGTCTAGACATGTCTGTGATATGATAGCGTCATCACATTGTCTAGTGACTGTATGTGATATGATAGCGTCATCACATTGTCTAGTTGTGTCTATGATATGATAGCGTCATCACATTGTCTAGTCCTGTCTGTGATATGTTAGCGTCATCATATTGTCTAGTGACTGTCTGTTATATGATAGCGTCATCACATTGTCTAGACCTGTCTGTGATATGATAGCGGCATCACATTGTCTAGACCTATCTGTGATATGATAGCGTCATCACATTGTCTAGTGACTGTCTGTGATATGATAGCGTCATCACATTGTCTAGTCCTGTATGTGATATGACAGCGTCATTACATTGTCTAGTGACAGTCTGTGATATGATAGCGTCATCACATTGTCTAGTGACTGTCTGTGATATAATAGCGTTATCACATTTTCTAGTGACTGTCTGTGATATGATAGCGTCATCACATTGTCTAGACCTGTCTATGATATGATAGCGTCATCACATTGTCTAGTGACTGACTGTGATATGATAGCGTCATCACGTTTTCCAGTGACTGTCTGTGATATGATTGCGTCATCACATTGTCTAGTGACTGTCTGTGATATGATAGCGTCATCACATTGTCTAGTGACTGTCTGTGATATGATAGCTTCATCACATTGTCTAGTGACTGTCTGTGATATTATAGCGTCATCACATTGTCTAGACCTTTCTATGATATGATAGCGTCATCACATTGTCTAGTGACTGTCTGTGATATGATAGCGTCATCACATTGTCTAGTGACTGTCTGTGATATGATAGCGTCATCACATTGTCTAGTAACTGTCTGTGATATGATAGCGTCATCACATTGTCTAGTGACTGTCTGTGATATGATAGCGTCATCACATTGTCTAGACCTGTCTGTGATATGATAGCGTCATCACATTGACTAGTCATTTCTGTGATATGATAGCTTCATCACATTGTCTAGTGACTGTCTGTGATATGATAGCGTCATCACATTGTCTAGACCTGTCTGTGATATGATAGCGGCATCACATTGTCTAGACCTGTCTGTAATATGATAGCGTCATCATATTGCCTAGTGAATGTCTGTGATATGATAGCGTAATCACACTGTCTAGTCGTGTCTGTGATATGATAGCGTCATCACATTGTCTAGACCTGTCTGTAATATGATAGCGTCATCACATTGTCTAGTCCTTTCTGTGATATGATAGCGTCATCACATTGTCTAGTGACTGTCTGTGATACGATAGCGTCATCATATTGTCTAGTCCTGTCCGTGATATGATAGCGTCATCACATTGTCTAGACCTGTCTGTGGTATGATAGCGACATCACATTGTCTAGTCCTCTCTGTAATATGATAGCGTCATCACATTGTCTAGTATTGTCTGTGATATGATAGCGTCATCACATTGTCTAAACCTGTCTGTGATATGATAGCGTCATCACATTGTCTAGTGATTGTCTGTGATATGATTGCGTCATTACATTGTCTAGTCCTGTCTGTGATATGATAGCGTCATCACATTGTCTAAACCTGTCTGCGGTATGATAACGTCATCACATTGTCTAGACCTGCCTGTGGTATGATAGCGTCATCACATTGTCTAGACCTTTCTGTGGTATGATATCGTCATCACATTGTCTAGACCTGTCTGTGATATGATAGCGTCAGCACATTGTCTAGTGACTGTATGTGATATGATAGCGTCATCACATTGTCTAGTTGTGTCTATGATATGATAGCGTCATCACATTGTCTAGTCCTGTCTGCGATATGTTAGCGTCATCATATTGTCTAGTGACTGTCTGTGATATGATAGCGTCATCACATTGTCTAGACCTGTCTGTGATATGATAGCGGCATCACATTGTCTAAACCTATCTGTGATATGATAGCGTCATCACATTGTCTAGTGACTGTCTGTGATATGATAGCGTCATCACATTGTCTAGTCCTGTCTGTGATATGATAGCGTCATTACATTGTCTAGTGACAGTCTGTGATATGATAGCGTCATCACATTGTCTAGTGACTGTCTGTGATATAATAGCGTTATCACATTTTCTAGTGACTGTCTGTGATATGATAGCGTCATCACATTGTCTAGACCTATCTATGATATGATAGCGTCATCACATTGTCTAGTGACTGTCTGTGATATGATAGCGTAATCACATTGTCCAGTGACTGTCTGTGATATGATTGCGTCATCACATTGTCTAGTGACTGTCTGTGATATGATAGCGTCATCACATTGTCTAGTGACTGTCTGTGATATGATAGCTTCATCACATTGTCTAGTGACTGTCTGTGATATTATAGCGTCATCACATTGTCTAGACCTTTCTATGATATGATAGCGTCATCACATTGTCTAGTGACTGTCTGTGATGTGATAGCGTCATCACATTGTCTAGTGACTAGCGTCTGAGGAAGAATTGCAATGTCTACTATCTGCATTCTCCAATGCTTGTTCTGAATTTGGTTTAACAATTAGCAAAAAGAAGACACAGATTATGTCACAAGGTGCACATGGGGTACCATCAATCTTTATTGACGACACTGAACTAGAGATAGTAGACCATTTTACATATCTAGGATCAGTGGTAAATAGCAAATTATCCCTAGATCAGGAAATCAACATCCGGATTGGTAAGGCAGCAACAACAATGAACAGGTTCAGAAAAAGAGTCTGGGAGAACAGGAAGCTTACTGCCAAAACAAAAGTCCTTGTCTATCAAGCCTGTGTCCTTAGTACTCTTCTCTATGGCAGTGAAACCTGGACAACTTACTCACACCAAGAGAACAATTTAAACAGCTTTCATATGCGGTGTCTGCGAAGAATTCTTGGTATTAAGTGGCAAGACAAAATCACAAATACTGAAGTATTGGAAAGATCAGGTTGTGTGACAGTTTATTCCATGCTCAGTCTTCGTAGACTTAGATGGATAGGACATCTTAGGAGGATGGATGATGGTAGAATACCAAAGGATATCTTTTTTGGTGAATTACAGAAGGGTAAGAGATCTCAGGGTCGGCCTCTACTACGATACAAAGATGTGTGTAAGCGGGACATGATTGATACAGGCATTGATAATGCACATTGGGAGCAAGTCGCCGCTGAACGTGTTGCATGGAGGGCAAATATCAGAAATGGAATAAAGTCAAAGGAGAAAATTATTGCAGAAAAGTCACACACCAAGCGTTTGAGACGTAAGATGATGCATGATGGTGGAAATGACCACGTGTTCACATGCACCCACTGTGAACGGACATTTACAGCGCAAATTGGCCTTATCAGTCACACTCGCTACCGCCATAGTTAAAAGTTATTATGCCTTTTTAAAGCACAAACTATCGTCTGTCAAGACGGCAAGGTGCCAATGTAATGTAATGAGAGCGTCATCACATTGTCTAAACCTGTCTGTGATATGATAGCGTCATCACATTGTCTAGTGACTGTCTGTGATATGATTGCGTCATTACATTGTCTAGTCCTGTCTGTGATATAATAGCGTCATCACATTGTCTAAACCTGTCTGCGGTATGATAGCGTCATCACATTGTCTAGACCTGTCTGTGGTATGATAGCGTCATCACATTGTCTAGTGACTGTCTGTGATATGATTGCGTCATTACATTGTCTAGTCCTGTCTGTGATATGATAGCGTCATCACATTGTCTAGACCTCTCTGTGGTATGATAGCGTCATCACATTGTCTAGTCCTGTCTGTGACATAATAGCGTCATCACATTGTCTAGTATTGTCTGTGATATTATAGCGGCATCACATTGTCTAAACCTGTCTGTGATATGATAGCGTCATCACATTGTCTAGTGACTGTCTGTGATATGATAGCTCCATCACATTGTCTAGTCCTGTCTGTGATATGATAGCGCCATCACATTTTATAGACCTGTCTGTGATATGATAGCGTCATCACATTGTCTAGTCCTGTCTATGATATGATAGCGTAATCACATTGTCTAGTCCTGTCTGTGATATGTTAGCGTCATCATATTGTCTAGTGACTGTCTGTGATATGATAGCGTCATCACATTGTCTAGACCTTTCTGTGGTATGATATCGTCATCACATTGTCTAGACCTGTCTGTGATATGATAGCGTCATCACATTGTCTAGACCTGTCTGTGATATGATAGCGTCATCACATTGTCTAGACATGTCTGTGATATGATAGCGTCATCACATTGTCTAGTGACGGTATGTGATATGATAGCGTCATCACATTGTCTAGTTGTGTCTATGATATGATAGCGTCATCACATTGTCTAGTCCTGTCTGTGATATGTTAGCGTCATCATATTGTCTAGTGACTGTCTGTTATATGATAGCGTCATCACATTGTCTAGACCTGTCTGTGATATGATAGCGGCATCACATTGTCTAGACCTATCTGTGATATGATAGCGTCATCACATTGTCTAGTGACTGTCTGTGATATGATAGCGTCATCACATTGTCTAGTCCTGTCTGTAATATGACAGCGTCATTACATTGTCTAGTGACAGTCTGTGATATGATAGCGTCATCACATTGTCTAGTGACTGTCTGTGATATAATAGCGTTATCACATTTTCTAGTGACTGTCTGTGATATGATAGCGTCATCATATTGTCTAGTGACTGTCTGTGATATGATAGCTTCATCACATTGTCTAGTGACTGTCTGTGATATTATAGCGTCATCACATTGTCTAGACCTTTCTATGATATGATAGCGTCATCACATTGTCTAGTGACTGTCTGTGATATGATAGCGTCATCACATTGTCTAGTGACTGTCTGTGATATGATAGCGTCATCACATTGTCTAGTAACTGTCTGTGATATGATAGCGTCATCACATTGTCTAGTGACTGTCTGTGATATGATAGCGTCATCACATTGTCTAGACCTGTCTGTGATATGATAGCGTCATCACATTGACTAGTCCTTTCTGTGATATGATAGCTTCATCACATTGTCTAGTGACTGTCTGTGATATGATAGCGTCATCACATTGTCTAGACCTGTCTGTGATATGATAGCGGCATCACATTGTCTAGACCTGTCTGTAATATGATAGCGTCATCATATTGCCTAGTGAATGTCTGTGATATGATAGCGTAATCACACTGTCTAGTCGTGTCTGTGATATGATAGCGTCATCACATTGTCTAGACCTGTCTGTAATATGATAGCGTCATCACATTGTCTACTCCTTTCTGTGATATGATAGCGTCATCACATTGTCTAGTGACTGTCTGTGATACGATAGCGTCATCATATTGTCTAGTCCTGTCTGTGATATGATAGCGTCATCACATTGTCTAGACCTGTCTGTGGTATGATAGCGACATCACATTGTCTAGTCCTCTCTGTGATATGATAGCGTCATCACATTGTCTAGTATTGTCTGTGATATGATAGCGTCATCACATTGTCTAAACCTGTCTGTGATATGATAGCGTCATCACATTGTCTAGTGACTGTCTGTGATATGATTGCGTCATTACATTGTCTAGTCCTGTCTGTGATATAATAGCGTCATCACATTGTCTAAACCTGTCTGCGGTATGATAGCGTCATCAAATTGTCTAGACCTGTCTGTGGTATGATAGCGTCATCACATTGTCTAGTGACTGTCTGTGATATGATTGCGTCATTACATTGTCTAGTCCTGTCTGTGATATGATAGCGTCATCACATTGTCTAGTCCTGTCTGTGACATAATAGCGTCATCACATTGTCTAGTATTGTCTGTGATATTATAGCGGCATCACATTGTCTAAACCTGTCTGTGATATGATAGCGTCATCACATTGTCTAGTGACTGTCTGTGATATGATAGCTCCATCACATTGTCTAGTCCTGTCTGTGATATGATAGCGCCATCACATTTTATAGACCTGTCTGTGATATGATAGCGTCATCACATTGTCTAGTCCTGTCTATGATATGATAGCGTCATCACATTGTCTAGTCCTGTCTGTGATATGTTAGCGTCATCATATTGTCTAGTGACTGTCTGTGATATGATAGCGTCATCACATTGTCTAGACCTTTCTGTGGTATGATATCGTCATCACATTGTCTAGACCTGTCTGTGATATGATAGCGTCATCACATTGTCTAGACCTGTCTGTGATATGATAGCGTCATCACATTGTCTAGACATGTCTGTGATATGATAGCGTCATCACATTGTCTAGTGACTGTATGTGATATGATAGCGTCATCACATTGTCTAGTTGTGTCTATGATATGATAGCGTCATCACATTGTCTAGTCCTGTCTGTGATATGTTAGCGTCATCATATTGTCTAGTGACTGTCTGTTATATGATAGCGTCATCACATTGTCTAGACCTGTCTGTGATATGATAGCGGCATCACATTGTCTAGACCTATCTGTGATATGATAGCGTCATCACATTGTCTAGTGACTGTCTGTGATATGATAGCGTCATCACATTGTCTAGTCCTGTCTGTGATATGACAGCGTCATTACATTGTCTAGTGACAGTCTGTGATATGATAGCGTCATCACATTGTCTAGTGACTGTCTGTGATATAATAGCGTTATCACATTTTCTAGTGACTGTCTGTGATATGATAGCGTCATCACATTGTCTAGACCTGTCTATGATATGATAGCGTCATCACATTGTCTAGTGACTGACTGTGATATGATAGCGTCATCACGTTTTCCAGTGACTGTCTGTGATATGATTGCGTCATCACATTGTCTAGTGACTGTCTGTGATATGATAGCGTCATCACATTGTCTAGTGACTGTCTGTGATATGATAGCTTCATCACATTGTCTAGTGACTGTCTGTGATATTATAGCGTCATCACATTGTCTAGACCTTTCTATGATATGATAGCGTCATCACATTGTCTAGTGACTGTCTGTGATATGATAGCGTCATCACATTGTCTAGTGACTGTCTGTGATATGATAGCGTCATCACATTGTCTAGTAACTGTCTGTGATATGATAGCGTCATCACATTGTCTAGTGACTGTCTGTGATATGATAGCGTCATCACATTGTCTAGACCTGTCTGTGATATGATAGCGTCATCACATTGACTAGTCCTTTCTGTGATATGATAGCTTCATCACATTGTCTAGTGACTGTCTGTGATATGATAGCGTCATCACATTGTCTAGACCTGTCTGTGATATGATAGCGGCATCACATTGTCTAGACCTGTCTGTAATATGATAGCGTCATCATATTGCCTAGTGAATGTCTGTGATATGATAGCGTAATCACACTGTCTAGTCGTGTCTGTGATATGATAGCGTCATCACATTGTCTAGTATTGTCTGTGATATGATAGCGTCATCACATTGTCTAAACCTGTCTGTGATATGATTGCGTCATTACATTGTCTAGTCCTGTCTGTGATATAATAGCGTCATCACATTGTCTAAACCTGTCTGCGGTATGATAGCGTCATCAAATTGTCTAGACCTGTCTGTGGTATGATAGCGTCATCACATTGTCTAGTGACTGTCTGTGATATGATTGCGTCATTACATTGTCTAGTCCTGTCTGTGATATGATAGCGTCATCACATTGTCTAGACCTGTCTGTGGTATGATAGCGTCATCACATTGTCTAGTCCTGTCTGTGACATAATAGCGTCATCACATTGTCTAGTATTGTCTGTGATATTATAGCGGCATCACATTGTCTAATCCTGTCTGTGATATGATAGCGTCATCACATTGTCTAGTGACTGTCTGTGATATGATAGCTCCATCACATTGTCTAGTCCTGTCTGTGATATGATAGCGCCATCACATTTTATAGACCTGTCTGTGATATGATAGCGTCATCACATTGTCTAGTCCTGTCTATGATATGATAGCGTCATCACATTGTCTAGTCCTGTCTGTGATATGTTAGCGTCATCATATTGTCTAGTGACTGTCTGTGATATGATAGCGTCATCACATTGTCTAGACCTTTCTGTGGTATGATATCGTCATCACATTGTCTAGACCTGTCTGTGATATGATAGCGTCATCACATTGTCTAGACCTGTCTGTGATATGATAGCGTCATCACATTGTCTAGACATGTCTGTGATATGATAGCGTCATCACATTGTCTAGTGACTGTATGTGATATGATAGCGTCATCACATTGTCTAGACATGTCTGTGATATGATAGCGTCATCACATTGTGTAGTGACTGTATGTGATATGATAGCGTCATCACATTGTCTAGTTGTGTCTATGATATGATAGCGTCATCACATTGTCTAGTCCTGTCTGTGATATGTTAGCGTCATCATATTGTCTAGTGACTGTCTGTGATATGATAGCGTCATCACATTGTCTAGACCTTTCTGTGGTATGATATCGTCATCACATTGTCTAGACCTGTCTGTGATATGATAGCGTCATCACATTGTCTAGACCTGTCTGTGATATGATAGCGTCATCACATTGTCTAGACATGTCTGTGATATGATAGCGTCATCACATTGTCTAGTGACTGTATGTGATATGATAGCGTCATCACATTGTCTAGTTGTGTCTATGATATGATAGCGTCATCACATTGTCTAGTCCTGTCTGTGATATGTTAGCGTCATCATATTGTCTAGTGACTGTCTGTTATATGATAGCGTCATCACATTGTCTAGACCTGTCTGTGATATGATAGCGGCATCACATTGTCTAGACCTATCTGTGATATGATAGCGTCATCACATTGTCTAGTGACTGTCTGTGATATGATAGCGTCATCACATTGTCTAGTCCTGTCTGTGATATGACAGCGTCATTACATTGTCTAGTGACAGTCTGTGATATGATAGCGTCATCACATTGTCTAGTGACTGTCTGTGATATAATAGCGTTATCACATTTTCTAGTGACTGTCTGTGATATGATAGCGTCATCACATTGTCTAGACCTGTCTATGATATGATAGCGTCATCACATTGTCTAGTGACTGACTGTGATATGATAGCGTCATCACGTTTTCCAGTGACTGTCTGTGATATGATTGCGTCATCACATTGTCTAGTGACTGTCTGTGATATGATAGCGTCATCACATTGTCTAGTGACTGTCTGTGATATGATAGCTTCATCACATTGTCTAGTGACTGTCTGTGATATTATAGCGTCATCACATTGTCTAGACCTTTCTATGATATGATAGCGTCATCACATTGTCTAGTGACTGTCTGTGATATGATAGCGTCATCACATTGTCTAGTGACTGTCTGTGATATGATAGCGTCATCACATTGTCTAGTAACTGTCCGTGATATGATAGCGTCATCACATTGTCTAGTGACTGTCTGTGATATGATAGCGTCATCACATTGTCTAGACCTGTCTGTGATATGATAGCGTCATCACATTGACTAGTCCTTTCTGTGATATGATAGGTTCATCACATTGTCTAGTGACTGTCTGTGATATGATAGCGTCATCACATTGTCTAGACCTGTCTGTGATATGATAGCGGCATCACATTGTCTAGACCTGTCTGTAATATGATAGCGTCATCATATTGCCTAGTGAATGTCTGTGATATGATAGCGTAATCACACTGTCTAGTCGTGTCTGTGATATGATAGCGTCATCACATTGTCTAGACCTGTCTGTAATATGATAGCGTCATCACATTGTCTAGTCCTTTCTGTGATATGATAGCGTCATCACATTGTCTAGTGACTGTCTGTGATACGATAGCGTCATCATATTGTCTAGTCCTGTCTGTGATATGATAGCGTCATCACATTGTCTAGACCTGTCTGTGGTATGATAGCGACATCACATTGTCTAGTCCTCTCTGTAATATGATAGCGTCATCACATTGTCTAGTATTGTCTGTGATATGATAGCGTCATCACATTGTCTAAACCTGTCTGTGATATGATAGCGTCATCACATTGTCTAGTGATTGTCTGTGATATGATTGCGTCATTACATTGTCTAGTCCTGTCTGTGATATGATAGCGTCATCACATTGTCTAAACCTGTCTGCGGTATGATAACGTCATCACATTGTCTAGACCTGCCTGTGGTATGATAGCGTCATCACATTGTCTAGACCTTTCTGTGGTATGATATCGTCATCACATTGTCTAGACCTGTCTGTGATATGATAGCGTCAGCACATTGTCTAGTGACTGTATGTGATATGATAGCGTCATCACATTGTCTAGTTGTGTCTATGATATGATAGCGTCATCACATTGTCTAGTCCTGTCTGCGATATGTTAGCGTCATCATATTGTCTAGTGACTGTCTGTGATATGATAGCGTCATCACATTGTCTAGACCTGTCTGTGATATGATAGCGGCATCACATTGTCTAAACCTATCTGTGATATGATAGCGTCATCACATTGTCTAGTGACTGTCTGTGATATGATAGCGTCATCACATTGTCTAGTCCTGTCTGTGATATGATAGCGTCATTACATTGTCTAGTGACAGTCTGTGATATGATAGCGTCATCACATTGTCTAGTGACTGTCTGTGATATAATAGCGTTATCACATTTTCTAGTGACTGTCTGTGATATGATAGCGTCATCACATTGTCTAGACCTATCTATGATATGATAGCGTCATCACATTGTCTAGTTACTGTCTGTGATATGATAGCGTAATCACATTGTCCAGTGACTGTCTGTGATATGATTGCGTCATCACATTGTCTAGTGACTGTCTGTGATATGATAGCGTCATCACATTGTCTAGTGACTGTCTGTGATATGATAGCTTCATCACATTGTCTAGTGACTGTCTGTGATATTATAGCGTCATCACATTGTCTAGACCTTTCTATGATATGATAGCGTCATCACATTGTCTAGTGACTGTCTGTGATGTGATAGCGTCATCACATTGTCTAGTGACTGTCTGTGATATGATAGCGTCATCACATTGTCTAGTAACTGTCTGTGATATGATAGCGTCATCACATTGTCTAGTGACTGTCTGTAATATGATAGCGTCATCACATTGTCTAGACCTATCTGTGATATGATAGCGTCATCACGTTGACTAGTCCTTTCTGTGATATGATAGCTTCATCACATTGTCTACTGACTGTCTGTGATATGATAGCGTCATCACATTGTCTAGGCCTGTCTGTGATATGATAGCGGCATCATATTGCCTAGTGACTGTCTGTGATATGATAGCGTAATCACATTGTCTAGTCGTGTCTGTGATATGATAGCGTCATCACATTGTCTAGACCTGTCTGTAATATGATAGCGGCATCACATTGTCTAGACCTATCTGTGATATGATAGCGTCATCACATTTTCTAGTGACTGTCTGTGATATGATAGCGTCATCACATTGTCTAGTCCTGTCTGCGATATGTTAGCGTGATCACATTGTCTAGTGACTGTCTGTGATATGATAGCGTCATCACATTGTCTAGACCTGTCTGTGATATGATAGCGGCATCACATTGTCTAGACCTATCTGTGATATGATAGCGTCATCACATTGTCTAGTGACTGTCTGTGATATGATAGCGTCATCACATTGATTAGTCCTGTCTGTGGTATGATAGCGTGATCACATTGTCTAGTGACTGTCTGTGATATGATAGCGTCATCACATTGTTTAGTGACTGTCTGTGATATGATAGCATCATCACATTGTCTAGTGACTGTCTGTGATACGATAGCTTCATCATATTGTCTAGTCCTGTCTGTGATATGATAGCGTCATCACATTGTCTAGACCTGTCTGTGGTATGATAACGACATCACATTGTCTAGTCCTCTCTGTGATATGATAGCGTCATCACATTGTCTAGTATTGTCTGTGATATGTTAGCGTCATCATATTGTCTAGTGACTGTCTGTGATATGATAGCGTCATCACATTGTCTAGACCTTTCTGTGGTATGATATCGTCATCACATTGTCTAGACCTGTCTGTGATATGATAGCGTCAGCACATTGTCTAGTGACTGTATGTGATATGATAGCGTCATCACATTGTCTAGTTGTGTCTATGATATGATAGCGTCATCACATTGTCTAGTCCTGTCTGCGATATGTTAGCGTCATCATATTGTCTAGTGACTGTCTGTGATATGATAGCGTCATCACATTGTCTAGACCTGTCTGTGATATGATAGCGGCATCACATTGTCTAAACCTATCTGTGATATGATAGCGTCATCACATTGTCTAGTGACTGTCTGTGATATGATAGCGTCATCACATTGTCTAGTCCTGTCTGTGATATGATAGCGTCATTACATTGTCTAGTGACAGTCTGTGATATGATAGCGTCATCACATTGTCTAGTGACTGTCTGTGATATAATAGCGTTATCACATTTTCTAGTGACTGTCTGTGATATGATAGCGTCATCACATTGTCTAGACCTATCTATGATATGATAGCGTCATCACATTGTCTAGTGACTGTCTGTGATATGATAGCGTAATCACATTGTCCAGTGACTGTCTGTGATATGATTGCGTCATCACATTGTCTAGTGACTGTCTGTGATATGATAGCGTCATCACATTGTCTAGTGACTGTCTGTGATATGATAGCTTCATCACATTGTCTAGTGACTGTCTGTGATATTATAGCGTCATCACATTGTCTAGACCTTTCTATGATATGATAGCGTCATCACATTGTCTAGTGACTGTCTGTGATGTGATAGCGTCATCACATTGTCTAGTGACTGTCTGTGATATGATAGCGTCATCACATTGTCTAGTAACTGTCTGTGATATGATAGCGTCATCACATTGTCTAGTGACTGTCTGTAATATGATAGCGTCATCACATTGTCTAGACCTATCTGTGATATGATAGCGTCATCACGTTGACTAGTCCTTTCTGTGATATGATAGCTTCATCACATTGTCTACTGACTGTCTGTGATATGATAGCGTCATCACATTGTCTAGGCCTGTCTGTGATATGATAGCGGCATCATATTGCCTAGTGACTGTCTGTGATATGATAGCGTAATCACATTGTCTAGTCGTGTCTGTGATATGATAGCGTCATCACATTGTCTAGACCTGTCTGTAATATGATAGCGGCATCACATTGTCTAGACCTATCTGTGATATGATAGCGTCATCACATTGTCTAGTGACTGTCTGTGATATGATAGCGTCATCACATTGTCTAGTCCTGTCTGCGATATGTTAGCTTGATCACATTGTCTAGTGACTGTCTGTGATATGATAGCGTCATCACATTGTCTAGACCTGTCTGTGATATGATAGCGGCATCACATTGTCTAGACCTATCTGTGATATGATAGCGTCATCACATTGTCTAGTGACTGTCTGTGATATGATAGCGTCATCACATTGATTAGTCCTGTCTGTGGTATGATAGCGTGATCACATTGTCTAGTGACTGTCTGTGATATGATAGCGTCATCACATTGTTTAGTGACTGTCTGTGATATGATAGCATCATCACATTGTCTAGTGACTGTCTGTGATACGATAGCTTCATCATATTGTCTAGTCCTGTCTGTGATATGATAGCGTCATCACATTGTCTAGACCTGTCTGTGGTATGATAACGACATCACATTGTCTAGTCCTCTCTGTGATATGATAGCGTCATCACATTGTCTAGTATTGTCTGTGATATGAGAGCGTCATCAAATTGTCTAAACCTGTCTGTGATATGATAGCGTCATCACATTGTCTAGTGACTGTCTGTGATATGATTGCGTCATTACATTGTCTAGTCCTGTCTGTGATATAATAGCGTCATCACATTGTCTAAACCTGTCTGCGGTATGATAGCGTCATCACATTGTCTAGACCTGTCTGTGGTATGATAGCGTCATCACATTGTCTAGTGACTGTCTGTGATATGATTGCGTGATTACATTGTCTAGTCCTGTCTGTGATATGATAGCGTCATCACATTGTCTAGACCTCTCTGTGGTATGATAGCGTCATCACATTGTCTAGTCCTGTCTGTGACATAATAGCGTCATCACATTGTCTAGTATTGTCTGTGATATTATAGCGGCATCACATTGTCTAAACCTGTCTGTGATATGATAGCGTCATCACATTGTCTAGTGACTGTCTGTGATATGATAGCTCCATCACATTGTCTAGTCCTGTCTGTGATATGATAGCGCCATCACATTTTATAGACCTGTCTGTGATATGATAGCGTCATCACATTGTCTAGTCCTGTCTATGATATGATAGCGTCATCACATTGTCTAGTCCTGTCTGTGATATGTTAGCGTCATCATATTGTCTAGTGACTGTCTGTGATATGATAGCGTCATCACATTGTCTAGACCTTTCTGTGGTATGATATCGTCATCACATTGTCTAGACCTGTCTGTGATATGATAGCGTCATCACATTGTCTAGACCTGTCTGTGATATGATAGCGTCATCACGTTGTCTAGACATGTCTGTGATATGATAGCGTCATCACATTGTCTAGTGACTGTATGTGATATGATAGCGTCATCACATTGTCTAGTTGTGTCTATGATATGATAGCGTCATCACATTCTCTAGTCCTGTCTGTGATATGTTAGCGTCATCATATTGTCTAGTGACTGTCTGTTATATGATAGCGTCATCACATTGTCTAGACCTGTCTGTGATATGATAGCGGCATCACATTGTCTAGACCTATCTGTGATATGATAGCGTCATCACATTGTCTAGTGACTGTCTGTGATATGATAGCGTCATCACATTGTCTAGTCCTGTCTGTGATATGACAGCGTCATTACATTGTCTAGTGACAGTCTGTGATATGATAGCGTCATCACATTGTCTAGTGACTGTCTGTGATATAATAGCGTTATCACATTTTCTAGTGACTGTCTGTGATATGATAGCGTCATCATATTGTCTAGTGACTGTCTGTGATATGATAGCTTCATCACATTGTCTAGTGACTGTCTGTGATATTATAGCGTCATCACATTGTCTAGACCTTTCTATGATATGATAGCGTCATCACATTGTCTAGTGACTGTCTGTGATATGATAGCGTCATCACATTGTCTAGTGACTGTCTGTGATATGATAGCGTCATCACATTGTCTAGTAACTGTCTGTGATATGATAGCGTCATCACATTGTCTAGTGACTGTCTGTGATATGATAGCGTCATCACATTGTCTAGACCTGTCTGTGATATGATAGCGTCATCACATTGACTAGTCCTTTCTGTGATATGATAGCTTCATCACATTGTCTAGTGACTGTCTGTGATATGATAGCGTCATCACATTGTCTAGACCTGTCTGTGATATGATAGCGGCATCACATTGTCTAGACCTGTCTGTAATATGATAGCGTCATCATATTGCCTAGTGAATGTCTGTGATATGATAGCGTAATCACACTGTCTAGTCTTGTCTGTGATATGATAGCGTCATCACATTGTCTAGACCTGTCTGTAATATGATAGCGTCATCACATTGTCTACTCCTTTCTGTGATATGATAGCGTCATCACATTGTCTAGTGACTGTCTGTGATACGATAGCGTCATCATATTGTCTAGTCCTGTCTGTGATATGATAGCGTCATCACATTGTCTAGACCTGTCTGTGGTATGATAGCGACATCACATTGTCTAGTCCTCTCTGTAATATGATAGCGTCATCACATTGTCTAGTATTGTCTGTGATATGATAGCGTCATCACATGGTCTAAACCTGTCTGTGATATGATAGCGTCATCACATTGTCTAGTGATTGTCTGTGATATGATTGCGTCATTACATTGTCTAGTCCTGTCTGTGATATGATAGCGTCATCACATTGTCTAAACCTGTCTGCGGTATGATAACGTCATCACATTGTCTAGACCTGCCTGTGGTATGATAGCGTCATCACATTGTCTAGTCCTGTCTGTGATATAATAGCGTCATCACATTGTCTAGTATTGTCTGTGATATGATAGCGGCATCACATTGTCTAAACCTGTCTGTGATATGATAGCGTCATCACATTGTCTAGTGACTGTCTGTGATATGATAGCGCCATCACATTGTCTAGTCCTGTCTGTGATATGATAGCGCCATCACATTTTATAGACCTGTCTGTGATATGATAGCGTCATAAAATTGTCTTGTCCTGTCTGTGATATGGTAGCGTCATCACATTGTCTAGTCCTGTCTATGATATGATAGCGTCATCACATTGTCTATTCCTGTCTGTGATATGATAGCGTCATCACATTGTCTAGATCTGTCTGTGATATGATAGCGCCATCACATTGTCTAGACCTGTTTGTGATATGATAGCGTCATCACATTGTCTAGACATGTCTGTGATATGATAGCGTCATCACATTGTCTAGTGACTGTCTGTGATATGAAAGCGTCATCACATTGTCTAGACCTGTCTGTGATATGATAGCGGCATGACATTTTCTAGACCTGTCTGTGATATGATAGCGTCAGCACATTGTCTAGTCCTGTCTGTGATATGATAACGTCATCACATTTTCTAGTCCTGTCTATGATATGATAGCGTCATCACATTGTCTAGTCCTGTCTGTGATATGTTAGCGTCATCATATTGTCTAGTGACTGTCTGTGATACGATAGCGTCATCACATTGTCTAGTGACTGTCTGTGATACGATAGCGTCATCATATTGTCTAGTCGTGTCTGTGATATGATAGCGTCATCACATTGTCTAGACCTGTCTGTGGTATGATAGCGACATCACATTGTCTAGTCCTCTCTGTAATATGATAGCGTCATCACATTGTCTAGTATTGTCTGTGATATGATAGCGTCATCACATTGTCTAAACCTGTCTGTGATATGATAGCGTCATCACATTGTCTAGTGATTGTCTGTGATATGATTGCGTCATTACATTGTCTAGTCCTGTCTGTGATATGATAGCGTCATCACATTGTCTAAACCTGCCTGTGGTATGATAGCGTCATCACATTGTCTAGTCCTGTCTGTGATATAATAGCGTCATCACATTGTCTAGTATTGTCTGTGATATGATAGCGGCATCACATTGTCTAAACCTGTCTGTGATATGATAGCGTCATCACATTATCTAGTGACTGTCTGTGATATGATAGCGCCATCACATTGTCTAGTCCTGTCTGTGATATGATAGCGCCATCACATTTTATAGACCTGTCTGTGATATGATAGCGTCATAAAATTGTCTTGTCCTGTCTGTGATATGATAGCGTAATCACATTGTCTAGTCCTGTCTATGATATGATAGCGTCATCACATTGTCTATTCCTGTCTGTGATATGATAGCGTCATCACATTGTCTAGTTCTGTCTGTGATATGATAGCGCCATCACATTGTCTAGACCTGTTTGTGATATGATAGCGTCATCACATTGTCTAGACATGTCTGTGATATGATAGCGTCATCACATTGTCTAGTGACTGTCTGTGATATGAAAGCGTCATCACATTGTCTAGACCTTGTCTGTGATATGATAGCGGCATGACATTTTCTAGACCTGTCTGTGATATGATAGCGTCAGCACATTGTCTAGTCCTGTCAGTGATATGATAACGTCATCACATTGTCTAGTCCTGTCTATGATATGATAGCGTCATCACATTGTCTAGTCCTGTCTGTGATATGTTAGCGTCATCATATTGTCTAGTGACTGTCTGTGATATGATAGCGTCATCACATTGTCTAGACCTTTCTGTGGTATGATATCGTCATCACATTGTCTAGACCTGTCTGTGATATGATAGCGTCATCACATTGTCTAGACCTGTCTGTGATATGATAGCGTCATCACATTGTCTAGACATGTCTGTGATATGATAGCGTCATCACATTGTCTAGTTACTGTATGTGATATGATAGCGTCATCACATTGTCTAGTTGTGTCTATGATATGATAGCGTCATCACATTGTCTAGTCCTGTCTGTGATATGTTAGCGTCATCATATTGTCTAGTGACTGTCTGTGATATGATAGCGTCATCACATTGTCTAGACCTGTCTGTGATATGATAGCGGCATAAATTGTCTAGACCTATCTGTGATATGATAGCGTCATCACATTGTCTAGTGACTGTCTGTGATATGATAGCGTCATCACATTGTCTAGTCCTGTCTGTGATATGACAGCGTCATTACATTGTCTAGTGACAGTTTGTGATATGATAGCGTCATCACATTGTCTAGTGACTGTCTGTGATATAATAGCGACATCACATTGTCTAGACCTGCCTGTGGTATTATAGCGTCATCACATTGTCTAGTATTGTCTGTGATATGATAGCGTCATCACATTGTCTAGTATTGTCTGTGATATGATAGCGGCATCACATTGTCTAAACCTGTCTGTGATATGATAGCGTCATCACATTGTCTAGTGACTGTCTGTGATATGATAGCGCCATCACATTGTCTAGTCCTGTCTGTGATATGATAGCGCCATCACATTTTATAGACCTGTCTGTGATATGATAGCGTCATAAAATTGTCTTGTCCTGTCTGTGATATGATAGCGTCATCACATTGTCTAGTCCTGTCTATGATATGATAGCGTCATCACATTGTCTATTCCTGTCTGTGATATGATAGCGTCATCACATTGTCTAGATCTGTCAGTGATATGATAGCGCCATCACATTGTCTAGACATGTTTGTGATATGATAGCGTCATCACATTGTCTAGACATGTCTGTGATATGATAGCGTCATCACATTGTCTAGTGACTGTCTGTGATATGAAAGCGTCATCACATTGTCTAGACCTGTCTGTGATATGATAGCGGCATGACATTTTCTAGACCTGTCTGTGATATGATAGCGTCAGCACATTGTCTAGTCCTGTCTGTGATATGATAACGTCATCACATTGTCTAGTCCTGTCTATGATATGATAGCGTCATCACATTGTCTAGTCCTGTCTGTGATATGGTAGCGTCATCATATTGTCTAGTGACTGTCTGTGATATGATTGCGTCATTACATTGTCTATTCCTGTCTGTGATATGATAGCGTCATCACATTGTCTAGATCTGTCAGTGATATGATAGCGCCATCACATTGTCTAGACATGTTTGTGATATGATAGCGTCATCACATTGTCTAGACATGTCTGTGATATGATAGCGTCATCACATTGTCTAGTGACTGTCTGTGATATGAAAGCGTCATCACATTGTCTAGACCTGTCTGTGATATGATAGCGGCATGACATTTTCTAGACCTGTCTGTGATATGATAGCGTCAGCACATTGTCTAGTCCTGTCTGTGATATGATAACGTCATCACATTGTCTAGTCCTGTCTATGATATGATAGCGTCATCACATTGTCTAGTCCTGTCTGTGATATGGTAGCGTCATCATATTGTCTAGTGACTGTCTGTGATACGATAGCGTCAACATATTGTCTAGTCCTGTCTGTGATATGATAGCGTCATCACATTGTCTAGACCTGTCTGTGGTATGATAGCGACATCACATTGTCTAGTACTCTCTGTAATATGATAGCGTCATCACATTGTCTAGTATTGTCTGTGATATGATAGCGTCATCACATTGTCTAAACCTGTCTGTGATATGATAGCGTCATCACATTGTCTAGTGATTGTCTGTGATATGATTGCGTCATTACATTGTCTAGTCCTGTCTGTGATATGATAGCGTCATCACATTGTCTAAACCTGTCTGCGGTATGATAACGTCATCACATTGTCTAGACCTGCCTGTGGTATGATAGCGTCATCACATTGTCTAGTCCTGTCTGTGATATAATAGCGTCATCACATTGTCTAGTATTGTCTGTGATATGATAGCGTCATCACATTGTCTAGTTGTGTCTATGATATGATAGCGTCATCACATTGTCTAGTCCTGTCTGTGATATGTTAGCGTCATCATATTGTCTAGTGACTGTCTGTGATATGATAGCGTCATCACATTGTCTAGACCTGTCTGTGATATGATAGCGGCATCACATTGTCTAGACCTATCTGTGATATGATAGCGTCATCACATTGTCTAGTGACTGTCTGTGATATGATAGCGTCATCACATTGTCTAGTCCTGTCTGTGATATGACAGCGTCATTACATTGTCTAGTGACAGTTTGTGATATGATAGCGTCATCACATTGTCTAGTGACTGTCTGTGATATAATAGCGTTATCACATTTTCTAGTGACTGTCTGTGATATGATAGCGTCATCACATTTTCTAGACATGTCTGTGATATGATAGCGTCATCACATTGTCTAGACCTGTCTGTGGTATGATAGCGACATCACATTGTCTAGACCTGCCTGTGGTATTATAGCGTCATCACATTGTCTAGTATTGTCTGTGATATGATAGCGTCATCACATTGTCTAGTATTGTCTGTGATATGATAGCGGCATCACATTGTCTAAACCTGTCTGTGATATGATAGCGCCATCACATTGTCTAGTCCTGTCTGTGATATGATAGCGCCATCACATTTTATAGACCTGTCTGTGATATGATAGCGTCATAAAATTGTCTTGTCCTGTCTGTGATATGATAGCGTCATCACATTGTCTAGTCCTGTCTATGATATGATAGCGTCATCACATTGTCTATTCCTGTCTGTGATATGATAGCGTCATCACATTGTCTAGATCTGTCTGTGATATGATAGCGCCATCACATTGTCTAGACCTGTTTGTGATATGATAGCGTCATCACATTGTCTAGACATGTCTGTGATATGATAGCGTCATCACATTGTCTAGTGACTGTCTGTGATATGAAAGCGTCATCACATTGTCTAGACCTGTCTGTGATATGATAGCGGCATGACATTTTCTAGACCTGTCTGTGATATGATAGCTTCAGCACATTGTCTAGTCCTGTCTGTGATATGATAACGTCATCACATTGTCTAGCCCTGTCAATGATATGATAGCGTCATCACATTGTCTAGTCCTGTCTGTGATATGGTAGCGTCATCATATTGTCTAGTGACTGTCTGTGATACGATAGCGTCATCACATTGTCTAGTGACTGTCTGTGATACGATAGCGTCATCATATTGTCTAGTCCTGTCTGTGATATGATAGCGTCATCACATTGTCTAGACCTGTCTGTGGTATGATAGCGACATCACATTGTCTAGTCCTCTCTGTAATATGATAGCGTCATCACATTGTCTAGTATTGTCTGTGATATGATAGCGTCATCACATTGTCTAAACCTGTCTGTGATATGATAGCGTCATCACATTGTCTAGTGATTGTCTGTGATATGATTGCGTCATTACATTGTCTAGTCCTGTCTGTGATATGATAGCGTCATCACATTGTCTAAACCTGTCTGCGGTATGATAACGTCATCACATTGTCTAGACCTGCCTGTGGTATGATAGCGTCATCACATTGTCTAGTCCTGTCTGTGATATAATAGCGTCATCACATTGTCTAGTATTGTCTGTGATATGATAGCGGCATCACATTGTCTAAACCTGTCTGTGATATGATAGCGTCATCACATTGTCTAGTGACTGTCTGTGATATGATAGCGCCATCACATTGTCTAGTCCTGTCTGTGATATGATAGCGCCATCACATTTTATAGACCTGTCTGTGATATGATAGCGTCATAAAATTGTCTTGTCCTATCTGTGATATGATAGCGTCATCATATTGTCTAGTGACTGTCTGTGATATGATAGCTTCATCACATTGTCTAGTGACTGTCTGTGATATTATAGCGTCATCACATTGTCTAGACCTTTCTATGATATGATAGCGTCATCACATTGTCTAGTGACTGTCTGTGATATGATAGCGTCATCACAATGTCTAGTGACTGTCTGTGATATGATAGCGTCATCACATTGTCTAGTAACTGTCTGTGATATGATAGCGTCATCACATTGTCTAGTGACTGTCTGTGATATGATAGCGTCATCACATTGTCTAGACCTGTCTGTGATATGATAGCGTCATCACATTGACTAGTCCTTTCTGTGATATGATAGCTTCATCACATTGTCTAGTGACTGTCTGTGATATGATAGCGTCATCACATTGTCTAGACCTGTCTGTGATATGATAGCGGCATCACATTGTCTAGACCTGTCTGTAATATGATAGCGTCATCATATTGCCTAGTGAATGTCTGTGATATGATAGCGTAATCACACTGTCTAGTCGTGTCTGTGATATGATAGCGTCATCACATTGTCTAGACCTGTCTGTAATATGATAGCGTCATCACATTGTCTACTCCTTTCTGTGATATGATAGCGTCATCACATTGTCTAGTGACTGTCTGTGATACGATAGCGTCATCATATTGTCTAGTCCTGTCTGTGATATGATAGCGTCATCACATTGTCTAGACCTGTCTGTGGTATGATAGCGACATCACATTGTCTAGTCCTCTCTGTAATATGATAGCGTCATCACATTGTCTAGTATTGTCTGTGATATGATAGCGTCATCACATTGTCTAAACCTGTCTGTGATATGATAGCGTCATCACATTGTCTAGTGATTGTCTGTGATATGATTGCGTCATTACATTGTCTAGTCCTGTCTGTGATATGATAGCGTCATCACATTGTCTAAACCTGTCTGCGGTATGATAACGTCATCACATTGTCTAGACCTGCCTGTGGTATGATAGCGTCATCACATTGTCTAGTCCTGTCTGTGATATAATAGCGTCATCACATTGTCTAGTATTGTCTGTGATATGATAGCGGCATCACATTGTCTAAACCTGTCTGTGATATGATAGCGTCATCACATTGTCTAGTGACTGTCTGTGATATGATAGCGCCATCACATTGTCTAGTCCTGTCTGTGATATGATAGCGCCATCACATTTTATAGACCTGTCTGTGATATGATAGCGTCATAAAATTGTCTTGTCCTGTCTGTGATATGGTAGCGTCATCACATTGTCTAGTCCTGTCTATGATATGATAGCGTCATCACATTGTCTATTCCTGTCTGTGATATGATAGCGTCATCACATTGTCTAGATCTGTCTGTGATATGATAGCGCCATCACATTGTCTAGACCTGTTTGTGATATGATAGCGTCATCACTTTGTCTAGACATGTCTGTGATATGATAGCATCATCACATTGTCTAGTGACTGTCTGTGATATGAAAGCGTCATCACATTGTCTAGACCTGTCTGTGATATGATAGCGGCATGACATTTTCTAGACCTGTCTGTGATATGATAGCGTCAGCACATTGTCTAGTCCTGTATGTGATATGATAACGTCATCACATTGTCTAGTCCTGTCTATGATATGATAGCGTCATCACATTGTCTAGTCCTGTCTGTGATATGTTAGCGTCATCATATTGTCTAGTGACTGTCTGTGATACGATAGCGTCATCACATTGTCTAGTGACTGTCTGTGATACGATAGCGTCATCATATTGTCTAGTCCTGTCTGTGATATGATAGCGTCATCACATTGTCTAGACCTGTCTGTGGTATGATAGCGACATCACATTGTCTAGTCCTCTCTGTAATATGATAGCGTCATCACATTGTCTAGTATTGTCTGTGATATGATAGCGTCATCACATTGTCTAAACCTGTCTGTGATATGATAGCGTCATCACATTGTCTAGTGATTGTCTGTGATATGATTGCGTCATTACATTGTCTAGTCCTGTCTGTGATATGATAGCGTCATCACATTGTCTAAACCTGTCTGCGGTATGATAACGTCATCACATTGTCTAGACCTGCCTGTGGTATGATAGCGTCATCACATTGTCTAGTCCTGTCTGTGATATAATAGCGTCATCACATTGTCTAGTATTGTCTGTGATATGATAGCGGCATCACATTGTCTAAACCTGTCTGTGATATGATAGCGTCATCACATTGTCTAGTGACTGTCTGTGATATGATAGCGCCATCACATTGTCTAGTCCTGTCTGTGATATGATAGCGCCATCACATTGTCTATTCCTGTCTGTGATATGATAGCGTCATCACATTGTCTAGTTCTGTCTGTGATATGATAGCGCCATCACATTGTCTAGACCTGTTTGTGATATGATAGCGTCATCACATTGTCTAGACCTGTTTGTGATATAATAGCGCCATCACATTGTCTAGACCTGTTTGTGATATGATAGCGTCATCACATTGTCTAGACCTGTTTGTGATATGATAGCGTCATCACATTGTCTAGACCTGTTTGTGATATGATAGCGCCATCACATTGTCTAGACCTGTTTGTGATATGATAGCGCCATCACATTGTCTAGACCTGTTTGTGATATGATAGCGTCATCACATTGTCTAGACCTGTTTGTGATATGATAGCGCCATCACATTGTCTAGACCTGTTTGTGATATGATAGCGTCATAAAATTGTCTTGTCCTGTCTGTGATATGATAGCGTAATCACATTGTCTAGTCCTGTCTATGATATGATAGCGTCATCACATTGTCTATTCCTGTCTGTGATATGATAGCGTCATCACATTGTCTAGTTCTGTCTGTGATATGATAGCGCCATCACATTGTCTAGACCTGTTTGTGATATGATAGCGTCATCACATTGTCTAGACATGTCTGTGATATGATAGCGTCATCACATTGTCTAGTGACTGTCTGTGATATGAAAGCGTCATCACATTGTCTAGACCTGTCTGTGATATGATAGCGGCATGACATTTTCTAGACCTGTCTGTGATATGATAGCGTCAGCAAATTGTCTAGTCCTGTCTGTGATATGATAACGTCATCACATTGTCTAGTCCTGTCTATGATATGATAGCGTCATCACATTGTCTAGTCCTGTCTGTGATATGTTAGCGTCATCATATTGTCTAGTGACTGTCTGTGATATGATAGCGTCATCACATTGTCTAGACCTTTCTGTGGTATGATATCGTCATCACATTGTCTAGACCTGTCTGTGATATGATAGCGTCATCACATTGTCTAGACCTGTCTGTGATATGATAGCGTCATCACATTGTCTAGACATGTCTGTGATATGATAGCGTCATCACATTGTCTAGTTACTGTATGTGATATGATAGCGTCATCACATTGTCTAATTGTGTCTATGATATGATAGCGTCATCACATTGTCTAGTCCTGTCTGTGATATGTTAGCGTCATCATATTGCCTAGTGACTGTCTGTGATATGATAGCGTCATCACATTGTCTAGACCTGTCTGTGATATGATAGCGGCATCACATTGTCTAGACCTATCTGTGATATGATAGCGTCATCACATTGTCTAGTGACTGTCTGTGATATGATAGCGTCATCACATTGTCTAGTCCTGTCTGTGATATGACAGCGTCATTACATTGTCTAGTGACTGTCTGTGATATAATAGCGTTATCACATTTTCTAGTGACTGTCTGTGATATGATAGCGTCATCACATTGTCTAGACCTGTCTGTGGTATGATAGCGACATCACATTGTCTAGACCTGCCTGTGGTATTATAGCGTCATCACATTGTCTAGTATTGTCTGTGATATGATAGCGTCATCACATTGTCTAGTATTGTCTGTGATATGATAGCGGCATCACATTGTCTAAACCTGTCTGTGATATGATAGCGTCATCACATTGTCTAGTGACTGTCTGTGATATGATAGCGCCATCACATTGTCTAGTCCTGTCTGTGATATGATAGCGCCATCACATTTTATAGACCTGTCTGTGATATGATAGCGTCATAAAATTGTCTTGTCCTGTCTGTGATATGATAGCGTCATCACATTGTCTAGTCCTGTCTATGATATGATAGCGTCATCACATTGTCTATTCCTGTCTGTGATATGATAGCGTCATCACATTGTCTAGATCTGTCTGTGATATGATAGCGCCATCACATTGTCTAGACATGTTTGTGATATGATAGCGTCATCACATTGTCTAGACATGTCTGTGATATGATAGCGTCATCACATTGTCTAGTGACTGTCTGTGATATGAAAGCGTCATCACATTGTCTAGACCTGTCTGTGATATGATAGCGGCATGACATTTTCTAGACCTGTCTGTGATATGATAGCGTCAGCACATTGTCTAGTCCTGTCTGTGATATGATAACGTCATCACATTGTCTAGTCCTGTCTATGATATGATAGCGTCATCACATTGTCTAGTCCTGTCTGTGATATGGTAGCGTCATCATATTGTCTAGTGACTGTCTGTGATACGATAGCGTCAACATATTGTCTAGTCCTGTCTGTGATATGATAGCGTCATCACATTGTCTAGACCTGTCTGTGGTATGATAGCGACATCACATTGTCTAGTACTCTCTGTAATATGATAGCGTCATCACATTGTCTAGTATTGTCTGTGATATGATAGCGTCATCACATTGTCTAAACCTGTCTGTGATATGATAGCGTCATCACATTGTCTAGTGATTGTCTGTGATATGATTGCGTCATTACATTGTCTAGTCCTGTCTGTGATATGATAGCGTCATCACATTGTCTAAACCTGTCTGCGGTATGATAACGTCATCACATTGTCTAGACCTGCCTGTGGTATGATAGCGTCATCACATTGTCTAGTCCTGTCTGTGATATAATAGCGTCATCACATTGTCTAGTATTGTCTGTGATATGATAGCGTCATCACATTGTATAGTTGTGTCTATGATATGATAGCGTCATCACATTGTCTAGTCCTGTCTGTGATATGTTAGCGTCATCATATTGTCTAGTGACTGTCTGTGATATGATAGCGTCATCACATTGTCTAGACCTGTCTGTGATATGATAGCGGCATCACATTGTCTAGACCTATCTGTGATATGATAGCGTCATCACATTGTCTAGTGACTGTCTGTGATATGATAGCGTCATCACATTGTCTAGTCCTGTCTGTGATATGACAGCGTCATTACATTGTCTAGTGACAGTTTGTGATATGATAGCGTCATCACATTGTCTAGTGACTGTCTGTGATATAATAGCGTTATCACATTTTCTAGTGACTGTCTGTGATATGATAGCGTCATCACATTTTCTAGACATGTCTGTGATATGATAGCGTCATCACATTGTCTAGACCTGTCTGTGGTATGATAGCGACATCACATTGTCTAGACCTGCCTGTGGTATTATAGCGTCATCACATTGTCTAGTATTGTCTGTGATATGATAGCGTCATCACAATGTCTAGTATTGTCTGTGATATGATAGCGGCATCACATTGTCTAAACCTGTCTGTGATATGATAGCGCCATCACATTGTCTAGTCCTGTCTGTGATATGATAGCGCCATCACATTTTATAGACCTGTCTGTGATATGATAGCGTCATAAAATTGTCTTGTCCTGTCTGTGATATGATAGCGTCATCACATTGTCTAGTCCTGTCTATGATATGATAGCGTCATCACATTGTCTATTCCTGTCTGTGATATGATAGCGTCATCACATTGTCTAGATCTGTCTGTGATATGATAGCGCCATCACATTGTCTAGACCTGTTTGTGATATGATAGCGTCATCCCATTGTCTAGACATGTCTGTGATATGATAGCGTCATCACATTGTCTAGTGACTGTCTGTGATATGAAAGCGTCATCACATTGTCTAGACCTGTCTGTGATATGATAGCGGCATGACATTTTCTAGACCTGTCTGTGATATGATAGCTTCAGCACATTGTCTAGTCCTGTCTGTGATATGATAACGTCATCACATTGTCTAGTCCTGTCAATGATATGATAGCGTCATCACATTGTCTAGTCCTGTCTGTGATATGGTAGCGTCATCATATTGTCTAGTGACTGTCTGTGATACGATAGCGTCATCACATTGTCTAGTGACTGTCTGTGATACGATAGCGTCATCATATTGTCTAGTCCTGTCTGTGATATGATAGCGTCATCACATTGTCTAGACCTGTCTGTGGTATGATAGCGACATCACATTGTCTAGTCCTCTCTGTAATATGATAGCGTCATCACATTGTCTAGTATTGTCTGTGATATGATAGCGTCATCACATTGTCTAAACCTGTCTGTGATATGATAGCGTCATCACATTGTCTAGTGATTGTCTGTGATATGATTGCGTCATTACATTGTCTAGTCCTGTCTGTGATATGATAGCGTCATCACATTGTCTAAACCTGTCTGCGGTATGATAACGTCATCACATTGTCTAGACCTGCCTGTGGTATGATAGCGTCATCACATTGTCTAGTCCTGTCTGTGATATAATAGCGTCATCACATTGTCTAGTATTGTCTGTGATATGATAGCGGCATCACATTGTCTAAACCTGTCTGTGATATGATAGCGTCATCACATTGTCTAGTGACTGTCTGTGATATGATAGCGCCATCACATTGTCTAGTCCTGTCTGTGATATGATAGCGCCATCACATTTTATAGACCTGTCTGTGATATGATAGCGTCATAAAATTGTCTTGTCCTGTCTGTGATATGATAGCGTCATCACATTGTCTAGTCCTGTCTATGATATGATAGCGTCATCACATTGTCTATTCCTGTCTGTGATATGATAGCGTCATCACATTGTCTAGTCCTGTCTGTGATATGTTAGCGTCATCATATTGTCTAGTGACTGTCTGTGATATGATAGCGTCATCACATTGTCTAGACATGTCTGTGATATGATAGCGTCATCACATTGTCTAGTGACTGTCTGTGATATGAAA
The DNA here is from genome assembly GCA_963921405.1 of Cepaea hortensis. Taxonomy (NCBI): domain Eukaryota; kingdom Metazoa; phylum Mollusca; class Gastropoda; order Stylommatophora; family Helicidae; genus Cepaea; species Cepaea hortensis. Next base: position 89,725,260 of record OY992895.1, on the reverse strand, counting down.
GCGTCATCACATTGTCTAGACCTGTCTGTGATATGATAGCGGCATGACATTTTCTAGACCTGTCTGTGATATGATAGCGTCAGCACATTGTCTAGTCCTGTCTGTGATATGATAACGTCATCACATTGTCTAGTCCTGTCTATGATATGATAGCGTCATCACATTGTCTAGTCCTGGCTGTGATATGTTAGCGTCATCATATTGTCTAGTGACTGTCTGTGATATGATAGCGTCATCACATTGTCTAGACCTTTCTGTGGTATGATATCGTCATCACATTGTCTAGACCTGTCTGTGATATGATAGCGTCATCACATTGTCTAGACCTGTCTGTGATATGATAGCGTCATCACATTGTCTAGACATGTCTGTGATATGATAGCGTCATCACATTGTCTAGTTACTGTATGTGATATGATAGCGTCATCACATTGTCTAGTTGTGTCTATGATATGATAGCGTCATCACATTGTCTAGTCCTGTCTGTGATATGTTAGCGTCATCATATTGTCTAGTGACTGTCTGTGATATGATAGCGTCATCACATTGTCTAGACCTGTCTGTGATATGATAGCGGCATCACATTGTCTAGACCTATCTGTGATATGATAGCGTCATCACATTGTCTAGTGACTGTCTGTGATATGATAGCGTCATCACATTGTCTAGTCCTGTCTGTGATATGACAGCGTCATTACATTGTCTAGTGACAGTCTGTGATATGATAGCGTCATCACATTGTCTAGTGACTGTCTGTGATATAATAGCGTTATCACATTTTCTAGTGACTGTCTGTGATATGATAGCGTCATCACATTTTCTAGACCTGTCTATGATATTATAGCGTCATCACATGTTCTAGTGACTGACTGTGATATGATAGCGTCATCACATTTTCCAGTGACTGTCTGTGATATGATTGCGTCATCACATTGTCTAGTGACTGTCTGTGATATGATAGCGTCATCACATTGTCTAGTGACTGTCTGTGATATGATAGCTTCATCACATTGTCTAGTGACTGTCTGTGATATTATAGCGTCATCACATTGTCTAGACGTTTCTATGATATGATAGCGTCATCACATTGTCTAGTGACTGTCTGTGATATGATAGCGTCATCACATTGTCTAGTGACTGTCTGTGATATGATAGCGTCATCACATTGTCTAGTAACTGTCTGTGATATGATAGCGTCATCACATTGTCTAGTGACTGTCTGTGATATGATAGCGTCATCACATTGTCTAGACCTGTCTGTGATATGATAGCGTCATCACATTGACTAGTCCTTTCTGTGATATGATAGCTTCATCACATTGTCTAGTGACTGTCTGTGATATGATAGCGTCATCACATTGTCTAGACCTGCCTGTGATATGATAGCGGCATCACATTGTCTAGACCTGTCTGTAATATGATAGCGTCATCATATTGCCTAGTGAATGTCTGTGATATGATAGCGTAATCACATTGTCTAGTCGTTTCTGTGATATGATAGCGTCATCACATTGTCTAGACCTGTCTGTAATATGATAGCGTCATCACATTGTCTAGTCCTTTCTGTAATATGATAGCGTCATCACATTGTCTAGTCCTGTCTATGATATGTTAGCGTCATCACATTGTCTAGTGACTGTCTGGGATATGATAGCGTCATCACATTGATTAGTCCTGTCTGTGGTATGATAGCGTGATCACATTGTCTAGTGACTGTCTGTGATATGATAGCGTCATCACATTGTTTAGTTACTGTCTGTGATACGATAGCGTCATCACATTGTCTAGTGACTGTCTGTGATACGATAGCTTCATCATATTGTCTAGTCCTGTCTGTGATATGATAGCGTCATCACATTGTCTAGACCTGGCTGTGGTATGATAGCGACATCACATTGTCTAGTCCTCTCTGTAATATGATAGCGTCATCACATTGTCTAGTATTGTCTGTGATATGATAGCGTCATCACATTGTCTAAACCTGTCTGTGATATGATAGCGTCATCACATTGTCTAGTGATTGTCTGTGATATGATTGCGTCATTACATTGTCTAGTCCTGTCTGTGATATGATAGCGTCATCACATTGTCTAAACCTGTCTGTGATATGATAGCGTCATCACATTGTCTAAACCTGTCTGTGATATGATAGCGTCATCACATTGTCTAGTGACTGTCTGTGATATGATTGCGTCATTACATTGTCTAGTCCTGTCTGTGATATAATAGCGTCATCACATTGTCTAAACCTATCTGCGGTATGATAGCGTCATCACATTGTCTAGACCTGTCTGTGGTATGATAGCGTCATCACATTGTCTAGTGACTGTCTGTGATATGATTGCGTCATTACATTGTCTAGTCCTGTCTGTGATATGATAGCGTCATCACATTGTCTAGACCTGTCTGTGGTATGATAGCGTCATCACATTGTCTAGTCCTGTCTGTGACATAATAGCGTCATCACATTGTCTAGTATTGTCTGTGATATTATAGCGGCATCACATTGTCTAAACCTGTCTGTGATATGATAGCGTCATCACATTGTCTAGTGACTGTCTGTGATATGATAGCTCCATCACATTGTCTAGTCCTGTCTGTGATATGATAGCGCCATCACATTTTATAGACCTGTCTGTGATATGATAGCGTCATCACATTGTCTAGTCCTGTCTATGATATGATAGCGTCATCACATTGTCTAGTCCTGTCTGTGATATGTTAGCGTCATCATATTGTCTAGTGACTGTCTGTGATATGATAGCGTCATCACATTGTCTAGACCTTTCTGTGGTATGATATCGTCATCACATTGTCTAGACCTGTCTGTGATATGATAGCGTCATCACATTGTCTAGACCTGTCTGTGATATGATAGCGTCATCACATTGTCTAGACATGTCTGTGATATGATATCGTCATCACATTGTCTAGTGACTGTATGTGATATGATAGCGTCATCACATTGTCTAGTTGTGTCTATGATATGATAGCGTCATCACATTGTCTAGTCCTGTCTGTGATATGTTAGCGTCATCATATTGTCTAGTGACTGTCTGTTATATGATAGCGTCATCACATTGTCTAGACCTGTCTGTGATATGATAGCGGCATCACATTGTCTAGACCTATCTGTGATATGATAGCGTCATCACATTGTCTAGTGACTGTCTGTGATATGATAGCGTCATCACATTGTCTAGTCCTGTCTGTGATATGACAGCGTCATTACATTGTCTAGTGACAGTCTGTGATATGATAGCGTCATCACATTGTCTAGTGACTGTCTGTGATATAATAGCGTTATCACATTTTCTAGTGACTGTCTGTGATATGATAGCGTCATCATATTGTCTAGTGACTGTCTGTGATATGATAGCGTCATCATATTGTCTAGTGACTGTCTGTGATATTATAGCGTCATCACATTGTCTAGACCTTTCTATGATATGATAGCGTCATCACATTGTCTAGTGACTGTCTGTGATATGATAGCGTCATCACATTGTCTAGTGACTGTCTGTGATATGATAGCGTCATCACATTGTCTAGTAACTGTCTGTGATATGATAGCGTCATCACATTGTCTAGTGACTGTCTGTGATATGATAGCGTCATCACATTGTCTAGACCTGTCTGTGATATGATAGCGTCATCACATTGACTAGTCCTTTCTGTGATATGATAGCTTCATTACATTGTCTAGTGACTGTCTGTGATATGATAGCGTCATCACATTGTCTAGACCTGTCTGTGATATGATAGCGGCATCACATTGTCTAGACCTGTCTGTAATATGATAGCGTCATCATATTGCCTAGTGAATGTCTATGATATGATAGCGTAATCACACTGTCTAGTCGTGTCTGTGATATGATAGCGTCATCACATTGTCTAGACCTGTCTGTAATATGATAGCGTCATCACATTGTCTACTCCTTTCTGTGATATGATAGCGTCATCACATTGTCTAGTGACTGTCTGTGATACGATAGCGTCATCATATTGTCTAGTCCTGTCTGTGATATGATAGCGTCATCACATTGTCTAGACCTGTCTGTGGTATGATAGCGACATCACATTGTCTAGTCCTCTCTGTAATATGATAGCGTCATCACATTGTCTAGTATTGTCTGTGATATGATAGCGTCATCACATTGTCTAAACCTGTCTGTGATATGATAGCGTCATCACATTGTCTAGTGATTGTCTGTGATATGATTGCGTCATTACATTGTCTAGTCCTGTCTGTGATATGATAGCGTCATCACATTGTCTAAACCTGTCTGCGGTATGATAACGTCATCACATTGTCTAGACCTGCCTGTGGTATGATAGCGTCATCACATTGTCTAGTCCTGTCTGTGATATAATAGCTTCATCACATTGTCTAGTATTGTCTGTGATATGATAGCGGCATCACATTGCCTAAACCTGTCTGTGATATGATAGCGTCATCACATTGTCTAGTGACTGTCTGTGATATGATAGCGCCATCACATTGTCTAGTCCTGTCTGTGATATGATAGCGCCATCACATTTTATAGACCTGTCTGTGATATGATAGCGTCATAAAATTGTCTTGTCCTGTCTGTGATATGGTAGCGTCATCACATTGTCTAGTCCTGTCTATGATATGATAGCGTCATCACATTGTCTATTCCTGTCTGTGATATGATAGCGTCATCACATTGTCTAGATCTGTCTGTGATATGATAGCGCCATCAAATTGTCTAGACCTGTTTGTGATATGATAGCGTCATCACATTGTCTAGACATGTCTGTGATATGATAGCGTCATCACATTGTCTAGTGACTGTCTGTGATATGAAAGCGTCATCACATTGTCTAGACCTGTCTGTGATATGATAGCGGCATGACATTTTCTAGACCTGTCTGTGATATGATAGCGTCAGCACATTGTCTAGTCCTGTATGTGATATGATAACGTCATCACATTGTCTAGTCCTGTCTATGATATGATAGCGTCATCACATTGTCTAGTCCTGTCTGTGATATGTTAGCGTCATCATATTGTCTAGTGACTGTCTGTGATACGATAGCGTCATCACATTGTCTAGTGACTGTCTGTGATACGATAGCGTCATCATATTGTCTAGTCCTGTCTGTGATATGATAGCGTCATCACATTGTCTAGACCTGTCTGTGGTATGATAACGACATCACATTGTCTAGTCCTCTCTGTAATATGATAGCGTCATCACATTGTCTAGTATTGTCTGTGATATGATAGCGTCATCACATTGTCTAAACCTGTCTGTGATATGATAGCGTCATCACATTGTCTAGTGATTGTCTGTGATATGATTGCGTCATTACATTGTCTAGTCCTGTCTGTGATATGATAGCGTCATCACATTGTCTAAACCTGTCTGCGGTATGATAACGTCATCACATTGTCTAGACCTGCCTGTGGTATGATAGCGTCATCACATTGTCTAGTCCTGTCTGTGATATAATAGCGTCATCACATTGTCTAGTATTGTCTGTGATATGATAGCGGCATCACATTGTCTAAACCTGTCTGTGGTATGATAGCGTCATCACATTGTCTAGTGACTGTCTGTGATATGATAGCGCCATCACATTGTCTAGTCCTGTCTGTGATATGATAGCGCCATCACATTTTATAGACCTGTCTGTGATATGATAGCGTCATAAAATTGTCTTGTCCTGTCTGTGATATGATAGCGTAATCACATTGTCTAGTCCTGTCTATGATAGGATAGCGTCATCACATTGTCTATTCCTGTCTGTGATATGATAGCGTCATCACATTGTCTAGTTCTGTCTGTGATATGATAGCGCCATCACATTGTCTAGACCTGTTTGTGATATGATAGCGTCATCACATTGTCTAGACATGTCTGTGATATGATAGCGTCATCACATTGTCTAGTGACTGTCTGTGATATGAAAGCGTCATCACATTGTCTAGACCTGTCTGTGATATGATAGCGGCATGACATTTTCTAGACCTGTCTGTGATATGATAGCGTCAGCACATTGTCTAGTCCTGTCTGTGATATGATAACGTCATCACATTGTCTAGTCCTGTCTATGATATGATAGCGTCATCACATTGTCTAGTCCTGTCTGTGATATGTTAGCGTCATCATATTGTCTAGTGACTGTCTGTGATATGATAGCGTCATCACATTGTCTAGACCTTTCTGTGGTATGATATCGTCATCACATTGTCTAGACCTGTCTGTGATATGATAGCGTCATCACATTGTCTAGACCTGTCTGTGATATGATAGCGTCATCACATTGTCTAGACATGTCTGTGATATGATAGCGTCATCACATTGTCTAGTTACTGTATGTGATATGATAGCGTCATCACATTGTCTAGTTGTGTCTATGATATGATAGCGTCATCACATTGTCTAGTCCTGTCTGTGATATGTTAGCGTCATCATATTGTCTAGTGACTGTCTGTGATATGATAGCGTCATCACATTGTCTAGACCTGTCTGTGATATGATAGCGGCATCACATTGTCTAGACCTATCTGTGATATGATAGCGTCATCACATTGTCTAGTGACTGTCTGTGATATGATAGCGTCATCACATTGTCTAGTCCTGTCTGTGATATGACAGCGTCATTACATTGTCTAGTGACAGTTTGTGATATGATAGCGTCATCACATTGTCTAGTGACTGTCTGTGATATAATAGCGTTATCACATTTTCTAGTGACTGTCTGTGATATGATAGCGTCATCACATTTTCTAGACATGTCTGTGATATGATAGCGTCATCACATTGTCTAGACCTGTCTGTGGTATGATAGCGACATCACATTGTCTAGACCTGCCTGTGGTATTATAGCGTCATCACATTGTCTAGTATTGTCTGTGATATGATAGCGTCATCACATTGTCTAGTATTGTCTGTGATATGATAGCGGCATCACATTGTCTAAACCTGTCTGTGATATGATAGCGTCATCACATTGTCTAGTGACTGTCTGTGATATGATAGCGCCATCACATTGTCTAGTCCTGTCTGTGATATGATAGCGCCATCACATTTTATAGACCTGTCTGTGATATGATAGCGTCATAAAATTGTCTTGTCCTGTCTGTGATATGATAGCGTCATCACATTGTCTAGTCCTGTCTATGATATGATAGCGTCATCACATTGTCTATTCCTGTCTGTTATATGATAGCGTCATCACATTGTCTAGATCTGTCTGTGATATGATAGCGCCATCACATTGTCTAGACATGTTTGTGATATGATAGCGTCATCACATTGTCTATTCATGTCTGTGATATGATAGCGTCATCACATTGTCTAGTGACTGTCTGTGATATGAAAGCGTCATCACATTGTCTAGACCTGTCTGTGATATGATAGCGGCATGACATTTTCTAGACCTGTCTGTGATATGATAGCGTCAGCACATTGTCTAGTCCTGTCTGTGATATGATAACGTCATCATATTGTCTAGTGACTGTCTGTGATACGATAGCGTCAACATATTGTCTAGTCCTGTCTGTGATATGATAGCGTCATCACATTGTCTAGACCTGTCTGTGGTATGATAGCGACATCACATTGTCTAGTACTCTCTGTAATATGATAGCGTCATCACATTGTCTAGTATTGTCTGTGATATGATAGCGTCATCACATTGTCTAAACCTGTCTGTGATATGATAGTGTCATCACATTGTCTAGTGATTGTCTGTGATATGATTGCGTCATTACATTGTCTAGTCCTGTCTGTGATATGATAGCGTCATCACATTGTCTAAACCTGTCTGCGGTATGATAACGTCATCACATTGTCTAGACCTGCCTGTGGTATGATAGCGTCATCACATTGTCTAGTCCTGTCTGTGATATAATAGCGTCATCACATTGTCTAGTATTGTCTGTGATATTATAGCGTCATCACATTGTCTAGTTGTGTCTATGATATGATAGCGTCATCACATTGTCTAGTCCTGTCTGTGATATGTTAGCGTCATCATATTGTCTAGTGACTGTCTGTGATATGATAGCGTCATCACATTGTCTAGACCTGTCTGTGATATGATAGCGGCATCACATTGTCTAGACCTATCTGTGATATGATAGCGTCATCACATTGTCTAGTGACTGTCTGTGATATGATAGCGTCATCACATTGTCTATTCCTGTCTGTGATATGATAGCGTCATCACATTGTCTAGATCTGTCTGTGATATGATAGCGCCATCAAATTGTCTAGACCTGTTTGTGATATGATAGCGTCATCACATTGTCTAGACATGTCTGTGATATGATAGCGTCATCACATTGTCTAGTGACTGTCTGTGATATGAAAGCGTCATCACATTGTCTAGACCTGTCTGTGATATGATAGCGGCATGACATTTTCTAGACCTGTCTGTGATATGATAGCGTCAGCACATTGTCTAGTCCTGTCTGTGATATGATAACGTCATCACATTGTCTAGTCCTGTCTATGATATGATAGCGTCATCACATTGTCTAGTCCTGTCTGTGATATGTTAGCGTCATCATATTGTCTAGTGACTGTCTGTGATACGATAGCGTCATCACATTGTCTAGTGACTGTCTGTGATACGATAGCGTCATCATATTGTCTAGTCCTGTCTGTGATATGATAGCGTCATCACATTGTCTAGACCTGTCTGTGGTATGATAACGACATCACATTGTCTAGTCCTCTCTGTAATATGATAGCGTCATCACATTGTCTAGTATTGTCTGTGATATGATAGCGTCATCACATTGTCTAAACCTGTCTGTGATATGATAGCGTCATCACATTGTCTAGTGATTGTCTGTGATATGATTGCGTCATTACATTGTCTAGTCCTGTCTGTGATATGATAGCGTCATCACATTGTCTAAACCTGTCTGCGGTATGATAACGTCATCACATTGTCTAGACCTGCCTGTGGTATGATAGCGTCATCACATTGTCTAGTCCTGTCTGTGATATAATAGCGTCATCACATTGTCTAGTATTGTCTGTGATATGATAGCGGCATCACATTGTCTAAACCTGTCTGTGGTATGATAGCGTCATCACATTGTCTAGTGACTGTCTGTGATATGATAGCGCCATCACATTGTCTAGTCCTGTCTGTGATATGATAGCGCCATCACATTTTATAGACCTGTCTGTGATATGATAGCGTCATAAAATTGTCTTGTCCTGTCTGTGATATGATAGCGTAATCACATTGTCTAGTCCTGTCTATGATAGGATAGCGTCATCACATTGTCTATTCCTGTCTGTGATATGATAGCGTCATCACATTGTCTAGTTCTGTCTGTGATATGATAGCGCCATCACATTGTCTAGACCTGTTTGTGATATGATAGCGTCATCACATTGTCTAGACATGTCTGTGATATGATAGCGTCATCACATTGTCTAGTGACTGTCTGTGATATGAAAGCGTCATCACATTGTCTAGACCTGTCTGTGATATGATAGCGGCATGACATTTTCTAGACCTGTCTGTGATATGATAGCGTCAGCACATTGTCTAGTCCTGTCTGTGATATGATAACGTCATCACATTGTCTAGTCCTGTCTATGATATGATAGCGTCATCACATTGTCTAGTCCTGTCTGTGATATGTTAGCGTCATCATATTGTCTAGTGACTGTCTGTGATATGATAGCGTCATCACATTGTCTAGACCTTTCTGTGGTATGATATCGTCATCACATTGTCTAGACCTGTCTGTGATATGATAGCGTCATCACATTGTCTAGACCTGTCTGTGATATGATAGCGTCATCACATTGTCTAGACATGTCTGTGATATGATAGCGTCATCACATTGTCTAGTTACTGTATGTGATATGATAGCGTCATCACATTGTCTAGTTGTGTCTATGATATGATAGCGTCATCACATTGTCTAGTCCTGTCTGTGATATGTTAGCGTCATCATATTGTCTAGTGACTGTCTGTGATATGATAGCGTCATCACATTGTCTAGACCTGTCTGTGATATGATAGCGGCATCACATTGTCTAGACCTATCTGTGATATGATAGCGTCATCACATTGTCTAGTGACTGTCTGTGATATGATAGCGTCATCACATTGTCTAGTCCTGTCTGTGATATGACAGCGTCATTACATTGTCTAGTGACAGTTTGTGATATGATAGCGTCATCACATTGTCTAGTGACTGTCTGTGATATAATAGCGTTATCACATTTTCTAGTGACTGTCTGTGATATGATAGCGTCATCACATTTTCTAGACATGTCTGTGATATGATAGCGTCATCACATTGTCTAGACCTGTCTGTGGTATGATAGCGACATCACATTGTCTAGACCTGCCTGTGGTATTATAGCGTCATCACATTGTCTAGTATTGTCTGTGATATGATAGCGTCATCACATTGTCTAGTATTGTCTGTGATATGATAGCGGCATCACATTGTCTAGTCCTGTCTGTGATATGATAGCGCCATCACATTTTATAGACCTGTCTGTGATATGATAGCGTCATAAAATTGTCTTGTCCTGTCTGTGATATGATAGCGTCATCACATTGTCTAGTCCTGTCTATGATATGATAGCGTCATCACATTGTCTATTCCTGTCTGTGATATGATAGCGTCATCACATTGTCTAGATCTGTCTGTGATATGATAGCGCCATCACATTGTCTAGACATGTTTGTGATATGATAGCGTCATCACATTGTCTAGACATGTCTGTGATATGATAGCGTCATCACATTGTCTAGTGACTGTCTGTGATATGAAAGCGTCATCACATTGTCTAGACCTGTCTGTGATATGATAGCGGCATGACATTTTCTAGACCTGTCTGTGATATGATAGCGTCAGCACATTGTCTAGTCCTGTCTGTGATATGATAACGTCATCATATTGTCTAGTGACTGTCTGTGATACGATAGCGTCAACATATTGTCTAGTCCTGTCTGTGATATGATAGCGTCATCACATTGTCTAGACCTGTCTGTGGTATGATAGCGACATCACATTGTCTAGTACTCTCTGTAATATGATAGCGTCATCACATTGTCTAGTATTGTCTGTGATATGATAGCGTCATCACATTGTCTAAACCTGTCTGTGATATGATAGTGTCATCACATTGTCTAGTGATTGTCTGTGATATGATTGCGTCATTACATTGTCTAGTCCTGTCTGTGATATGATAGCGTCATCACATTGTCTAAACCTGTCTGCGGTATGATAACGTCATCACATTGTCTAGACCTGCCTGTGGTATGATAGCGTCATCACATTGTCTAGTCCTGTCTGTGATATAATAGCGTCATCACATTGTCTAGTATTGTCTGTGATATTATAGCGTCATCACATTGTCTAGTTGTGTCTATGATATGATAGCGTCATCACATTGTCTAGTCCTGTCTGTGATATGTTAGCGTCATCATATTGTCTAGTGACTGTCTGTGATATGATAGCGTCATCACATTGTCTAGACCTGTCTGTGATATGATAGCGGCATCACATTGTCTAGACCTATCTGTGATATGATAGCGTCATCACATTGTCTAGTGACTGTCTGTGATATGATAGCGTCATCACATTGTCTAGTCCTGTCTGTGATATGACAGCGTCATTACATTGTCTAGTGACAGTTTGTGATATGATAGCGTCATCACATTGTCTAGTGACTGTCTGTGATATAATAGCGTTATCACATTTTCTAGTGACTGTCTGTGATATGATAGCGTCATCACATTTTCTAGACATGTCTGTGATATGATAGCGTCATCACATTGTCTAGACCTGTCTGTGGTATGATAGCGACATCACATTGTCTAGACCTGCCTGTGGTATTATAGCGTCATCACATTGTCTAGTATTGTCTGTGATATGATAGCGTCATCACATTGTCTAGTATTGTCTGTGATATGATAGCGGCATCACATTGTCTAAACCTGTCTGTGATATGATAGCGCCATCACATTGTCTAGTCCTGTCTGTGATATGATAGCGCCATCACATTTTATAGACCTGTCTGTGATATGATAGCGTCATAAAATTGTCTTGTCCTGTCTGTGATATGATAGCGTCATCACATTGTCTAGTCCTGTCTATGATATGATAGCGTCATCACATTGTCTATTCCTGTCTGTGATATGATAGCGTCATCACATTGTCTAGATCTGTCTGTGATATGATAGCGCCATCACATTGTCTAGACCTGTTTGTGATATGATAGCGTCATCACATTGTCTAGACATGTCTGTGATATGATAGCGGCATGACATTTTCTAGACCTGTCTGTGATATGATAGCGTCAGCACATTGTCTAGTCCTGTCTGTGATATGATAACGTCATCACATTGTCTAGTCCTGTCAATGATATGATAGCGTCATCACATTGTCTAGTCCTGTCTGTGATATGGTAGCGTCATCATATTGTCTAGTGACTGTCTGTGATACGATAGCGTCATCACATTGTCTAGTGACTGTCTGTGATACGATAGCGTCATCATATTGTCTAGTCCTGTCTGTGATATGATAGCGTCATCACATTGTCTAGACCTGTCTGTGGTATGATAGCGACATCACATTGTCTAGTCCTCTCTGTAATATGATAGCGTCATCACATTGTCTAGTATTGTCTGTGATATGATAGCGTCATCACATTGTCTAAACCTGTCTGTGATATGATAGCGTCATCACATTGTCTAGTGATTGTCTGTGATATGATTGCGTCATTACATTGTCTAGTCCTGTCTGTGATATGATAGCGTCATCACATTGTCTAAACCTGTCTGCCGTATGATAACGTCATCACATTGTCTAGACCTGCCTGTGGTATGATAGCGTCATCACATTGTCTAGTCCTGTCTGTGATATAATAGCGTCATCACATTGTCTAGTATTGTCTGTGATATGATAGCGGCATCACATTGTCTAAACCTGTCTGTGATATGATAGCGTCATCACATTGTCTAGTGACTGTCTGTGATATGATAGCGCCATCACATTGTCTAGTCCTGTCTGTGATATGATAGCGCCATCACATTTTATAGACCTGTCTGTGATATGATAGCGTCATAAAATTGTCTTGTCCTGTCTGTGATATGATAGCGTCATCACATTGTCTAGTCCTGTCTATGATATGATAGCGTCATCACATTGTCTATTCCTGTCTGTGATATGATAGCGTCATCACATTGTCTAGATCTGTCTGTGATATGATAGCGCCATCACATTGTCTAGACCTGTTTGTGATATGATAGCGTCATCACATTGTCTAGACATGTCTGTGATATGATAGCGTCATCACATTGTCTAGTGACTGTCTGTGATATGAAAGCGTCATCACATTGTCTAGACCTGTCTGTGATATGATAGCGGCATAACATTTTCTAGACCTGTCTGTGATATGATAGCGTCAGCACATTGTCTAGTCCTGTCTGTGATATGATAACGTCATCACATTGTCTAGTCCTGTCTATGATATGATAGCGTCATCACATTGTCTAGTCCTGGCTGTGATATGTTAGCGTCATCATATTGTCTAGTGACTGTCTGTGATATGATAGCGTCATCACATTGTCTAGACCTTTCTGTGGTATGATATCGTCATCACATTGTCTAGACCTGTCTGTGATATGATAGCGTCATCACATTGTCTAGACCTGTCTGTGATATGATAGCGTCATCACATTGTCTAGACATGTCTGTGATATGATAGCGTCATCACATTGTCTAGTTACTGTATGTGATATGATAGCGTCATCACATTGTCTAGTTGTGTCTATGATATGATAGCGTCATCACATTGTCTAGTCCTGTCTGTGATATGTTAGCGTCATCATATTGTCTAGTGACTGTCTGTGATATGATAGCGTCATCACATTGTCTAGACCTGTCTGTGATATGATAGCGGCATCACATTGTCTAGACCTATCTGTGATATGATAGCGTCATCACATTGTCTAGTGACTGTCTGTGATATGATAGCGTCATCACATTGTCTAGTCCTGTCTGTGATATGACAGCGTCATTACATTGTCTAGTGACAGTCTGTGATATGATAGCGTCATCACATTGTCTAGTGACTGTCTGTGATATAATAGCGTTATCACATTTTCTAGTGACTGTCTGTGATATGATAGCGTCATCACATTTTCTAGACCTGTCTATGATATGATAGCGTCATCACATTGTCTAGTGACTGACTGTGATATGATAGCGTCATCACATTTTCCAGTGACTGTCTGTGATATGATTGCGTCATCACATTGTCTAGTGACTGTCTGTGATATGATAGCGTCATCACATTGTCTAGTGACTGTCTGTGATATGATAGCTTCATCACATTGTCTAGTGACTGTCTGTGATATTATAGCGTCATCACATTGTCTAGACGTTTCTATGATATGATAGCGTCATCACATTGTCTAGTGACTGTCTGTGATATGATAGCGTCATCACATTGTCTAGTGACTGTCTGTGATATGATATCGTCATCACATTGTCTAGTAACTGTCTGTGATATGATAGCGTCATCACATTGTCTAGTGACTGTCTGTGATATGATAGCGTCATCACATTGTCTAGACCTGTCTGTGATATGATAGCGTCATCACATTGTCTAGTCCTTTCTGTGATATGATAGCTTCATCACATTGTCTAGTGACTGTCTGTGATATGATAGCGTCATCACATTGTCTAGACCTGCCTGTGATATGATAACGGCATCACATTGTCTAGACCTGTCTGTAATATGATAGCGTCATCATATTGCCTAGTGAATGTCTGTGATATGATAGCGTAATCACATTGTCTAGTCGTTTCTGTGATATGATAGCGTCATCACATTGTCTAGACCTGTCTGTAATATGATAGCGTCATCACATTGTCTAGTCCTTTCTGTAATATGATAGCGTCATCACATTGTCTAGTCCTGTCTGTGATATGTTAGCGTCATCACATTGTCTAGTGACTGTCTGGGATATGATAGCGTCATCACATTGATTAGTCCTGTCTGTGGTATGATAGCGTGATCACATTGTCTAGTGACTGTCTGTGATATGATAGCGTCATCACATTGTTTAGTGACTGTCTGTGATACGATAGCGTCATCACACTGTCTAGTGACTGTCTGTGATACGATAGCGTCATCATATTGTCTAGTCCTGTCTGTGATATGATAGCGTCATCACATTGTCTAGACCTGTCTGTGGTATGATAGCGACATCACATTGTCTAGTCCTCTCTGTAATATGATAGCGTCATCACATTGTCTAGTATTGTCTGTGATATGATAGCGTCATCACATTGTCTAAACCTGTCTGTGATATGATAGCGTCATCACATTGTCTAGTGATTGTCTGTGATATGATTGCGTCATTACATTGTCTAGTCCTGTCTGTGATATGATAGCGTCATCACATTGTCTAAACCTGTCTGTGATATGATAGCGTCATCACAATGTCTAGTGACTGTCTGTGATATGATAGCGCCATCACATTGTCTAGTCCTGTCTGTGATATGATAGCGCCATCACATTTTATAGACCTGTATGTGATATGATAGCGTCATAAAATTGTCTTGTCCTGTTTGTGATATGATAGCGTCATCACATTGTCTAGACATGTCTGTGATATGATAGCGTCATCAGATTGTCTAGTGACTGTCTGTGATATGAAAGCGTCATCACATTGTCTAGACCTGTCTGTGATATGATAGCGGCATGACATTTTCTAGACCTGTCTGTGATATGATAGCGTCAGCACATTGTCTAGGGACTGTATGTGATATGATAGCGTCATCACATTGTCTAGTTGTGTCTATGATATGATAGCGTCATCACGTTGTCTAGTCCTGTCTGCGATATGTTAGCGTCATCATATTGTCTAGTGACTGTCTGTGATATGATAGCGTCATCACATTGTCTAGACCTGTCTGTGGTATGATAGCGACATCACATTGTCTAGTCCTCTTTGTAATATGATAGCGTCATCACATTGTCTAGTATTGTCTGTGATATGATAGCGTCCTCACATTGTCTAAACCTGTCTGTGATATGATAGCGTCATCACATTGTCTAGTGATTGTCTGTGGTATGATTGCGTCATTACATTGTCTAGTCCTGTCTGTGATATGATAGCGTCATCACATTGTCTAAACCTGTCTGCGGTATGATAACGTCATCACATTGTCTAGTCCTGTCTGTGATATAATAGCGTCATCACATTGTCTAGTATTGTCTGTGATATGATAGCGGCATCACATTGTCTAAACCTGTCTGTGATATGATAGCGTCATCACATTGTCTAGTGACTGTCTGTGATATGATAGCGCCATCACATTGTCTAGTCCTGTCTGTGATATGATAGCGCCATCACATTTTATAGACCTGTCTGTGATATGATAGCGTCATAAAATTGTCTTGTCCTGTCTGTGATATGGTAGCGTCATCACATTGTCTAGTCCTGTCTATGATATGATAGCGTCATCACATTGTCTATTCCTGTCTGTGATATGATAGCGTCATCACATTGTCTAGATCTGTCTGTGATATGATAGCGCCATCATATTGTCTAGACCTGTTTGTGATATGATAGCGTCATCACATTGTCTAGACATGTCTGTGATATGATAGCGTCATCACATTGTCTAGTGACTGTCTGTGATATGAAAGCGTCATCACATTGTCTAGACCTGTCTGTGATATGATAGCGGCATGACATTTTCTAGACCTGTCTGTGATATGATAGCGTCAGCACATTGTCTAGTCCTGTCTGTGATATGATAACGTCATCACATTGTCTAGTCCTGTCTATGATATGATAGCGTCATCACATTGTCTAGTCCTGTCTGTGATATGTTACCGTCATCATATTGTCTAGTGACTGTCTGTGATTCGATAGCGTCATCACATTGTCTAGTGACTGTCTGTGATACGATAGCGTCATCATATTGTCTAGTCCTGTCTGTGATATGATAGCGTCATCACATTGTCTAGACCTGTCTGTGGTATGATAGCGACATCACATTGTCTAGTCCTCTCTGTAATATGATAGCGTCATCACATTGTCTAGTATTGTCTGTGATATGATAGCGTCATCACATTGTCTAAACCTGTCTGTGATATGATAGCGTCATCACATTGTCTAGTGATTGTCTGTGATATGATTGCGTCATTACATTGTCTAGTCCTGTCTGTGATATGATAGCGTCATCACATTGTCTAAACCTGTCTGCGGTATGATAACGTCATCACATTGTCTAGACCTGCCTGTGGTATGATAGCGTCATCACATTGTCTAGTCCTGTCTGTGATATAATTGCGTCATCACATTGTCTAGTATTGTCTGTGATATGATAGCGGCATCACATTGTCTAAACCTGTCTGTGATATGATAGCGTCATCACATTGTCTAGTGACTGTCTGTGATATGATAGCGCCATCACATTGTCTAGTCCTGTCTGTGATATGATAGCGCCATCACATTTTATAGACCTGTCTGTGATATGATAGCGTCATAAAATTGTCTTGTCCTGTCTGTGATATGATCGCGTAATCACATTGTCTAGTCCTGTCTATGATATGATAGCGTCATCACATTGTCTATTCCTGTCTGTGATATGATAGCGTCATCACATTGTCTAGTTCTGTCTATGATATGATAGCGCCATCACATTGTCTAGACCTGTTTGTGATATGATAGCGTCATCACATTGTCTAGACATGTCTGTGATATGATAGCGTCATCACATTGTCTAGTGACTGTCTGTGATATGAAAGCGTCATCACATTGTCTAGACCTGTCTGTGATATGATAGCGGCATGACATTTTCTAGACCTGTCTGTGATATGATAGCGTCAGCACATTGTCTAGTCCTGTCTGTGATATGATAACGTCATCACATTGTCTAGTCCTGTCTATGATATGATAGCGTCA
Organism: Cepaea hortensis; assembly: GCA_963921405.1. Lineage (NCBI taxonomy): Eukaryota > Metazoa > Mollusca > Gastropoda > Stylommatophora > Helicidae > Cepaea > Cepaea hortensis. The sequence goes on along the minus strand of OY992895.1, from coordinate 89,707,308 downwards.
TCACATTGTCTAGTCCTGTCTGTGATATGTTAGCCTCATCATATTGTCTAGTGACTGTCTGTGATATGATAGCGTCATCACATTGTCTAGACCTTTCTGTGGTATGATATCGTCATCACATTGTCTAGACCTGTCTATGATATGATAGCGTCATCACATTGTCTAGACCTGTCTGTGATATGATAGCGTCATCACATTGTCTAGACATGTCTGTGATATGATAGCGTCATCACATTGTCTAGTTACTGTATGTGATATGATAGCGTCATCACATTGTCTAGTTGTGTCTATGATATGATAGCGTCATCACATTGTCTAGTCCTGTCTGTGATATGTTAGCGTCATCATATTGTCTAGTGACTGTCTGTGATATGATAGCGTCATCACATTGTCTAGACCTGTCTGTGATATGATAGCGGCATCACATTGTCTAGACCTATCTGTGATATGATAGCGTCATCACATTGTCTAGTGACTGTCTGTGATATGATAGCGTCATCACATTGTCTAGTCCTGTCTGTGATATGACAGCGTCATTACATTGTCTAGTGACAGTTTGTGATATGATAGCGTCATCACATTGTCTAGTGACTGTCTGTGATATAATAGCGTTATCACATTTTCTAGTGACTGTCTGTGATATGATAGCGTCATCACATTTTCTAGACATGTCTGTGATATGATAGCGTCATCACATTGTCTAGACCTGTCTGTGGTATGATAGCGACATCACATTGTCTAGACCTGCCTGTGGTATTATAGCGTCATCACATTGTCTAGTATTGTTTGTGATATGATAGCGTCATCACATTGTCTAGTATTGTCTGTGATATGATAGCGGCATCACATTGTCTAAACCTGTCTGTGATATGATAGCGTCATCACATTGTCTAGTGACTGTCTGTGATATGATAGCGCCATCACATTGTCTAGTCCTGTCTGTGATATGATAGCGCCATCACATTTTATAGACCTGTCTGTGATATGATAGCGTCATAAAATTGTCTTGTCCTGTCTGTGATATGATAGCGTCATCACATTGTCTAGTCCTGTCTATGATATGATAGCGTCATCACATTGTCTATTCCTGTCTGTGATATGATAGCGTCATCACATTGTCTAGATCTGTCTGTGATATGATAGCGCCATCACATTGTCTAGACATGTTTGTGATATGATAGCGTCATCACATTGTCTAGACATGTCTGTGATATGATAGCGTCATCACATTGTCTAGTGACTGTCTGTGATATGAAAGCGTCATCACATTGTCTAGACCTGTCTGTGATATGATAGCGGCATGACATTTTCTAGACCTGTCTGTGATATGATAGCGTCAGCACATTGTCTAGTCTTGTCTGTGATATGATAACGTCATCACATTGTCTAGTCCTGTCTATGATATGATAGCGTCATCACATTGTCTAGTCCTGTCTGTGATATGGTAGCGTCATCATATTGTCTAGTGACTGTCTGTGATACGATAGCGTCAACATATTGTCTAGTCCTGTCTGTGATATGATAGCGTCATCACATTGTCTAGACCTGTCTGTGGTATGATAGCGACATCACATTGTCTAGTACTCTCTGTAATATGATAGCGTCATCACATTGTCTAGACCTGCCTGTGGTATGATAGCGTCATCACATTGTCTAGTCCTGTCTGTGATATAATAGCGTCATCACATTGTCTAGTATTGTCTGTGATATGATAGCGTCATCACATTGTCTAGTTGTGTCTATGATATGATAGCGTCATCACATTGTCTAGTCCTGTCTGTGATATGTTAGCGTCATCATATTGTCTAGTGACTATCTATGATATGATAGCGTCATCACATTGTCTAGACCTGTCTGTGATATGATAGCGGCATCACATTGTCTAGACCTATCTGTGATATGATAGCGTCATCACATTGTCTAGTGACTGTCTGTGATATGATAGCGTCATCACATTGTCTAGTCCTGTCTGTGATATGAGAGCGTCATTACATTGTCTAGTGACAGTTTGTGATATGATAGCGTCATCACATTGTCTAGTGACTGTCTGTGATATAATAGCGTTATCACATTTTCTAGTGACTGTCTGTGATATGATAGCGTCATCACATTTTCTAGACATGTCTGTGATATGATAGCGTCATCACATTGTCTAGACCTGTCTGTTGTATGATAGCGACATCACATTGTCTAGACCTGCCTGTGGTATTATAGCGTCATCACATTGTCTAGTATTGTCTGTGATATGATAGCGTCATCACATTGTCTAGTATTGTCTGTGATATGATAGCGGCATCACATTGTCTAAACCTGTCTGTGATATGATAGCGCCATCACATTGTCTAGTCCTGTCTGTGATATGATAGCGCCATCACATTTTATAGACCTGTCTGTGATATGATAGCGTCATAAAATTGTCTTGTCCTGTCTGTGATATGATAGCGTCATCACATTGTCTAGTCCTGTCTATGATATGATAGCGTCATCACATTGTCTATTCCTGTCTGTGATATGATAGCGTCATCACATTGTCTAGATCTGTCTGTGATATGATAGCGCCATCACATTGTCTAGACCTGTTTGTGATATGATAGCGTCATCACATTGTCTAGACATGTCTGTGATATGATAGCGTCATCACATTGTCTAGTGACTGTCTGTGATATGAAAGCGTCATCACATTGTCTAGACCTGTCTGTGATATGATAGCGGCATGACATTTTCTAGACCTGTCTGTGATATGATAGCGTCAGCACATTGTCTAGTCCTGTCTGTGATATGATAACGTCATCACATTGTCTAGTCCTGTCAATGATATGATAGCGTCATCACATTGTCTAGTCCTGTCTGTGATATGGTAGCGTCATCATATTGTCTAGTGACTGTCTGTGATACGATAGCGTCATCACATTGTCTAGTGACTGTCTATGATACGATAGCGTCATCATATTGTCTAGTCCTGTCTGTGATATGATAGCGTCATCACATTGTCTAGACCTGTCTGTGGTATGATAGCGACATCACATTGTCTAGTCCTCTCTGTAATATGATAGCGTCATCACATAGTCTAGTATTGTCTGTGATATGATAGCGTCATCACATTGTCTAAACCTGTCTGTGATATGATAGCGTCATCACATTGTCTAGTGATTGTCTGTGATATGATTGCGTCATTACATTGTATAGTCCTGTCTGTGATATGATAGCGTCATCACATTGTCTAAACCTGTCTGCGGTATGATAACGTCATCACATTGTCTAGACCTGCCTGTGGTATGATAGCGTCATCACATTGTCTAGTCCTGTCTGTGATATAATAGCGTCATCACATTGTCTAGTATTGTTTGTGATATGATAGCGGCATCACATTGTCTAAACCTGTCTGTGATATGATAGCGTCATCACATTGTCTAGTGACTGTCTGTGATATGATAGCGCCATCTCATTGTCTAGTCCTGTCTGTGATATGATAGCGCCATCACATTTTATAGACCTGTCTGTGATATGATAGCGTCATAAAATTGTCTTGTCCTGTCTGTGATATGATAGCGTCATCACATTGTCTAGTCCTGTCTATGATATGATAGCGTCATCACATTGTCTATTCCTGTCTGTGATATGATAGCGTCATCACATTGTCTAGATCTGTCTGTGATATGATAGCGCCATCACATTGTCTAGACCTGTTTGTGATATGATAGCGTCATCACATTGTCTAGACATGTCTGTGATATGATAGCGTCATCACATTGTCTAGTGACTGTCTGTGATATGAAAGCGTCATCACATTGTCTAGAGCTGTCTGTGATATGATAGCGGCATGACATTTTCTAGACCTGTCTGTGATATGATAGCGTCAGCACATTGTCTAGTCCTGGCTGTGATATGTTAGCGTCATCATATTGTCTAGTGACTGTCTGTGATATGATAGCGTCATCACATTGTCTAGACCTTTCTGTGGTATGATATCGTCATCACATTGTCTAGACCTGTCTGTGATATGATAGCGTCATCACATTGTCTAGACCTGTCTGTGATATGATAGCGTCATCACATTGTCTAGACATGTCTGTGATATGATAGCGTCATCACATTGTCTAGTTACTGTATGTGATATGATAGCGTCATCACATTGTCTAGTTGTGTCTATGATATGATAGCGTCATCACATTGTCTAATCCTGTCTGTGATATGTTAGCGTCATCATATTGTCTAGTGACTGTCTGTGATATGATAGCGTCATCACATTGTCTAGACCTGTCTGTGATATGATAGCGGCATCACATTGTCTAGACCTATCTGTGATATGATAGCGTCATCACATTGTCTAGTGACTGTCTGTGATATGATAGCGTCATCACATTGTCTAGTCCTGTCTGTGATATGACAGCGTCATTACATTGTCTAGTGACAGTCTGTGATATGATAGCGTCATCACATTGTCTAGTGACTGTCTGTGATATAATAGCGTTATCACATTTTCTAGTGACTGTCTGTGATATGATAGCGTCATCACATTTTCTAGACCTGTCTATGATATGATAGCGTCATCACATTGTCTAGTGACTGACTGTGATATGATAGCGTCATCACATTTTCCAGTGACTGTCTGTGATATGATTGCGTCATCACATTGTCTAGTGACTGTCTGTGATATGATAGCGTCATCACATTGTCTAGTGACTGTCTGTGATATGATAGCTTCATCACATTGTCTAGTGACTGTCTGTGATATTATAGCGTCATCACATTGTCTAGACGTTTCTATGATATGATAGCGTCATCACATTGTCTAGTGACTGTCTGTGATATGATAGCGTCATCACATTGTCTAGTGACTGTCTGTGATATGATAGCGTCATCACATTGTCTAGTAACTGTCTGTGATATGATAGCGTCATCACATTGTCTAGTGACTGTCTGTGATATGATAGCGTCATCACATTGTCTAGACCTGTCTGTGATATGATAGCGTCATCACATTGACTAGTCCTTTCTGTGATATGATAGCTTCATCACATTGTCTAGTGACTGTCTGTGATATGATAGCGTCATCACATTGTCTAGACCTGCCTGTGATATGATAGCGGCATCACATTGTCTAGACCTGTCTGTAATATGATAGCGTCATCACATTGTCTAGTCCTTTCTGTAATATGATAGCGTCATCACATTGTCTAGTCCTGTCTGTGATATGTTAGCGTCATCACATTGTCTAGTGACTGTCTGGGATATGATAGCGTCATCACATTGATTAGTCCTGTCTGTGGTATGATAGCGTGATCACATTGTCTAGTGACTGTCTGTGATATGATAGCGTCATCACATTGTTTAGTGACTGTCTGTGATACGATAGCGTCATCACACTGTCTAGTGACTGTCTGTGATACGATAGCGTCATCATATTGTCTAGTCCTGTCTGTGATATGATAGCGTCATCACATTGTCTAGACCTGTCTGTGGTATGATAGCGACATCACATTGTCTAGTCCTCTCTGTAATATGATAGCGTCATCACATTGTCTAGTATTGTCTGTGATATGATAGCGTCATCACATTGTCTAAACCTGTCTGTGATATGATAGCGTCATCACATTGTCTAGTGATTGTCTGTGATATGATTGCGTCATTACATTGTCTAGTCCTGTCTGTGATATGATAGCGTCATCACATTGTCTAAACCTGTCTGTGATATGATAGCGTCATCACAATGTCTAGTGACTGTCTGTGATATGATAGCGCCATCACATTGTCTAGTCCTGTCTGTGATATGATAGCGCCATCACATTTTATAGACCTGTATGTGATATGATAGCGGCATAAAATTGTCTTGTCCTGTTTGTGATATGATAGCGTCATCACATTGTCTAGACATGTCTGTGATATGATAGCGTCATCAGATTGTCTAGTGACTGTCTGTGATATGAAAGCGTCATCACATTGTCTAGACCTGTCTGTGATATGATAGCGGCATGACATTTTCTAGACCTGTCTGTGATATGATAGCGTCAGCACATTGTCTAGTGACTGTATGTGATATGATAGCGTCATCACATTGTCTAGTTGTGTCTATGATATGATAGCGTCATCACGTTGTCTAGTCCTGTCTGCGATATGTTAGCGTCATCATATTGTCTAGTGACTGTCTGTGATATGATAGCGTCATCACATTGTCTAGACCTGTCTGTGATATGATAGCGGCATCACATTGTCTAGACCTATCTGTGATATGATAGCGTCATCACATTGTCTAGTGACTGTCTGTGATATGATAGCGTCATCACATTGTCTAGTCCTGTCTGTGATATGATAGCGTCATTACATTGTCTAGTGACAGTCTGTGATATGATAGCGTCATCACATTGTCTAGTGACTGTCGGTGATATAATAGCGTTATCAAATTTTCTAGTGACTGTCTGTGATATGATAGCGTCATCACATTGTCTAGACCTATCTATGATATGATAGCTTCATCACATTGTCTAGTGACTGTCTGTGATATGATAGCGTCATCACATTGTCCAGTGACTGTCTGTGATATGATTGCGTCATCAAATTGTCTAGTGACTGTCTGTGATATGATAGCGTCATCACATTGTCTAGTGACTGTCTGTGATATGATAGCTTCATTACATTGTCTAGTGACTGTCTGTGATATTATAGCGTCATCACATTGTCTAGATCTTTCTATGATATGATAGCGTCATCACATTGTCTAGTGACTCTCTGTGATGTGATAGCGTCATCACATTGTCTAGTGACTGTCTGTGATATGATAGCGTCATCACATTGTCTAGTAACTGTCTGTGATATTATAGCGTCATCACATTGTCTAGACCTTTCTATGATATGATAGCGTCATCACATTGTCTAGTGACTCTCTGTGATGTGATAGCGTCATCACATTGTCTAGTGACTGTCTGTGATATGATAGCGTCATCATATTGCCTAGTGACTGTCTGTGATATGATAGCGTAATCACATTGTCTAGTCGTGTCTGTGGTATGATAACGACATCACATTGTCTAGTCCTCTCTGTGATATGATAGCGTCATCACATTGTCTAGTATTGTCTGTGATATGATAGCGTCATCACATTGTCTAAACCTGTCTGTGATATGATAGCGTCATCACATTGTCTAGTGACTGTCTGTGATGTGATTGCGTCATTACATTGTCTAGTCCTGTCTGTGATATAATAGCGTCATCACATTGTCTAAACCTGTCTGCGGTATAATAGCGTCATCACATTGTCTAGACCTGTCTGTGGTATGATAGTGTCATCACATTGTCTAGTCCTGTCTGTGACATAATAGCGTCATCACATTGTCTAGTATTGTCTGTGATATGATAGCAGCATCACATTGTCTAAACCTGTCTGTGATATGATAGCGTCATCACATTGTCTAGTGACTGTCTGTGATATGAGAGCGCCATCACATTGTCTAGTCCTGTCTGTGATATGATAGCGCCATCACATTTTATAGACCTGTCTGTGATATGATAGCGTAATCACATTGTCTAGTCCTGTCTGTGATATGATAACGTCATCACATTGTTTAGTCCTGTCTATGATATGATAGCGTCATCACATTCTCTAGTCCTGTCTGTGATATGTTAGCGTCATCATATTGTCTAGTGACTGTCTGTGATATGATAGCGTCATCACATTGTCTAAACCTTTCTGTGATATGATAGCGTCATCACATTGTCTAGACCTGTCTGTGATATGATAGCGTCATCACATTGTCTAGATCTGTCTTTGATATGATAGCATCATCACATTGTCTAGACCTTTCTGTGATATGATAGCGTCATCATATTGTCTAGACATGTCTGTGATATGATAGCGTCATCACATTGTCTAGTGACTGTATGTGATATGATAGCGTCATCACATTGTCTAGACCTGTCTGTGATATGATAGCGGCATGACATTTTCTAGACCTGTCTGTGATATGATAGCGTCATCACATTGTCTAGTGACTGTATGTGATATGATAGCGTCATCACATTGTCTAGTTGTGTCTATGATATGATAGCGTCATCACATTGTCTAGTTACTGTATGTGATATGATAGCGTCATCACATTGTCTAGTTGTGTCTATGATATGATAGCGTCATCACATTGTCTAGTCCTGTCTGTGATATGTTAGCGTCATCATATTGTCTAGTGACTGTCTGTGATATGATAGCGTCATCACATTGTCTAGACCTGTCTGTGATATGATAGCGGCATCACATTGTCTAGACCTATCTGTGATATGATAGCGTCATCACATTGTCTAGTGACTGTCTGTGATATGATAGCGTCATCACATTGTCTAGTCCTGTCTGTGATATGACAGCGTCATTACATTGTCTAGTGACAGTTTGTGATATGATAGCGTCATCACATTGTCTAGTGACTGTCTGTGATATAATAGCGTTATCACATTTTCTAGTGACTGTCTGTGATATGATAGCGTCATCACATTTTCTAGACATGTCTGTGATATGATAGCGTCATCACATTGTCTAGACCTGTCTGTGGTATGATAGCGACATCACATTGTCTAGACCTGCCTGTGGTATTATAGCGTCATCACATTGTCTAGTATTGTCTGTGATATGATAGCGTCATCACATTGTCTAGTATTGTCTGTGATATGATAGCGGCATCACATTGTCTAAACCTGTCTGTGATATGATAGCGTCATCACATTGTCTAGTGACTGTCTGTGATATGATAGCGCCATCACATTGTCTAGTCCTGTCTGTGATATGATAGCGCCATCACATTTTATAGACCTGTCTGTGATATGATAGCGTCATAAAATTGTCTTGTCCTGTCTGTGATATGATAGCGTCATCACATTGTCTAGTCCTGTCTATGATATGATAGCGTCATCACATTGTCTATTCCTGTCTGTGATATGATAGCGTCATCACATTGTCTAGATCTGTCTGTGATATGATAGCGCCATCACATTGTCTAGACATGTTTGTGATATGATAGCGTCATCACATTGTCTAGACATGTCTGTGATATGATAGCGTCATCACATTGTCTAGTGACTGTCTGTGATATGAAAGCGTCATCACATTGTCTAGACCTGTCTGTGATATGATAGCGGCATGACATTTTCTAGACCTGTCTGTGATATGATAGCATCAGCACATTGTCTAGTCCTGTCTGTGATATGATAACGTCATCACATTGTCTAGTCCTGTCTATGATATGATAGCGTCATCACATTGTCTAGTCCTGTCTGTGATATGGTAGCGTCATCATATTGTCTAGTGACTGTCTGTGATACGATAGCGTCAACATATTGTCTAGTCCTGTCTGTGATATGATAGCGTCATCACATTGTCTAGACCTGTCTGTGGTATGATAGCGACATCACATTGTCTAGTACTCTCTGTAATATGATAGCGTCATCACATTGTCTAGTATTGTCTGTGATATGATAGCGTCATCACATTGTCTAAACCTGTCTGTGATATGATAGCGTCATCACATTGTCTAGTGATTGTCTGTGGTATGATAGCGACATCACATTGTCTAGACCTGCCTGTGGTATTATAGCGTCATCACATTGTCTAGTATTGTCTGTGATATGATAGCGTCATCACATTGTCTAGTATTGTCTGTGATATGATAGCGGCATCACATTGTCTAAACCTGTCTGTGATATGATAGCGCCATCACATTGTCTAGTCCTGTCTGTGATATGATAGCGCCATCAGATTTTATAGACCTGTCTGTGATATGATAGCGTCATAAAATTGTCTTGTCCTGTCTGTGATATGATAGCGTCATCATATTGTCTAGTCCTGTCTATGATATGATAGCGTCATCGCATTGTCTATTCCTGTCTGTGATATGATAGCGTCATCACATTGTCTAGATCTGTCTGTGATATCATAGCGCCATCACATTGTCTAGACCTGTTTGTGATATGATAGCGTCATCACATTGTCTAGACATGTCTGTGATATGATAGCGTCATCACATTGTCTAGTGACTGTCTGTGATATGAAAGCGTCATCACATTGTGTAGACCTGTCTGTGATATGATAGCGGCATGACATTTTCTAGACCTGTCTGTGATATGCTAGCGTCAGCACATTGTCTAGTCCTGTCTGTGATATGATAACGTCATCACATTGTCTAGTCCTGTCAATGATATGATAGCGTCATCACATTGTCTAGTCCTGTCTGTGATATGGTAGCGTCATCATATTGTCTAGTGACTGTCTGTGATACGATAGCGTCATCACATTGTCTAGTGACTGTCTGTGATACGATAGCGTCATCATATTGTCTAGTCCTGTCTGTGATATGATAGCGTCATCACATTGTCTAGACCTGTCTGTGGTATGATAGCGACATCACATTGTCTAGTCCTCTCTGTAATATGATAGCGTCATCACATAGTCTAGTATTGTCTGTGATATGATAGCGTCATCACATTGTCTAAACCTGTCTGTGATATGATAGCGTCATCACATTGTCTAGTGATTGTCTGTGATATGATTGCGTCATTACATTGTCTAGTCCTGTCTGTGATATGATAGCGTCATCACATTGTCTAAACCTGTCTGCGGTATGATAACGTCATCACATTGTCTAGACCTGCCTGTGGTATGATATCGTCATCACATTGTCTAGTCCTGTCTGTGATATAATAGCGTCATCACATTGTCTAGTATTGTCTGTGATATGATAGCGGCATCACATTGTCTAAACCTGTCTGTGATATGATAGCGTCATCACATTGTCTAGTGACTGTCTGTGATATGATAGCGCCATCTCATTGTCTAGTCCTGTCTGTGATATGATAGCGCCATCACATTTTATATACCTGTCTGTGATATGATAGCGTCATAAAATTGTCTTGTCCTGTCTGTGATATGATAGCGTCATCACATTGTCTAGTCCTGTCTATGATATGATAGCGTCATCACATTGTCTAGACCTTTCTGTGGTATGATATCGTCATCACATTGTCTAGACCTGTCTGTGATATGATAGCGTCATCACATTGTCTAGACCTGTCTGTGATATGATAGCGTCATCACATTGTCTAGACATGTCTGTGATATGATAGCGTCATCACATTGTCTAGTTACTGTATGTGATATGATAGCGTCATCACATTGTCTAGTTGTGTCTATGATATGATAGCGTCATCACATTGTCTAGTCCTGTCTGTGATATGTTAGCGTCATCATATTGTCTAGTGACTGTCTGTGATATGATAGCGTCATCACATTGTCTAGACCTGTCTGTGATATGATAGCGGCATCACATTGTCTAGACCTATCTGTGATATGATAGCGTCATCACATTGTCTAGTGACTGTCTGTGATATGATAGCGTCATCACATTGTCTAGTCCTGTCTGTGATATGACAGCGTCATTACATTGTCTAGTGACAGTCTGTGATATGATAGCGTCATCACATTGTCTAGTGACTGTCTGTGATATAATAGCGTTATCACATTTTCTAGTGACTGTCTGTGATATGATAGCGTCATCACATTTTCTAGACCTGTCTATGATATGATAGCGTCATCACATTGTCTAGTGACTGACTGTGATATGATAGCGTCATCACATTTTCCAGTGACTGTCTGTGATATGATTGCGTCATCACATTGTCTAGTGACTGTCTGTGATATGATAGCGTCATCACATTGTCTAGTGACTGTCTGTGATATGATAGCTTCATCACATTGTCTAGTGACTGTCTGTGATATTATAGCGTCATCACATTGTCTAGACGTTTCTATGATATGATAGCGGCATCACATTGTCTAGTGACTGTCTGTGATATGATAGCGTCATCACATTGTCTAGTGACTGTCTGTGATATGATAGCGTCATCACATTGTCTAGTAACTGTCTGTGATATGATAGCGTCATCACATTGTCTAGTGACTGTCTGTGATATGATAGCGTCATCACATTGTCTAGACCTGTCTGTGATATGATAGCGTCATCACATTGACTAGTCCTTTCTGTGATATGATAGCTTCATCACATTGTTTAGTGACTGTCTGTGATATGATAGCGTCATCACATTGTCTAGACCTATCTGTAATATGATAGCGTCATCATATTGCCTAGTGAATGTCTGTGATATGATAGCGTAATCACATTGTCTAGTCGTTTCTGTGATATGATAGCGTCATCACATTGTCTAGACCTGTCTGTAATATGATAGCGTCATCACATTGTCTAGTCCTTTCTGTAATATGATAGCGTCATCACATTGTCTAGTCCTGTCTGTGATATGTTAGCGTCATCACATTGTCTAGTGACTGTCTGGGATATGATAGCGTCATCACATTGATTAGTCCTGTCTGTGGTATGATAGCGTGATCACATTGTCTAGTGACTGTCTGTGATATGATAGCGTCATCACATTGTTTAGTGACTGTCTGTGATACGATAGCGTCATCACACTGTCTAGTGACTGTCTGTGATACGATAGCGTCATCATATTGTCTAGTCCTGTCTGTGATATGATAGCGTCATCACATTGTCTAGACCTGTCTGTGGTATGATAGCGACATCACATTGTCTAGTCCTCTCTGTAATATGATAGCGTCATCACATTGTCTAGTATTGTCTGTGATATGATAGCGTCATCACATTGTCTAAACCTGTCTGTGATATGATAGCGTCATCACATTGTCTAGTGATTGTCTGTGATATGATTGCGTCATTACATTGTCTAGTCCTGTCTGTGATATGATAGCGTCATCACATTGTCTAAATCTGTCTGTGATATGATAGCGTCATCACAATGTCTAGTGACTGTCTGTGATATGATAGCGCCATCACATTGTCTAGTCCTGTCTGTGATATGATAGCGCCATCACATTTTATAGACATGTATGTGATATGATAGCGTCATAAAATTGTCTTGTCCTGTTTGTGATATGATAGCGTCATCACATTGTCTAGACATGTCTGTGATATGATAGCGTCATCAGATTGTCTAGTGACTGTCTGTGATATGAAAGCGTCATCACATTGTCTAGACCTGTCTGTGATATGATAGCGGCATGACATTTTCTAGACCTGTCTGTGATATGATAGCGTCAGCACATTGTCTAGTGACTGTATGTGATATGATAGCGTCATCACATTGTCTAGTTGTGTCTATGATATGATAGCGTCATCACGTTGTCTAGTCCTGTCTGCGATATGTTAGCGTCATCATATTGTCTAGTGACTGTCTGTGATATGATAGCGTCATCACATTGTCTAGACCTGTCTGTGATATGATAGCGGCATCACATTGTCTAGACCTTTCTGTGATATGATAGCGTCATCACATTGTCTAGACCTATCTGTGATATGATAGCGTCATCACATTGTCTAGACCTGTCTGTGATATGATAGCGGCATCACATTGTCTAGACCTGTCTGTGATATGATAGCGGCATCACATTGTCTAGTGACTGTCTGTGATATGATAGCGTCATCACATTGTCTAGTCCTGTCTGTGATATGATAGCGTCATTACATTGTCTAGTGACAGTCTGTGATATGATAGCGTCATCACATTGTCTAGTGACTATCGGTGATATAATAGCGTTATCAAATTTTCTAGTGACTGTCTGTGATATGATAGCGTCATCACATTGTCTAGACCTATCTATGATATGATAGCTTCATCACATTGTCTAGTGACTGTCTGTGATATGATAGCGTCATCACATTGTCCAGTGACTGTCTGTGATATGATTGCGTCATCAAATTGTCTAGTGACTGTCTGTGATATGATAGCGTCATCACATTGTCTAGTGACTGTCTGTGATATGATAGCTTCATTACATTGTCTAGTGACTGTCTGTGATATTATAGCGTCATCACATTGTCTAGATCTTTCTATGATATGATAGCGTCATCACATTGTCTAGTGACTCTCTGTGATGTGATAGCGTCATCACATTGTCTAGTGACTGTCTGTGATATGATAGCGTCATCACATTGTCTAGTAACTGTCTGTGATATTATAGCGTCATCACATTGTCTAGACCTTTCTATGATATGATAGCGTCATCACATTGTCTAGTGACTCTCTGTGATGTGATAGCGTCATCACATTGTCTAGTGACTGTCTGTGATATGATAGCGTCATCATATTGCCTAGTGACTGTCTGTGATATGATAGCGTGATCACATTGTCTAGTCGTGTCTGTGGTATGATAACGACATCACATTGTCTAGTCCTCTCTGTGATATGATAGCGTCATCACATTGTCTAGTATTGTCTGTGATATGATAGCGTCATCACATTGTCTAAACCTGTCTGTGATATGATAGCGTCATCACATTGTCTAGTGACTGTCTGTGATGTGATTGCGTCATTACATTGTCTAGTCCTGTCTGTGATATAATAGCGTCATCACATTGTCTAAACCTGTCTGCGGTATAATAGCGTCATCACATTGTCTAGACCTGTCTGTGGTATGATAGTGTCATCACATTGTCTAGTCCTGTCTGTGACATAATAGCGTCATCACATTGTCTAGTATTGTCTGTGATATGATAGCAGCATCACATTGTCTAAACCTGTCTGTGATATGATAGCGTCATCACATTGTCTAGTGACTGTCTGTGATATGAGAGCGCCATCACATTGTCTAGTCCTGTCTGTGATATGATAGCGCCATCACATTTTATAGACCTGTCTGTGATATGATAGCGTAATCACATTGTCTAGTCCTGTCTGTGATATGATAACGTCATCACATTGTTTAGTCCTGTCTATGATATGATAGCGTCATCACATTCTCTAGTCCTGTCTGTGATATGTTAGCGTCATCATATTGTCTAGTGACTGTCTGTGATATGATAGCGTCATCACATTGTCTAAACCTTTCTGTGATATGATAGCGTCATCACATTGTCTAGACCTGTCTGTGATATGATAGCGTCATCACATTGTCTAGATCTGTCTTTGATATGATAGCATCATCACATTGTCTAGACCTTTCTGTGATATGATAGCGTCATCATATTGTCTAGACATGTCTGTGATATGATAGCGTCATCACATTGTCTAGTGACTGTATGTGATATGATAGCGTCATCACATTGTCTAGACCTGTCTGTGATATGATAGCGGCATGACATTTTCTAGACCTGTCTGTGATATGATAGCGTCATCACATTGTCTAGTGACTGTATGTGATATGATAGCGTCATCACATTGTCTAGTTGTGTCTATGATATTTTAGCGTCATCACATTGTCTAGTCCTGTCTGTGATATGTTAGCGTCATCATATTGTCTAGTGACTGTCTGTGATATGATAGCGGCATCACATTGTCTAGACCTATCTGTGATATGATAGCGTCATCACAATGTCTAGTGACTGTCTGTGATATGATAGCGTCATCACATTGTCTAGTCCTGTCTGTGATATGACAGCGTCATTACATTGTCTAGTGACAGTCTGTGATATGATAGCGTCATCACATTGTCTAGTGACTGTCTGTGATATAATATCGTCATCACATTTTCTAGTGACTGTCTGTGATATGATAGCGTCATCACATTGTCTAGACCTGTCTATGATATGATAGCGTCATCACATTGTCTAGTGACTGTCTGTGATATGATAGCGTCATCACATTGTCCAGTGACTGTCTGTGATATGATTGCGTCATCACATTGTCTAGTGACTGTCTGTGATATGATAGCGTCATCACATTGTCTAGTGACTGTCTGTGATATGATAGCTTCATCACATTGTCTAGTGACTGTCTGTGATATTATAGCATCATCATATTGTCTAGACCTTTCTATGATATGATAGCGTCATCACATTGTCTAGTGACTGTCTGTGATATGATAGCGTCATCACATTGTCTAGTGACTGTCTGTGATATGATAGCGTCATCACATTGTCTAGTAACTGTCTGTGATATGATAGCGTCATCACATTGTCTAGTGACTGTCTGTGATATGATAGCGTCATCACATTGTCTAGACCTGTCTGTGATATGATAGCGTCATCACATTGACTAGTCCTTTCTGTGATATGATAGCTTCATCACATTGTCTAATGACTGTCTGTGATATGATAGCGTCATCACATTGTCTAGACCTGTCTATGTTATGATAGCGGCATCATATTGCCTAGTGACTGTCTGTGATATGATAGCGTAATCACATTGTCTAGTCGTGTCTGTGATATGATAGCGTCATCACATTGTCTAGACCTGTCTGTAATATGATAGCGTCATCACATTGTCTAGTCCTTTCTGTGATATGATAGCGTCATCACATTGTCTAGTCCTGTCTGTGATATGTTAGCGTCATCACATTGTCTAGTGACTGTCTGGGATATGATAGCGTCATCACATTGATTAGTCCTGTCTATGATATGATAGCGTCATCACATTGACTATTCCTGTCTGTGATATGATAGCGTCATCACATTGTCTAGATCTGTCTGTGATATGATAGCGCCATCACATTGTCTAGATCTGTCTGTGATATGATAGCGTCATCACATTGTCTAGACATGTCTGTGATATGATAGCGTCATCACATTGTCTAGTGACTGTCTGTGATATGAAAGCGTCATCACATTGTCTAGACCTGTCTGTGATATGATAGCGGCATGACATTTTCTAGACCTGTCTGTGATATGATAGCGTCAGCACATTGTCTAGTGACTGTATGTGATATGATAGCGTCATCACATTGTCTAGTTGTGTCTATGATATGATAGCGTCATCACATTGTCTAGTCCTGTCTGCGATATGTTAGCGTCATCATATTGTCTAGTGACTGTCTGTGATATGATAGCGTCATCACATTGTCTAGACCTGTCTGTGATATGATAGAGGCATCAAATTGTCTAGACCTATCTGTGATATGATAGCGTCATCACATTGTCTAAACCTTTCTGTGATATGATAGCGTCATCACATTGTCTAGACCTGTCTGTGATATGATAGCGTCATCACATTGTCTAGATCTGTCTTTGATATGATAGCGTCATCACATTGTCTAGACCTTTCTGTGATATGATAGCGTCATCATATTGTCTAGACATGTCTGTGATATGATAGCGTCATCACATTGTCTAGTGACTGTATGTGATATGATAGCGTCATCACATTGTCTAGACCTGTCTGTGATATGATAGCGGCATGACATTTTCTAGACCTGTCTGTGATATGATAGCGTCATCACATTGTCTAGTGACTGTATGTGATATGATAGCGTCATCACATTGTCTAGTTGTGTCTATGATATGATAGCGTCATCACATTGTCTAGTCCTGTCTGTGATATGTTAGCGTCATCATATTGTCTAGTGACTGTCTGTGATATGATATCGGCATCACATTGTCTAGACCTATCTGTGATATGATAGCGTCATCACAATGTCTAGTGACTGTCTGTGATATGATAGCTTCATCACATTGTCTAGTCCTGTCTGTGATATGACAGCGTCATTACATTGTCTAGTGACAGTCTGTGATATGATAGCGTCATCACATTGTCTAGTGACTGTCTGTGATATAATATCGTCATCACATTGTTTAGTGACTGTCTGTGATACGATAGCGTCATCACACTGTCTAGTGACTGTCTGTGATACGATAGCGTCATCATATTGTCTAGTCCTGTCTGTGATATGATAGCGTCATCACATTGTCTAGACCTGTCTGTGGTATGATAGCGACATCACATTGTCTAAACCTGTCTGTGATATGATAGCGTCATCACATTGTCTAGTGATTGTCTGTGATATGATTGCGTCATTACATTGTCTAGTCCTGTCTGTGATATGATAGCGTCATCACATTGTCTAAACCTGTCTGTGATATGATAGCGTCATCACAATGTCTAGTGACTGTCTGTGATATGATAGCGCCATCACATTGTCTAGTCCTGTCTGTGATATGATAGCGCCATCACATTTTATAGACCTGTATGTGATATGATAGCGGCATAAAATTGTCTTGTCCTGTTTGTGATATGATAGCGTCATCACATTGTCTAGACATGTCTGTGATATGATAGCGGCATCACATTGTCTAGACCTATCTGTGATATGATAGCGTCATCACATTGTCTAGTGACTGTCTGTGATATGATAGCGTCATCACATTGTCTAGTCCTGTCTGTGATATGATAGCGTCATTACATTGTCTAGTGACAGTCTGTGATATGATAGCGTCATCACATTGTCTAGTGACTGTCGGTGATATAATAGCGTTATCAAATTTTCTAGTGACTGTCTGTGATATGATAGCGTCATCACATTGTCTAGACCTATCTATGATATGATAGCTTCATCACATTGTCTAGTGACTGTCTGTGATATGATAGCGTCATCACATTGTCCAGTGACTGTCTGTGATATGATTGCGTCATCAAATTGTCTAGTGACTGTCTGTGATATGATAGCGTCATCACATTGTCTAGTGACTGTCTGTGATATGATAGCTTCATTACATTGTCTAGTGACTGTCTGTGATATTATAGCGTCATCACATTGTCTAGATCTTTCTATGATATGATAGCGTCATCACATTGTCTAGTGACTCTCTGTGATGTGATAGCGTCATCACATTGTCTAGTGACTGTCTGTGATATGATAGCGTCATCACATTGTCTAGTAACTGTCTGTGATATTATAGCGTCATCACATTGTCTAGACCTTTCTATGATATGATAGCGTCATCACATTGTCTAGTGACTCTCTGTGATGTGATAGCGTCATCACATTGTCTAGTGACTGTCTGTGATATGATAGCGTCATCATATTGCCTAGTGACTGTCTGTGATATGATAGCGTAATCACATTGTCTAGTCGTGTCTGTGGTATGATAACGACATCACATTGTCTAGTCCTCTCTGTGATATGATAGCGTCATCACATTGTCTAGTATTGTCTGTGATATGATAGCGTCATCACATTGTCTAAACCTGTCTGTGATATGATAGCGTCATCACATTGTCTAGTGACTGTCTGTGATGTGATTGCGTCATTACATTGTCTAGTCCTGTCTGTGATATAATAGCGTCATCACATTGTCTAAACCTGTCTGCGGTATAATAGCGTCATCACATTGTCTAGACCTGTCTGTGGTATGATAGTGTCATCACATTGTCTAGTCCTGTCTGTGACATAATAGCGTCATCACATTGTCTAGTATTGTCTGTGATATGATAGCAGCATCACATTGTCTAAACCTGTCTGTGATATGATAGCGTCATCACATTGTCTAGTGACTGTCTGTGATATGAGAGCGCCATCACATTGTCTAGTCCTGTCTGTGATATGATAGCGCCATCACATTTTATAGACCTGTCTGTGATATGATAGCGTAATCACATTGTCTAGTCCTGTCTGTGATATGATAACGTCATCACATTGTTTAGTCCTGTCTATGATATGATAGCGTCATCACATTCTCTAGTCCTGTCTGTGATATGTTAGCGTCATCATATTGTCTAGTGACTGTCTGTGATATGATAGCGTCATCACATTGTCTAAACCTTTCTGTGATATGATAGCGTCATCACATTGTCTAGACCTGTCTGTGATATGATAGCGTCATCACATTGTCTAGATCTGTCTTTGATATGATAGCATCATCACATTGTCTAGACCTTTCTGTGATATGATAGCGTCATCATATTGTCTAGACATGTCTGTGATATGATAGCGTCATCACATTGTCTAGTGACTGTATGTGATATGATAGCGTCATCACATTGTCTAGACCTGTCTGTGATATGATAGCGGCATGACATTTTCTAGACCTGTCTGTGATATGATAGCGTCATCACATTGTCTAGTGACTGTATGTGATATGATAGCGTCATCACATTGTCTAGTTGTGTCTATGATATGATAGCGTCATCACATTGTCTAGTTACTGTATGTGATATGATAGCGTCATCACATTGTCTAGTTGTGTCTATGATATTATAGCGTCATCACATTGTCTAGTCCTGTCTGTGATATGTTAGCGTCATCATATTGTCTAGTGACTGTCTGTGATATGATAGCGTCATCACATTGTCTAGACCTGTCTGTGATATGATAGCGGCATCACATTGTCTAGACCTATCTGTGATATGATAGCGTCATCACATTGTCTAGTGACTGTCTGTGATATGATAGCGTCATCACATTGTCTAGTCCTGTCTGTGATATGACAGCGTCATTACATTGTCTAGTGATAGTTTGTGATATGATAGCGTCATCACATTGTCTAGTGACTGTCTGTGATATAATAGCGTTATCACATTTTCTAGTGACTGTCTGTGATATGATAGCGTCATCACATTTTCTAGACATGTCTGTGATATGATAGCGTCATCACATTGTCTAGACCTGTCTGTGGTATGATAGCGACATCACATTGTCTAGACCTGCCTGTGGTATTATAGCGTCATCACATTGTCTAGTATTGTCTGTGATATGATAGCGTCATCACATTGTCTAGTATTGTCTGTGATATGATAGCGGCATCACATTGTCTAAACCTGTCTGTGATATGATAGCGTCATCACATTGTCTAGTGACTGTCTGTGATATGATAGCGCCATCACATTGTCTAGTCCTGTCTGTGATATGATAGCGCCATCACATTTTATAGACCTGTCTGTGATATGATAGCGTCATAAAATTGTCTTGTCCTGTCTGTGATATGATAGCGTCATCACATTGTCTAGTCCTGTCTATGATATGATAGCGTCATCACATTGTCTATTCCTGTCTGTGATATGATAGCGTCATCACATTGTCTAGATCTGTCTGTGATATGATAGCGCCATCACATTGTCTAGACATGTTTGTGATATGATAGCGTCATCACATTGTCTAGACATGTCTGTGATATGATAGCGTCATCACATTGTCTAGTGACTGTCTGTGATATGAAAGCGTCATCACATTGTCTAGACCTGTCTGTGATATGATAGCGGCATGACATTTCCTAGACCTGTCTGTGATATGATAGCGTCAGCACATTGTCTAGTCCTGTCTGTGATATGATAACGTCATCACATTGTCTAGTCCTGTCTATGATATGATAGCGTCATCACATTGTCTAGTCCTGTCTGTGATATGGTAGCGTCATCATATTGTCTAGTGACTGTCTGTGATACGATAGCGTCAACATATTGTCTAGTCCTGTCTGTGATATGATAGCGTCATCACATTGTCTAGACCTGTCTGTGGTATGATAGCGACATCACATTGTCTAGTACTTTCTGTAATATGATAGCGTCATCACATTGTCTAGTATTGTCTGTGATATGATAGCGTCATCACATTGTCTAAACCTGTCTGTGATATGATAGCGTCATCACATTGTCTAGTGATTGTCTGTGATATGATTGCGTCATTACATTGTCTAGTCCTGTCTGTGATATGATAGCGTCATCACATTGTCTAAACCTGTCTGCGGTATGATAACGTCATCACATTGTCTAGACCTGCCTGTGGTATGATAGCGTCATCACATTGTCTAGTCCTGTCTGTGATATAATAGCGTCATCACATTGTCTAGTATTGTCTGTGATATGATAGCGTCATCACATTGTCTAGTTGTGTCTATGATATGATAGCGTCATCACATTGTCTAGTCCTGTCTGTGATATGTTAGCGTCATCATATTGTCTAGTGACTATCTATGATATGATAGCGTCATCACATTGTCTAGACCTGTCTGTGATATGATAGCGGCATCACATTGTCTAGACCTATCTGTGATATGATAGCGTCATCACATTGTCTAGTGACTGTCTGTGATATGATAGCGTCATCACATTGTCTAGTCCTGTCTGTGATATGACAGCGTCATTACATTGTCTAGTGACAGTTTGTGATATGATAGCGTCATCACATTGTCTAGTGACTGTCTGTGATATAATAGCGTTATCACATTTTCTAGTGACTGTCTGTGATATGATAGCGTCATCACATTGTCTAGTATTGTCTGTGATATGATAGCGTCATCACATTGTCTAGTATTGTCTGTGATATGATAGCGGCATCACATTGTCTAAACCTGTCTGTGATATGATAGCGCCATCACATTGTCTAGTCCTGTCTGTGATATGATAGCGCCATCACATTTTATAGACCTGTCTGTGATATGATAGCGTCATAAAATTGTCTTGTCCTGTCTGTGATATGATAGCGTCATCACATTGTCTAGTCCTGTCTATGATATGATAGCGTCATCACATTGTCTATTCCTGTCTGTGATATGATAGCGTCATCACATTGTCTAGATCTGTCTGTGATATGATAGCGCCATCACATTGTCTAGACCTGTTTGTGATATGATAGCGTCATCACATTGTCTAGACATGTCTGTGATATGATAGCGTCATCACATTGTCTAGTGTCTGTCTGTGATATGAAAGCGTCATCACATTGTGTAGACCTGTCTGTGATATGATAGCGGCATGACATTTTCTAGACCTGTCTGTGATATGATAGCGTCAGCACATTGTCTAGTCCTGTCTGTGATATGATAACGTCATCACATTGTCTAGTCCTGTCAATGATATGATAGCGTCATCACATTGTCTAGTCCTGTCTGTGATATGGTAGCGTCATCATATTGTCTAGTGACTGTCTGTGATACGATAGCGTCATCACATTGTCTAGTGACTGTCTGTGATACGATAGCGTCATCATATTGTCTAGTCCTGTCTGTGATATGATAGCGTCATCACATTGTCTAGACCTGTCTGTGGTATGATAGCGACATCACATTGTCTAGTCCTCTCTGTAATATGATAGCGTCATCACATAGTCTAGTATTGTCTGTGATATGATAGCGTCATCACATTGTCTAAACCTGTCTGTGATATGATAGCGTCATCACATTGTCTAGTGATTGTCTGTGATATGATTGCGTCATTACATTGTCTAGTCCTGTCTGTGATATGATAGCGTCATCACATTGTCTAAACCTGTCTGCGGTATGATAACGTCATCACATTGTCTAGACCTGCCTGTGGTATGATATCGTCATCACATTGTCTAGTCCTGTCTGTGATATAATAGCGTCATCACATTGTCTAGTATTGTCTGTGATATGATAGCGGCATCACATTGTCTAAACCTGTCTGTGATATGATAGCGTCATCACATTGTCTAGTGACTGTCTGTGATATGATAGCGCCATCTCATTGTCTAGTCCTGTCTGTGATATGATAGCGCCATCACATTTTATAGACCTGTCTGTGATATGATAGCGTCATAAAATTGTCTTGTCCTGTCTGTGATATGATAGCGTCATCACATTGTCTAGTCCTGTCTATGATATGATAGCGTCATCACATTGTCTATTCCTGTCTGTGATATGATAGCGTCATCACATTGTCTAGATCTGTCTGTGATATGATAGCGCCATCACATTGTCTAGACCTGTTTGTGATATGATAGCGTCATCACATTGTCTAGATATGTCTGTGATATGATAGCGTCATCACATTGTCTAGTGACTGTCTGTGATATGAAAGCGTCATCACATTGTCTAGACCTGTCTGTGATATGATAGCGGCATGACATTTTCTAGACCTGTCTGTGATATGATAGCGTCAGCACATTGTCTAGTCCTGGCTGTGATATGTTAGCGTCATCATATTGTCTAGTGACTGTCTGTGATATGATAGCGTCATCACATTGTCTAGACCTTTCTGTGGTATGATATCGTCATCACATTGTCTAGACCTGTCTGTGATATGAAAGCGTCATCACATTGTCTAGACCTGTCTGTGATATGATAGCGTCATCACATTGTCTAGACATGTCTGTGATATGATAGCGTCATCACATTGTCTAGTTACTGTATGTGATATGATAGCGTCATCACATTGTCTAGTTGTGTCTATGATATGATAGCGTCATCACATTGTCTAGTCCTGTCTGTGATATGTTAGCGTCATCATATTGTCTAGTGACTGTCTGTGATATGATAGCGTCATCACATTGTCTAGACCTGTCTGTGATATGATAGCGGCATCACATTGTCTAGACCTATCTGTGATATGATAGCGTCATCACATTGTCTAGTGACTGTCTGTGATATGATAGCGTCATCACATTGTCTAGTCCTGTCTGTGATATGACAGCGTCATTACATTGTCTAGTGACAGTCTGTGATATGATAGCGTCATCACATTGTCTAGTGACTGTCTGTGATATAATAGCGTTATCACATTTTCTAGTGACTGTCTGTGATATGATAGCGTCATCACATTTTCTAGACCTGTCTATGATATGATAGCGTCATCACATTGTCTAGTGACTGACTGTGATATGATAGCGTCATCACATTTTCCAGTGACTGTCTGTGATATGATTGCGTCATCACATTGTCTAGTGACTGTCTGTGATATGATAGCGTCATCACATTGTCTAGTGACTGTCTGTGATATGATAGCTTCATCACATTGTCTAGTGACTGTCTGTGATATTATAGCGTCATCACATTGTCTAGACGTTTCTATGATATGATAGCGTCATCACATTGTCTAGTGACTGTCTGTGATATGATAGCGTCATCACATTGTCTAGTGACTGTCTGTGATATGATAGCGTCATCACATTGTCTAGTAACTGTCTGTGATATGATAGCGTCATCACATTGTCTAGTGACTGTCTGTGATATGATAGCGTCATCACATTGTCTAGACCTGTCTGTGATATGATAGCGTCATCACATTGACTAGTCCTTTCTGTGATATGATAGCTTCATCACATTGTTTAGTGACTGTCTGTGATATGATAGCGTCATCACATTGTCTAGACCTGTCTGTAATATGATAGCGTCATCATATTGCCTAGTGAATGTCTGTGATATGATAGCGTAATCACATTGTCTAGTCCTTTCTGTAATATGATAGCGTCATCACATTGTCTAGTCCTGTCTGTGATATGTTAGCGTCATCACATTGTCTAGTGACTGTCTGGGATATGATAGCGTCATCACATTGATTAGTCCTGTCTGTGGTATGATAGCGTGATCACATTGTCTAGTGACTGTCTGTGATATGATAGCGTCATCAC
The DNA here is from genome assembly GCA_963921405.1 of Cepaea hortensis. Lineage (NCBI taxonomy): Eukaryota > Metazoa > Mollusca > Gastropoda > Stylommatophora > Helicidae > Cepaea > Cepaea hortensis. Next base: position 89,682,233 of record OY992895.1, on the reverse strand, counting down.
ATTGTTTAGTGACTGTCTGTGATACGATAGCGTCATCACACTGTCTAGTGACTGTCTGTGATACGATAGCGTCATCATATTGTCTAGTCCTGTCTGTGATATGATAGCGTCATCACATTGTCTAGACCTGTCTGTGGTATGATAGCGACATCACATTGTCTAGTCCTCTCTGTAATATGATAGCGTCATCACATTGTCTAGTATTGTCTGTGATATGATAGCGTCATCACATTGTCTAAACCTGTCTGTGATATGATAGCGTCATCACATTGTCTAGTGATTGTCTGTGATATGATTGCGTCATTACATTGTCTAGTCCTGTCTGTGATATGATAGCGTCATCACATTGTCTAAATCTGTCTGTGATATGATAGCGTCATCACAATGTCTAGTGACTGTCTGTGATATGATAGCGCCATCACATTGTCTAGTCCTGTCTGTGATATGATAGCGCCATCACATTTTATAGACCTGTATGTGATATGATAGCGTCATAAAATTGTCTTGTCCTGTTTGTGATATGATAGCGTCATCACATTGTCTAGACATGTCTGTGATATGATAGCGTCATCAGATTGTCTAGTGACTGTCTGTGATATGAAAGCGTCATCACATTGTCTAGACCTGTCTGTGATATGATAGCGGCATGACATTTTCTAGACCTGTCTGTGATATGATAGCGTCAGCACATTGTCTAGTGACTGTATGTGATATGATAGCGTCATCACATTGTCTAGTTGTGTCTATGATATGATAGCGTCATCACGTTGTCTAGTCCTGTCTGCGATATGTTAGCGTCATCATATTGTCTAGTGACTGTCTGTGATATGATAGCGTCATCACATTGTCTAGACCTGTCTGTGATATGATAGCGGCATCACATTGTCTAGACCTGTCTGTGATATGATAGCGTCATCACATTGTCTAGACCTATCTGTGATATGATAGCGTCATCACATTGTCTAGACCTGTCTGTGATATGATAGCGGCATCACATTGTCTAGACCTGTCTGTGATATGATAGCGGCATCACATTGTCTAGTGACTGTCTGTGATATGATAGCGTCATCACATTGTCTAGTCCTGTCTGTGATATGATAGCGTCATTACATTGTCTAGTGACAGTCTGTGATATGATAGCGTCATCACATTGTCTAGTGACTGTCGGTGATATAATAGCGTTATCAAATTTTCTAGTGACTGTCTGTGATATGATAGCGTCATCACATTGTCTAGACCTATCTATGATATGATAGCTTCATCACATTGTCTAGTGACTGTCTGTGATATGATAGCGTCATCACATTGTCCAGTGACTGTCTGTGATATGATAGCGTCATCATATTGCCTAGTGACTGTCTGTGATATGATAGCGTAATCACATTGTCTAGTCGTGTCTGTGGTATGATAACGACAACACATTGTCTAGTCCTCTCTGTGATATGATAGCGTCATCACATTGTCTAGTATTGTCTGTGATATGATAGCGTCATCACATTGTCTAAACCTGTCTGTGATATGATAGCGTCATCACATTGTCTAGTGACTGTCTGTGATGTGATTGCGTCATTACATTGTCTAGTCCTGTCTGTGATATAATAGCGTCATCACATTGTCTAAACCTGTCTGCGGTATAATAGCGTCATCACATTGTCTAGACCTGTCTGTGGTATGATAGTGTCATCACATTGTCTAGTCCTGTCTGTGACATAATAGCGTCATCACATTGTCTAGTATTGTCTGTGATATGATAGCAGCATCACATTGTCTAAACCTGTCTGTGATATGATAGCGTCATCACATTGTCTAGTGACTGTCTGTGATATGAGAGCGCCATCACATTGTCTAGTCCTGTCTGTGATATGATAGCGCCATCACATTTTATAGACCTGTCTGTGATATGATAGCGTAATCACATTGTCTAGTCCTGTCTGTGATATGATAACGTCATCACATTGTTTAGTCCTGTCTATGATATGATAGCGTCATCACATTCTCTAGTCCTGTCTGTGATATGTTAGCGTCATCATATTGTCTAGTGACTGTCTGTGATATGATAGCGTCATCACATTGTCTAAACCTTTCTGTGATATGATAGCGTCATCACATTGTCTAGACCTGTCTGTGATATGATAGCGTCATCACATTGTCTAGATCTGTCTTTGATATGATAGCATCATCACATTGTCTAGACCTTTCTGTGATATGATAGCGTCATCATATTGTCTAGACATGTCTGTGATATGATAGCGTCATCACATTGTCTAGTGACTGTATGTGATATGATAGCGTCATCACATTGTCTAGACCTGTCTGTGATATGATAGCGGCATGACATTTTCTAGACCTGTCTGTGATATGATAGCGTCATCACATTGTCTAGTGACTGTATGTGATATGATAGCGTCATCACATTGTCTAGTTGTGTCTATGATATGATAGCGTCATCACATTGTCTAGTCCTGTCTGTGATATGTTAGCGTCATCATATTGTCTAGTGACTGTCTGTGATATGATAGCGGCATCACATTGTCTAGACCTATCTGTGATATGATAGCGTCATCACAATGTCTAGTGACTGTCTGTGATATGATAGCGTCATCACATTGTCTAGTCCTGTCTGTGATATGACAGCGTCATTACATTGTCTAGTGACAGTCTGTGATATGATAGCGTCATCACATTGTCTAGTGACTGTCTGTGATATAATATCGTCATCACATTTTCTAGTGACTGTCTGTGATATGATAGCGTCATCACATTGTCTAGACCTGTCTATGATATGATAGCGTCATCACATTGTCTAGTGACTGTCTGTGATATGATAGCGTCATCACATTGTCCAGTGACTGTCTGTGATATGATTGCGTCATCACATTGTCTAGTGACTGTCTGTGATATGATAGCGTCATCACATTGTCTAGTGACTGTCTGTGATATGATAGCTTCATCACATTGTCTAGTGACTGTCTGTGATATTATAGCATCATCATATTGTCTAGACCTTTCTATGATATGATAGCGTCATCACATTGTCTAGTGACTGTCTGTGATATGATAGCGTCATCACATTGTCTAGTGACTGTCTGTGATATGATAGCGTCATCACATTGTCTAGTAACTGTCTGTGATATGATAGCGTCATCACATTGTCTAGTGACTGTCTGTGATATGATAGCGTCATCACATTGTCTAGACCTGTCTGTGATATGATAGCGTCATCACATTGACTAGTCCTTTCTGTGATATGATAGCTTCATCACATTGTCTAATGACTGTCTGTGATATGATAGCGTCATCACATTGTCTAGACCTGTCTATGTTATGATAGCGGCATCATATTGCCTAGTGACTGTCTGTGATATGATAGCGTAATCACATTGTCTAGTCGTGTCTGTGATATGATAGCGTCATCACATTGTCTAGACCTGTCTGTAATATGATAGCGTCATCACATTGTCTAGTCCTTTCTGTGATATGATAGCGTCATCACATTGTCTAGTCCTGTCTGTGATATGTTAGCGTCATCACATTGTCTAGTGACTGTCTGGGATATGATAGCGTCATCACATTGATTAGTCCTGTCTGTGGTATGATAGCGTGATCACATTGTCTAGTTACTGTCTGTGATATGATAGCGTCATCACATTGTTTAGTGACTGTCTGTGATATGATAGCGTCATCACATTGTCTAGTGACTGTCTGTGATACGATAGCGTCATCATATTGTCTAGTCCTGTCTGTGATATGATAGCGTCATCACATTGTCTAGACCTGTCTGTGGTATGATAGCGATATCACATTGTCTAGTCCTCTCTGTGATATGATAGCGTCATCACATTGTCTAGTATTGTCTGTGATATGATAGCGTCATCACATTGTCTAAACCTGTCTGTGATATGATAGCGTCATCACATTGTCTAGTGACTGTCTGTGATATGATTGCGTCATTACATTGTCTAGTCCTGTCTGTGATATGATAGCGTCATCACATTGTCTAAACCTGTCTGCGGTATGATAGCGTCATCACATTGTCTAGACCTGTCTGTGGTATGATAGCGTCATCACATTGTCCAGTCCTGTATGTGATATAATAGCGTCATCACATTGTCTAGTATTGTCTGTGATATGATAGCGGCATCACATAGTCTAAACCTGTCTGTGATATGATAGCGTCATCACATTGTCTAGTGACTGTCTGTGATATGATAGCGCCATCACATTGTGTAGTCCTGTCTGTGATATGATAGCGCCATCACATTTTATAGACCTGTCTGTGATATGATAGCGTCATCAAATTCTCTTGTCCTGTCTGTGATATGATAGCGTCATCACATTGTCTAGTCCTGTCTATGATATGATAGCGTCATCACATTGACTATTCCTGTCTGTGATATGATAGCGTCATCACATTGTCTAGATCTGTCTGTGATATGATAGCGCCATCACATTGTCTAGATCTGTCTGTGATATGATAGCGTCATCACATTGTCTAGACATGTCTGTGATATGATAGCGTCATCACATTGTCTAGTGACTGTCTGTGATATGAAAGCGTCATCACATTGTCTAGACCTGTCTGTGATATGATAGCGGCATGACATTTTCTAGACCTGTCTGTGATATGATAGCGTCAGCACATTGTCTAGTGACTGTATGTGATATGATAGCGTCATCACATTGTCTAGTTGTGTCTATGATATGATAGGGTCATCACATTGTCTAGTCCTGTCTGCGATATGTTAGCGTCATCATATTGTCTAGTGACTGTCTGTGATATGATAGCGTCATCACATTGTCTAGACCTGTCTGTGATATGATAGAGGCATCAAATTGTCTAGACCTATCTGTGATATGATAGCGTCATCACATTGTCTAAACCTTTCTGTGATATGATAGCGTCATCACATTGTCTAGACCTGTCAGGGATATGATAGCGTCATCACATTGTCTAGATCTGTCTTTGATATGATAGCGTCATCACATTGTCTAGACCTTTCTGTGATATGATAGCGTCATCATATTGTCTAGACATGTCTGTGATATGATAGCGTCATCACATTGTCTAGTGACTGTATGTGATATGATAGCGTCATCACATTGTCTAGACCTGTCTGTGATATGATAGCGTCATCACATTGTCTAGTCCTGTCTGTGATATGTTAGCGTCATCATATTGTCTAGTGACTGTCTGTGATATGATATCGGCATCACATTGTCTAGACCTATCTATGATATGATAGCGTCATCACAATGTCTAGTGACTGTCTGTGATATGATAGCTTCATCACATTGTCTAGTCCTGTCTGTGATATGACAGCGTCATTACATTGTCTAGTGACAGTCTGTGATATGATAGCGTCATCACATTGTCTAGTGACTGTCTGTGATATAATATCGTCATCACATTTTCTAGTGACTGTCTGTGATATGATAGCGTCATCACATTGTCTAGACCTGTCTATGATATGATAGCGTCATCACATTGTCTAGTGACTGTCTGTGATATGATAGCGTCATCACATTGTCTAGTAACTGTCTGTGATATGATAGCGTCATCACATTGTCTAGTGACTGTCTGTGATATGATATCGTCATCACATTGTCTAGACCTGTCTGTGATATGATAGCGTCATCACATTGACTAGTCCTTTCTGTGATATGATAGCGTCATCACATTGTCCAGTGACTGTCTGTGATATGATTGCGTCATCACATTGTCTAGTGACTGTCTGTGATATGATAGCGTCATCACATTGTCTAGTGACTGTCTGTGATATGATAGCTTCATCACATTGTCTAGTGACTGTCTGTGATATTATAGCGTCATCATATTGTCTAGACCTTTCTATGATATGATAGCGTCATCACATTGTCTAGTGACTGTCTGTGATATGATAGCGTCATCACATTGTCTAGTGACTGTCTGTGATATGATAGCGTCATCACATTGTCTAGTAACTGTCTGTGATATGATAGCGTCATAACATTGTCTAGTGACTGTCTGTGATATGATAGCGTCATCACATTGTCTAGACCTGTCTGTGATATGATAGCGTCATCACATTGACTAGTCCTTTCTGTGATATGATAGCTTCATCACATTGTCTAATGACTGTCTGTGATATGATAGCGTCATCACATTGTCTAGACCTGTCTGTGATATGATAACGGCATGACATTTTCTAGACCTGTCTGTGATATGATAGCGTCATCACATTGTCTAGTGACTGTATGTGATATGATAGCGTCATCACATTGTCTAGTTGTGTCTATGATATGATAGCGTCATCACATTGTCTAGTCCTGTCTGTGATATGTTAGCGTCATCATATTGTCTAGTGACTGTCTGTGATATGATAGCAGCATCACATTGTCTAGACCTATCTGTGATATGATAACGTCATCACAATGTCTAGTGACTGTCTGTGATATGATAGCGTCATCACATTGTCTAGTCCTGTCTGTGATATGACAGCGTCATTACATTGTCTAGTGACAGTCTGTGATATGATAGCGTCATCACATTGTCTAGTGACTGTCTGTGATATAATATCGTCATCACATTTTCTAGTGACTGTCTGTGATATGATAGCGTCATCACATTGTCTAGACCTTTGTATGATATGATAGCGTCATCACATTGTCTAGTGACTGTCTGTGATATGATAGCGTCATCACATTGTCCAGTGACTGTCTGTGATATGATTGCGTCATCACATTGTCTAGTGACTGTCTGTGATATGATAGCGTCATCACATTGTCTAGTGACTGTCTGTGATATGATAGCTTCATCACATTGTCTAGTGACTGTCTGTGATATTATAGCGTCATCATATTGTCTAGACCTTTCTATGATATGATAGCGTCATCACATTGTCTAGTGACTGTCTGTGATATGATAGCGTCATCACATTGTCTAGTGACTGTCTGTGATATGATAGCGTCATCACATTGTCTAGTAACTGTCTGTGATATGATAGCGTCATCACAATGTCTAGTGACTGTCTGTGATATGATAGCGTCATCACATTGTCTAGACCTGTCTGTGATATGATAGCGTCATCACATTGACTAGTCCTTTCTGTGATATGATAGCTTCATCACATTGTTTAATGACTGTCTGTGATATGATAGCGTCATCACATTGTCTAGACCTGTCTGTGGTATGATAGCGGCATCACATTGTCTAGACCTGTCTGTAATATGATAGCGTCATCATATTGCCTAGTGACTGTCTGTGATATGATAGCGTAATCACATTGTCTAGTCGTGTCTGTGATATGATAGCGTCATCACATTGTCTAGACCTGTCTGTAATATGATAGAGTCTTCACATTGTCTAGTCCTTTCTGTGATATGATAGCATCATCATATTGTCTAGTCCTGTCTGTGATATGTTAGCGTCATCACATTGTCTAGTGACTGTCTGGGATATGATAGCGTCATCACATTGTCTAATGTTGTCTGTGATATGATAGCGTCATCACATTGATTAGTTCTGTCTGTGGTATGATAGCGTCATCACATTGTTTAGTGACTGTCTGTGATATGATAGCGTCATCACATTGTCTAGTGACTGTCTGTGATACGATAGCGTCATCATATTGTCTAGTCCTGTCTGTGATATAATAGCGTCATCACGTTGTCTAGACCTGTCTGTGGTATGATAGCGACATCACATTGTCTAGTCCTCTCTGTGATATGATAGCGTCATCACATTGTCTAGTATTGTCTGTGATATGATAGCGCCATCACATTGTCTAAACCGGTCTGTGATATGATAGAGTCATCACATTGTCTAGTGACTGTCTGTGATATGATTGCGTCATTACATTGTCTAGTCCTGTCTGTGATATGATAGCGTCATCACATTGTCTAAACCTGTCCGCGGTATGATAGCGTCATCACATTGTCTAGACCTGTCTGTGGTATGATAGCATCATCACATTGTCCAGTCCTGTCTGTGATATAATAGCGTCATCACATTGTCTAGTATTGTCTGTGATATGATAGCGGCATCACATTGTCTAAACCTGTCTGTGATATGATAGCGTCATCACATTGTGTAGTCCTGTCTGTGATATGATAGCGCCATCACATTTTATAGACCTGTCTGTGATATGATAGCGTCATCAAATTCTCTTGTCCTGTCTGTGATATGATATCGTCATCACATTGTCTAGTCCTGTCTATGATATGATAGCGTCATCACATTGTCTATTCCTGTCTGTGATATGATAGCGTCATCACATTGTCTAGATCTGTCTGTGATATGATAGCGCCATCATATTGTCTAGACCTGTCTGTGATATGATAGCGTCATCACATTGTCTAGACATGTCTGTGGTATGATAGCGTCATCACATTGTCTAGTGACTGTCTGTGATATGAAAGCGTCATCACATTGTCTAGACCTCTCTGTGATATGATAGCGGCATGACATTTTCTAGACCTGTATGTGATATGATAGCGTCAGCACATTGTCTAGTGACTGTATGTGATATAAAAGCGTCATCACATTGTCTAGTTGTGTCTATGATATGATAGCGTCATCACATTGTCTAGTCCTGTCTGCGATATGTTAGCGTCATCATATTGTCTAGTGACTGTCTGTGATATGATAGCGTCATCACATTGTCTAGACCTGTCTGTGATATGATAGAGGCATCACATTGTCTAGACCTATCTGTGATATGATAGCGTCATCACATTGTCTAATGACTGTCTGTGATATGATAGCGTCATCACATTGTCTAGACCTGTCTGTGGTATGATAGCGGCATCACATTGTCTAGACCTGTCTGTAATATGATAGCGTCATCATATTGCCTAGTGACTGTCTGTGATATGATAGCGTAATCACATTGTCTAGTCGTGTCTGTGATATGATAGCGTCATCACATTGTCTAGACCTGTCTGTAATATGATAGAGTCTTCACATTGTCTAGTCCTTTCTGTGATATGATAGCGTCATCATATTGTCTAGTCCTGTCTGTGATATGTTAGCGTCATCACATTGTCTAGTGACTGTCTGGGATATGATAGCGTCATCACATTGTCTAATGTTGTCTGTGATATGATAGCGTCATCACATTGATTAGTTCTGTCTGTGGTATGATAGCGTCATCACATTGTTTAGTGACTGTCTGTGATATGATAGCGTCATCACATTGTCTAGTGACTGTCTGTGATACGATAGCGTCATCATATTGTCTAGTCCTGTCTGTGATATAATAGCGTCATCACGTTGTCTAGACCTGTCTGTGGTATGATAGCGACATCACATTGTCTAGTCCTCTCTGTGATATGATAGCGTCATCACATTGTCTAGTATTGTCTTTGATATGATAGCGCCATCACATTGTCTAAACCGGTCTGTGATATGATAGAGTCATCACATTGTCTAGTGACTGTCTGTGGTATGATTGCGTCATTACATTGTCTAGTCCTGTCTGTGATATGATAGCGTCATCACATTGTCTAAACCTGTCCGCGGTATGATAGCGTCATCACATTGTCTAGACCTGTCTGTGGTATGATAGCATCATCACATTGTCCAGTCCTGTATGTGATATAATAGCGTCATCACATTGTCTAGTATTGTCTGTGATATGATAGCGGCATCACATAGTCTAAACCTGTCTGTGATATGATAGCGTCATCACATTGTCTAGTGACTGTCTGTGATATGATAGCGCCATCACATTGTGTAGTCCTGTCTGTGATATGATAGCGCCATCACATTTTATAGACCTGTCTGTGATATGATAGCGTCATCAAATTCTCTTGTCCTGTCTGTGATATGATAGCGTCATCACATTGTCTAGTCCTGTCTATGATATGATAGCGTCATCACATTGTCTATTCCTGTCTGTGATATGATAGCGTCATCACATTGTCTAGATCTGTCTGTGATATGATAGCGCCATCATATTGTCTAGACCTGTCTGTGATATGATAGCGTCATCACATTGTCTAGACATGTCTGTGGTATGATAGCGTCATCACATTGTCTAGTGACTGTCTGTGATATGAAAGCGTCATCACATTGTCTAGACCTCTCTGTGATATGATAGCGGCATGACATTTTCTAGACCTGTATGTGATATGATAGCGTCAGCACATTGTCTAGTGACTGTATGTGATATGAAAGCGTCATCACATTGTCTAGTTGTGTCTATGATATGATAGCGTCATCACATTGTCTAGTCCTGTCTGCGATATGTTAGCGTCATCATATTGTCTAGTGACTGTGATATGATAGCGTCATCACATTGTCTAGACCTGTCTGTGATATGATAGAGGCATCACATTGTCTAGACCTATCTGTGATATGATAGCGTCATCACATTGTCTTGTGACTGTCTGTGATATGATAGCGTCATCACATTGTCTAGTCCTGTCTGTGATATGATAGCGTCAATACATTGTCTAGTGACAGTCTGTGATATGATAGCGTCATCACATTGTCTAGTGACTGTCTGTGATATAATAGCGTCATCACATTTTCTAGTGACTGTCTGTGATATGATAGCGTCATCACATTGTCTAGACCTATCTATGATATGATAGCGTCATCACATTGTCTAGTGACTGTCTGTGATATGATAGCGTCATCACATTGTCCAGTGACTGTCTGTGATATGATTGCGTCATCACATTGTCTAGTGACTGTCTGTGATATGATAGCTTCATCACATTGTCTAGTGACTGTCTGTGATATTATAGCGTCATCACATTGTCTAGACCTTTCTATGATATGATAGCGTCATCACATTGTCTAGTGACTGTCTGTGATATGAGAGCGTCATCACATTGTCTAGTGACTGTCTGTGATATGATAGCGTCATCACATTGTCTAGTAACTGTCTGTGATATGATAGCGTCATCACATTGTCTAGTGACTGTCTGTGATATGATAGAGTCATCACATTGTCTAGACCTGTCTGTGATATGATAGCGTCATCACATTGACTAGTCCTTTCTGTGATATGATAGCTTCATCACATGGTTTAGTGACTGTCTGTGATATGATAGCGTCATCACATTGTCTAGACCTGCCTGTGATATGATAGCGGCATCACATTGTCTAGACCTGTCTGTAATATGATAGCGTCATCATATTGCCTAGTGAATGTCTGTGATATGATAGCGTAATCACATTGTCTAGATATGTCTGTGATATGATAGCGTCATCACATTGTCTAGTGACTGTCTGTGATATGAAAGCGTCATCACATTGTCTAGACCTGTCTGTGATATGATAGCGGCATGACATTTTCTAGACCTGTCTGTGATATGATAGCGTCAGCACATTGTCTAGTCCTGGCTGTGATATGTTAGTGTCATCATATTGTCTAGTGACTGTCTGTGATATGATAGCGTCATCACATTGTCTAGACCTTTCTGTGGTATGATATCGTCATCAAATTGTCTAGACCTGTCTGTGATATGATAGCGTCATCACATTGTCTAGACCTGTCTGTGATATGATAGCGTCATCACATTGTCTAGACATGTCTGTGATATGATAGCGTCATCACATTGTCTAGTTACTGTATGTGATATGATAGCGTCATCACATTGTCTAGTTGTGTCTATGATATGATAGCGTCATCACATTGTCTAGACCTATCTGTGATATGATAGCGTCATCACATTGTCTAGTGACTGTCTGTGATATGATAGCGTCATCACATTGTCTAGTCCTGTCTGTGATATGACAGCGTCATTACATTGTCTAGTGACAGTCTGTGATATGATAGCGTCATCACATTGTCTAGTGACTGTCTGTGATATAATAGCGTTATCACATTTTCTAGTGACTGTCTGTGATATGATAGCGTCATCACATTTTCTAGACCTGTCTATGATATGATAGCGTCATCACATTGTCTAGTGACTGACTGTGATATGATAGCGTCATCACATTTTCCAGTGACTGTCTGTGATATGATTGCGTCATCACATTGTCTAGTGACTGTCTGTGATATGATAGCGTCATCACATTGTCTAGTGACTGTCTGTGACATGATAGCTTCATCACATTGTCTAGTGACTGTCTGTGATATTATAGCGTCATCATATTGTCTAGACGTTTCTATGATATGATAGCGTCATCACATTGTCTAGTGACTGTCTGTGATATGATAGCGTCATCACATTGTCTAGTGACTGTCTGTGATATGATAGCGTCATCACATTGTCTAGTAACTGTCTGTGATATGATAGCGTCATCACATTGTCTAGTGACTGTCTGTGATATGATAGCGTCATCACATTGTCTAGACCTGTCTGTGATATGATAGCGTCATCACATTGACTAGTCCTTTCTGTGATATGATAGCTTCATCACATTGTTTAGTGACTGTCTGTGATATGATAGCGTCATCACATTGTCTAGACCTGCCTGTGATATGATAGCGGCATCACATTGTCTAGACCTGTCTGTAATATGATAGCGTCATCATATTGCCTAGTGAATGTCTGTGATATGATAGCGTAATCACATTGTTTAGTCGTTTCTGTGATATGATAGCGTCATCACATTGTCTAGACCTGTCTGTAATATGATAGCGTCATCACATTGTCTAGTCCTTTCTGTAATATGATAGCGTCATCACATTGTCTAGTCCTGTCTGTGATATGTTAGCGTCATCACATTGTCTAGTGACTGTCTGGGATATGATAGCGTCATCACATTGATTAGTCCTGTCTGTGGTATGATAGCGTGATCACATTGTCTAGTGACTGTCTGTGATATGATAGCGTCATCACATTGTTTAGTGACTGTCTGTGATACGATAGCGTCATCACACTGTCTAGTGACTGTCTGTGATACGATAGCGTCATCATATTGTCTAGTCCTGTCTGTGATATGATAGCGTCATCACATTGTCTAGACCTGTCTGTGGTATGATAGCGACATCACATTGTCTAGTCCTCTCTGTAATATGATAGCGTCATCACATTGTCTAGTATTGTCTGTGATATGATAGCGTCATCACATTGTCTAAACCTGTCTGTGATATGATAGCGTCATCACATTGTCTAGTGATTGTCTGTGATATGATTGCGTCATTACATTGTCTAGTCCTGTCTGTGATATGATAGCGTCATCACATTGTCAAAATCTGTCTGTGATATGATAGCGTCATCACAATGTCTAGTGACTGTCTGTGATATGATAGCGTCATCACATTGTCTAGACCTGTCTGTGATATGATAGCGGCATGACATTTTCTAGACCTGTCTGTGATATGATAGCGTCATCACATTGTCTAGTGACTGTATGTGATATGATAGCGTCATCACATTGTCTAGTTGTGTCTATGATATGATAGCGTCATCACATTGTCTAGTCCTGTCTGTGATATGTTAGCGTCATCATATTGTCTAGTGACTGTCTGTGATATGATAGCGGCATCACATTGTCTAGACCTATCTGTGATATGATAGCGTCATCACAATGTCTAGTGACTGTCTGTGATATGATAGCGTCATCACATTGTCTAGTCCTGTCTGTGATATGACAGCGTCATTACATTGTCTAGTGACAGTCTGTGATATGATAGCGTCATCACATTGTCTAGTGACTGTCTGTGATATAATATCGTCATCACATTTTCTAGTGACTGTCTGTGATATGATAGCGTCATCACATTGTCTAGACCTGTCTATGATATGATAGCGTCATCACATTGTCTAGTGACTGTCTGTGATATGATAGCGTCATCACATTGTCCAGTGACTGTCTGTGATATGATTGCGTCATCACATTGTCTAGTGACTGTCTGTGATATGATAGCGTCATCACATTGTCTAGTGACTGTCTGTGATATGATAGCTTCATCACATTGTCTAGTGACTGTCTGTGATATTATAGCATCATCATATTGTCTAGACCTTTCTATGATATGATAGCGTCATCACATTGTCTAGTGACTGTCTGTGATATGATAGCGTCATCACATTGTCTAGTGACTGTCTGTGATATGATAGCGTCATCACATTGTCTAGTAACTGTCTGTGATATGATAGCGTCATCACATTGTCTAGTGACTGTCTGTGATATGATAGCGTCATCACATTGTCTAGACCTGTCTGTGATATGATAGCGTCATCACATTGACTAGTCCTTTCTGTGATATGATAGCTTCATCACATTGTCTAATGACTGTCTGTGATATGATAGCGTCATCACATTGTCTAGACCTGTCTATGTTATGATAGCGGCATCATATTGCCTAGTGACTGTCTGTGATATGATAGCGTAATCACATTGTCTAGTCGTGTCTGTGATATGATAGCGTCATCACATTGTCTAGACCTGTCTGTAATATGATAGCGTCATCACATTGTCTAGTCCTTTCTGTGATATGATAGCGTCATCACATTGTCTAGTCCTGTCTGTGATATGTTAGCGTCATCACATTGTCTAGTGACTGTCTGGGATATGATAGGGTCATCACATTGATTAGTCCTGTCTGTGGTATGATAGCGTGATCACATTGTCTAGTTACTGTCTGTGATATGATAGCGTCATCACATTGTTTAGTGACTGTCTGTGATATGATAGCGTCATCACATTGTCTAGTGACTGTCTGTGATACGATAGCGTCATCATATTGTCTAGTCCTGTCTGTGATATGATAGCGTCATCACATTGTCTAGACCTGTCTGTGGTATGATAGCGATATCACATTGTCTAGTCCTCTCTGTGATATGATAGCGTCATCACATTGTCTAGTATTGTCTGTGATATGATAGCGTCATCACATTGTCTAAACCTGTCTGTGATATGATAGCGTCATCACATTGTCTAGTGACTGTCTGTGATATGATTGCGTCATTACATTGTCTAGTCCTGTCTGTGATATGATAGCGTCATCACATTGTCTAAACCTGTCTGCGGTATGATAGCGTCATCACATTGTCTAGACCTGTCTGTGGTATGATAGCGTCATCACATTGTCCAGTCCTGTATGTGATATAATAGCGTCATCACATTGTCTAGTATTGTCTGTGATATGATAGCGGCATCACATAGTCTAAACCTGTCTGTGATATGATAGCGTCATCACATTGTCTAGTGACTGTCTGTGATATGATAGCGCCATCACATTGTGTAGTCCTGTCTGTGATATGATAGCGCCATCACATTTTATAGACCTGTCTGTGATATGATAGCGTCATCAAATTCTCTTGTCCTGTCTGTGATATGATAGCGTCATCACATTGTCTAGTCCTGTCTATGAAATGATAGCGTCATCACATTGACTATTCCTGTCTGTGATATGATAGCGTCATCACATTGTCTAGATCTGTCTGTGATATGATAGCGCCATCACATTGTCTAGATCTGTCTGTGATATGATAGCGTCATCACATTGTCTAGACATGTCTGTGATATGATAGCGTCATCACATTGTCTAGTGACTGTCTGTGATATGAAAGCGTCATCACATTGTCTAGACCTGTCTGTGATATGATAGCGGCATGACATTTTCTAGACCTGTCTGTGATATGATAGCGTCAGCACATTTTCTAGTGACTGTATGTGATATGATAGCGTCATCACATTGTCTAGTTGTGTCTATGATATGATAGCGTCATCACATTGTCTAGTTACTGTCTGTGATATGATAGCGTCATCACATTGTTTAGTGACTGTCTGTGATATGATAGCGTCATCACATTGTCTAGTGACTGTCTGTGATACGATAGCGTCATCATATTGTCTAGTCCTGTCTGTGATATGATAGCGTCATCACATTGTCTAGACCTGTCTGTGGTATGATAGCGATATCACATTGTCTAGTCCTCTCTGTGATATGATAGCGTCATCACATTGTCTGGTATTGTCTGTGATATGATAGCGTCATCACATTGTCTAAACCTGTCTGTGATATGATAGCGTCATCACATTGTCTAGTGACTGTCTGTGATATGATTGCGTCATTACATTGTCTAGTCCTGTCTGTGATATGATAGCGTCATCACATTGTCTAAACCTGTCTGTGGTATGATAGCGTCATCACATTGTCCAGTCCTGTATGTGATATAATAGCGTCATCACATTGTCTAGTATTGTCTGTGATATGATAGCGGCATCACATAGTCTAAACCTGTCTGTGATATGATAGCGTCATCACATTGTCTAGTGACTGTCTGTGATATGATAGCGCCATCACATTGTGTAGTCCTGTCTGTGATATGATAGCGCCATCACATTTTATAGACCTGTCTGTGATATGATAGCGTCATCAAATTCTCTTGTCCTGTCTGTGATATGATAGCGTCATCACATTGTCTAGTCCTGTCTATGATATGATAGCGTCATCACATTGACTATTCCTGTCTGTGATATGATAGCGTCATCACATTGTCTAGATCTGTCTGTGATATGATAGCGCCATCACATTGTCTAGATCTGTCTGTGATATGATAGCGTCATCACATTGTCTAGACATGTCTGTGATATGATAGCGTCATCACATTGTCTAGTGACTGTCTGTGATATGAAAGCGTCATCACATTGTCTAGACCTGTCTGTGATATGATAGCGGCATGACATTTTCTAGACCTGTCTGTGATATGATAGCGTCAGCACATTGTCTAGTGACTGTATGTGATATGATAGCGTCATCACATTGTCTAGTTGTGTCTATGATATGATAGCGTCATCACATTGTCTAGTCCTGTCTGCGATATGTTAACGTCATCATATTGTCTAGTGACTGTCTGTGATATGATAGCGTCATCACATTGTCTAGACCTGTCTGTGATATGATAGAGGCATCAAATTGTCTAGACCTATCTGTGATATGATAGCGTCATCACATTGTCTAAACCTTTCTGTGATATGATAGCGTCATCACATTGTCTAGACCTGTCTGTGATATGATAGCGTCATCACATTGTCTAGATCTGTCTTTGATATGATAGCGTCATCACATTGTCTAGACCTTTCTGTGATATGATAGCGTCATCATATTGTCTAGACATGTCTGTGATATGATAGCGTCATCACATTGTCTAGTGACTGTATGTGATATGATAGCGTCATCACATTGTCTAGACCTGTCTGTGATATGATAGCGGCATGACATTTTCTAGACCTGTCTGTGATATGATAGCGTCATCACATTGTCTAGTGACTGTATGTGATATGATAGCGTCATCACATTGTCTAGTTGTGTCTATGATATGATAGCGTCATCACATTGTCTAGTCATGTCTGTGATATGTTAGCGTCATCATATTGTCTAGTGACTGTCTGTGATATGATATCGGCATCACATTGTCTAGACCTATCTGTGATATGATAGCGTCATCACAATGTCTAGTGACTGTCTGTGATATGATAGCTTCATCGCATTGTCTAGTCCTGTCTGTGATATGACAGCGTCATTACATTGTCTAGTAACAGTCTGTGATATGATAGCGTCATCACATTGTCTAGTGACTGTCTGTGATATAATATCGTCATCACATTTTCTAGTGACTGTCTGTGATATGATAGCGTCATCACATTGTCTAGACCTGTCTATGATATGATAGCGTCATCACATTGTCTAGTGACTGTCTGTGATATGATAGCGTCATCACATTGTCTAGTAACTGTCTGTGATATGATAGCGTCATCACATTGTCTAGTGACTGTCTGTGATATGATATCGTCATCACATTGTCTAGACCTGTCTGTGATATGATAGCGTCATCACATTGACTAGTCCTTTCTGTGATATGATAGCGTCATCACATTGTCCAGTGACTGTCTGTGATATGATTGCGTCATCACATTGTCTAGTGACTGTCTGTGATATGATAGCGTCATCACATTGTCTAGTGACTGTCTGTGATATGATAGCTTCATCACATTGTCTAGTGACTCTCTGTGATATTATAGCGTCATCATATTGTCTAGACCTTTCTATGATATGATAGCGTCATCACATTGTCTAGTGACTGTCTGTGATATGATAGCGTCATCACATTGTCTAGTGACTGTCTGTGATATGATAGCGTCATCACATTGTCTAGTAACTGTCTGTGATATGATAGCGTCATAACATTGTCTAGTGACTGTCTGTGATATGATAGCGTCATCACATTGTCTAGACCTGTCTGTGATATGATAGCGTCATCACATTGACTAGTCCTTTCTGTGATATGATAGCTTCATCACATTGTCTAATGACTGTCTGTGATATGATAGCGTCATCACATTGTCTAGACCTGTCTGTGATATGATAACGGCATGACATTTTCTAGACCTGTCTGTGATATGATAGCGTCATCACATTGTCTAGTGACTGTATGTGATATGATAGCGTCATCACATTGTTTAGTTGTGTCTATGATATGATAGCGTCATCACATTGTCTAGTCCTGTCTGTGATATGTTAGCGTCATCATATTGTCTAGTGACTGTCTGTGATATGATAGCAGCATCACATTGTCTAGACCTATCTGTGATATGATAACGTCATCACAATGTCTAGTGACTGTCTGTGATATGATAGCGTCATCACATTGTCTAGTCCTGTCTGTGATATGACAGCGTCATTACATTGTCTAGTGACAGTCTGTGATATGATAGCGTCATCACATTGTCTAGTGACTGTCTGTGATATAATATCGTCATCACATTTTCTAGTGACTGTCTGTGATATGATAGCGTCATCACATTGTCTAGACCTGTCTATGATATGATAGCGTCATCACATTGTCTAGTGACTGTCTGTGATATGATAGCGTCATCACATTGTCCAGTGACTGTCTGTGATATGATTGCGTCATCACATTGTCTAGTGACTGTCTGTGATATGATAGCGTCATCACATTGTCTAGTGACTGTCTGTGATATGATAGCTTCATCACATTGTCTAGTGACTGTCTGTGATATTATAGCGTCATCATATTGTCTAGACCTTTCTATGATATGATAGCGTCATCACATTGTCTAGTGACTGTCTGTGATATGATAGCGTCATCACATTGTCTAGTGACTGTCTGTGATATGATAGCGTCATCACATTGTCTAGTAACTGTCTGTGATATGATAGCGTCATCACAATGTCTAGTGACTGTCTGTGATATGATAGCGTCATCACATTGTCTAGACCTGTCTGTGATATGATAGCGTCATCACATTGACTAGTCCTTTATGTGATATGATAGCTTCATCACATTGTTTAATGACTGTCTGTGATATGATAGCGTCATCACATTGTCTAGACCTGTCTGTGGTATGATAGCGGCATCACATTGTCTAGACCTGTCTGTAATATGATAGCGTCATCATATTGCCTAGTGACTGTCTGTGATATGATAGCGTAATCACATTGTCTAGTCGTGTCTGTGATATGATAGCGTCATCACATTGTCTAGACCTGTCTGTAATATGATAGAGTCTTCACATTGTCTAGTCCTTTCTGTGATATGATAGCGTCATCATATTGTCTAGTCCTGTCTGTGATATGTTAGCGTCATCACATTGTCTAGTGACTGTCTGGGATATGATAGCGTCATCACATTGTCTAATGTTGTCTGTGATATGATAGCGTCATCACATTGATTAGTTCTGTCTGTGGTATGATAGCGTCATCACATTGTTTAGTGACTGTCTGTGATATGATAGCGTCATCACATTGTCTAGTGACTGTCTGTGATACGATAGCGTAATCATATTGTCTAGTCCTGTCTGTGATATAATAGCGTCATCACGTTGTCTAGACCTGTCTGTGGTATGATAGCGACATCACATTGTCTAGTCCTCTCTGTGATATGATAGCGTCATCACATTGTCTAGTATTGTCTGTGATATGATAGCGCCATCACATTGTCTAAACCGGTCTGTGATATGATAGAGTCATCACATTGTCTAGTGACTGTCTGTGATATGATTGCGTCATTACATTGTCTAGTCCTGTCTGTGATATGATAGCGTCATCACATTGTCTAAACCTGTCCGCGGTATGATAGCGTCATCACATTGTCTAGACCTGTCTGTGGTATGATAGCATCATCACATTGTCCAGTCCTGTATGTGATATAATAGCGTCATCACATTGTCTAGTATTGTCTGTGATATGATAGCGGCATCACATAGTCTAAACCTGTCTGTGATATGATAGCGTCATCACATTGTCTAGTGACTCTCTGTGATATGATATCGTCATCACATTGTCTAGACCTGTCTGTGATATGATAGCGTCATCACATTGACTAGTCCTTTCTGTGATATGATAGCGTCATCACATTGTCCAGTGACTGTCTGTGATATGATTGCGTCATCACATTGTCTAGTGACTGTCTGTGATATGATAGCGTCATCACATTGTCTAGTGACTGTCTGTGATATGATAGCTTCATCACATTGTCTAGTGACTCTCTGTGATATTATAGCGTCATCATATTGTCTAGACCTTTCTATGATATGATAGCGTCATCACATTGTCTAGTGACTGTCTGTGATATGATAGCGTCATCACATTGTCTAGTGACTGTCTGTGATATGATAGCGTCATCACATTGTCTAGTAACTGTCTGTGATATGATAGCGTCATAACATTGTCTAGTGACTGTCTGTGATATGATAGCGTCATCACATTGTCTAGACCTGTCTGTGATATGATAGCGTCATCACATTGACTAGTCCTTTCTGTGATATGATAGCTTCATCACATTGTCTAATGACTGTCTGTGATATGATAGCGTCATCACATTGTCTAGACCTGTCTGTGATATGATAACGGCATGACATTTTCTAGACCTGTCTGTGATATGATAGCGTCATCACATTGTCTAGTGACTGTATGTGATATGATAGCGTCATCACATTGTTTAGTTGTGTCTTTGATATGATAGCGTCATCACATTGTCTAGTCCTGTCTGTGATATGTTAGCGTCATCATATTGTCTAGTGACTGTCTGTGATATGATAGCAGCATCACATTGTCTAGACCTATCTGTGATATGATAACGTCATCACAATGTCTAGTGACTGTCTGTGATATGATAGCGTCATCACATTGTCTAGTCCTGTCTGTGATATGACAGCGTCATTACATTGTCTAGTGACAGTCTGTGATATGATAGCGTCATCACATTGTCTAGTGACTGTCTGTGATATAATATCGTCATCACATTTTCTAGTGACTGTCTGTGATATGATAGCGTCATCACATTGTCTAGACCTGTCTATGATATGATAGCGTCATCACATTGTCTAG
Source organism: Cepaea hortensis (assembly GCA_963921405.1). Lineage (NCBI taxonomy): Eukaryota > Metazoa > Mollusca > Gastropoda > Stylommatophora > Helicidae > Cepaea > Cepaea hortensis. The sequence goes on along the minus strand of OY992895.1, from coordinate 89,660,991 downwards.
TGACTGTCTGTGATATGATAGCGTCATCACATTGTCCAGTGACTGTCTGTGATATGATTGCGTCATCACATTGTCTAGTGACTGTCTGTGATATGATAGCGTCATCACATTGCCTAGTGACTGTCTGTGATATGATAGCTTCATCACATTGTCTAGTGACTGTCTGTGATATTATAGCGTCATCATATTGTCTAGAACTTTCTATGATATGATAGCGTCATCACATTGTCTAGTGACTGTCTGTGATATGATAGCGTCATCACATTGTCTAGTGACTGTCTGTGATATGATAGCGTCATCACATTGTCTAGTAACTGTCTGTGATATGATAGCGTCATCACAATGTCTAGTGACTGTCTGTGATATGATAGCGTCATCACATTGTCTAGACCTGTCTGTGATATGATAGCGTCATCACATTGACTAGTCCTTTCTGTGATATGATAGCTTCATCGCATTGTTTAATGACTGTCTGTGATATGATAGCGTCATCACATTGTCTAGACCTGTCTGTGGTATGATAGCGGCATCACATTGTCTAGACCTGTCTGTAATATGATAGCGTCATCATATTGCCTAGTGACTGTCTGTGATATGATAGCGTAATCACATTGTCTAGTCGTGTCTGTGATATGATAGCGTCATCACATTGTCTAGACCTGTCTGTAATATGATAGAGTCTTCACATTGTCTAGTCCTTTCTGTGATATGATAGCGTCATCATATTGTCTAGTCCTGTCTGTGATATGTTAGCGTCATCACATTGTCTAGTGACTGTCTGGGATATGATAGCGTCATCACATTGTCTAATGTTGTCTGTGATATGATAACGTCATCACATTGATTAGTTCTGTCTGTGGTATGATAGCGTCATCACATTGTTTAGTGACTGTCTGTGATATGATAGCGTCATCACATTGTCTAGTGACTGTCTGTGATACGATAGCGTAATCATATTGTCTAGTCCTGTCTGTGATATAATAGCGTCATCACGTTGTCTAGACCTGTCTGTGGTATGATAGCGACATCACATTGTCTAGTCCTCTCTGTGATATGATAGCGTCATCACATTGTCTAGTATTGTCTGTGATATGATAGCGCCATCACATTGTCTAAACCGGTCTGTGATATGATAGAGTCATCACATTGTCTAGTGACTGTCTGTGATATGATTGCGTCATTACATTGTCTAGTCCTGTCTGTGATATGATAGCGTCATCACATTGTCTAAACCTGTCCGCGGTATGATAGCGTCATCACATTGTCTAGACCTGTCTGTGGTATGATAGCATCATCACATTGTCCAGTCCTGTATGTGATATAATAGCGTCATCACATTGTCTAGTATTGTCTGTGATATGATAGCGGCATCACATAGTCTAAACCTGTCTGTGATATGATAGCGTCATCACATTGTCTAGTGACTGTCTGTGATATGATAGCGCCATCACATTGTGTAGTCCTGTCTGTGATATGATAGCGCCATCACATTTTATAGACCTGTCTGTGATATGATAGCGTCATCAAATTCTCTTGTCCTGTCTGTGATATGATATCGTCATCACATTGTCTAGTCCTGTCTATGATATGATAGCGTCATCACATTGTCTATTCCTGTCTGTGATATGATAGCGTCATCACATTGTCTAGATCTGTCTGTGATATGATAGCGCCATCATATTGTCTAGACCTGTCTGTGATATGATAGCGTCATCACATTGTCTAGACATGTCTGTGGTATGATAGCGTCATCACATTGTCTAGTGACTGTCTGTGATATGAAAGCGTCATCACATTGTCTAGACCTCTCTGTGATATGATAGCGGCATGACATTTTCTAGACCTGTATGTGATATGATAGCGTCAGCACATTGTCTAGTGACTGTATGTGATATAAAAGCGTCATCACATTGTCTAGTTGTGTCTATGATATGATAGCGTCATCACATTGTCTAGTCCTGTCTGCGATATGTTAGCGTCATCATATTGTCTAGTGACTGTCTGTGATATGATAGCGTCATCACATTGTCTAGACCTGTCTGTGATATGATAGAGGCATCACATTGTCTAGACCTATCTGTGATATGATAGCGTCATCACATTGTCTAATGACTGTCTGTGATATGATAGCGTCATCACATTGTCTAGACCTGTCTGTGGTATGATAGCGGCATCACATTGTCTAGACCTGTCTGTAATATGATAGCGTCATCATATTGCCTAGTGACTGTCTGTGATATGATAGCGTAATCACATTGTCTAGTCGTGTCTGTGATATGATAGCGTCATCACATTGTCTAGACCTGTCTGTAATATGATAGAGTCTTCACATTGTCTAGTCCTTTCTGTGATATGATAGCGTCATCATATTGTCTAGTCCTGTCTGTGATATGTTAGCGTCATCACATTGTCTAGTGACTGTCTGGGATATGATAGCGTCATCACATTGTCTAATGTTGTCTGTGATATGATAGCGTCATCACATTGATTAGTTCTGTCTGTGGTATGATAGCGTCATCACATTGTTTAGTGACTGTCTGTGATATGATAGCGTCATCACATTGTCTAGTGACTGTCTGTGATACGATAGCGTCATCATATTGTCTAGTCCTGTCTGTGATATAATAGCGTCATCACGTTGTCTAGACCTGTCTGTGGTATGATAGCGACATCACATTGTCTAGTCCTCTCTGTGATATGATAGCGTCATCACATTGTCTAGTATTGTCTGTGATATGATAGCGCCATCACATTGTCTAAACCGGTCTGTGATATGATAGAGTCATCACATTGTCTAGTGACTGTCTGTGATATGATTGCGTAATTACATTGTCTAGTCCTGTCTGTGATATGATAGCGTCATCACATTGTCTAAACCTGTCCGCGGTATGATAGCGTCATCACATTGTCTAGACCTGTCTGTGGTATGATAGCATCATCACATTGTCCAGTCCTGTATGTGATATAATAGCGTCATCACATTGTCTAGTATTGTCTGTGATATGATAGCGGCATCACATAGTCTAAACCTGTCTGCGATATGATAGCGTCATCACATTGTCTAGTGACTGTCTGTGATATGATAGCGCCATCACATTGTGTAGTCCTGTCTGTGATATGATAGCGCCATCACATTTTATAGACCTGTCTGTGATATGATAGCGTCATCAAATTCTCTTGTCCTGTCTGTGATATGATAGCGTCATCACATTGTCTAGTCCTGTCTATGATATGATAGCGTCATCACATTGTCTATTCCTGTCTGTGATATGATAGCGTCATCACATTGTCTAGATCTGTCTGTGATATGATAGCGCCATCATATTGTCTAGACCTGTCTGTGATATGATAGCGTCATCACATTGTCTAGACATGTCTGTGGTATGATAGCGTCATCACATTGTCTAGTGACTGTCTGTGATATGAAAGCGTCATCACATTGTCTAGACCTCTCTGTGATATGATAGCGGCATGACATTTTCTAGACCTGTATGTGATATGATAGCGTCAGCACATTGTCTAGTGACTGTATGTGATATGAAAGCGTCATCACATTGTCTAGTTGTGTCTATGATATGATAGCGTCATCACATTGTCTAGTCCTGTCTGCGATATGTTAGCGTCATCATATTGTCTAGTGACTGTCTGTGATATGATAGCGTCATCACATTGTCTAGACCTGTCTGTGATATGATAGAGGCATCACATTGTCTAGACCTATCTGTGATATGATAGCGTCATCACATTGTCTAGTGACTGTCTGTGATATGATAGCGTCATCACATTGTCTAGTCCTGTCTGTGATATGATAGCGTCAATACATTGTCTAGTGACAGTCTGTGATATGATAGCGTCATCACATTGTCTAGTGACTGTCTGTGATATAATAGCGTCATCACATTTTCTAGTGACTGTCTGTGATATGATAGCGTCATCACATTGTCTAGACCTATCTATGATATGATAGCGTCATCACATTGTCTAGTGACTGTCTGTGATATGATAGCGTCATCACATTCTCCAGTGACTGTCTGTGATATGATTGCGTCATCACATTGTCTAGTGACTGTCTGTGATATGATAGCTTCATCACATTGTCTAGTGACTGTCTGTGATATTATAGCGTCATCACATTGTCTAGACCTTTCTATGATATGATAGCGTCATCACATTGTCTAGTGACTGTCTGTGATATGAGAGCGTCATCACATTGTCTAGTGACTGTCTGTGATATGATAGCGTCATCACATTGTCTAGTAACTGTCTGTGATATGATAGCGTCATCACATTGTCTAGTGACTGTCTGTGATATGATAGAGTCATCACATTGTCTAGACCTGTCTGTGATATGATAGCGTCATCACATTGACTAGTCCTTTCTTTGATATGATAGCTTCATCACATTGTCTAGTGACTGTCTGTGATATGATAGCGTCATCACATTGTCTAGACCTGTCTGTGGTATGATAGCGGCATCACATTGTCTAGACCTGTCTGTAATATGATAGCGTCATCATATTGCCTAGTGACTGTCTGTGATATGATAGCGTAATCACATTGTCTAGTCGTGTCTGTGATATGATAGCGTCATCACATTGTCTAGACCTGTCTGTAATATGATAGAGTCTTCACATTGTCTAGTCCTTTCTGTGATATGATAGCGTCATCATATTGTCTAGTCCTGTCTGTGATATGTTAGCGTCATCACATTGTCTAGTGACTGTCTGGGATATGATAGCGTCATCACATTGTCTAGTGTTGTCTGTGATATGATAGCGTCATCACATTGATTAGTTCTGTCTGTGGTATGATAGCGTCATCAAATTGTTTAGTGACTGTCTGTGATATGATAGCGTCATCACATTGTCTAGTGACTGTCTGTGATACGATAGCGTCATCATATTGTCTAGTCCTGTCTGTGATATAATAGCGTCATCACGTTGTCTAGACCTGTCTGTGGTATGATAGCGACATCACATTGTCTAGTCCTCTCTGTGATATGATAGCGTCATCACATTGTCTAGTATTGTCTGTGATATGATAGCGTCATCACATTGTCTAAACCTGTCTGTGATATGATAGCGTCAGCACATTATCTAGTGACTGTCTGTGATATGATTGCGTCATTACATTGTCTAGTCCTGTCTGTGATATGATAGCGTCATCACATTGTCTAAACCTGTCTGCGGTATGATAGCGTCATCACATTGTCTAGACCTGTCTGTGGTATGATAGCGTCATCACATTGTCTAGTCCTGTCTGTGATATAATAGCGTCATCACATTGTCTAGTATTGTCTGTGATATGATAGCGGCATCACAATGTCTAAACCAGTCTGTGATATGATAGCGTCATCACATTGTCTAGTGACTGTCTGTGATATGATAGCGCCATCACATTGTCAAGTCCTGCCTGTGATATGATAGCGCCATCACATTTTATAGACCTGTCTGTGATATGATAGCGTCATCACATTGTCTTGTCCTGTCTCTGATATAATAGCGTCATCACATTGTCTAGTCCTGTCTATGATATGATAGCGTCATCACATTGTCTAGTCCTGTCTGTGATATATTAGCGTCATCATATTGTCTAGTGACTGTCTGTGATATGATAGCGTCATCACATTGTCTAGACCTGTCTGTGATATGATAGCGGCATCACATTGTCTAGACCTATCTATGATATGATAGCGTCATCACATTGTCTAGTGACTGTCTGTGATATGATAGCGTCATCACATTGTCTAGTTCTGTCTGTGATATGATAGCGTCATCACATTGTCTAGTCCTGTCTGTGATATGTTAGCGTCATCATATTGTCTAGTGACTGTCTGTGATATGATAGCGTCATCACATTGTCTAGTCCTGTCTGTGATATGACAGCGTCATTACATTGTCTAGTGACAGTCTGTGATATGATAGCGTCATCACATTGTCTAGTGACTGTCTGTGATATAATAGCGTCATCACATTTTCTAGTGACTGTCTGTGATATGATAGCGTCATCAAATTGTCTAGTCCTGTCTGTGATATGACAGCGTCATTACATTGTCTAGTGACAGTCTGTGATATGATAGCGTCATCACATTGTCTAGTGACTGTCTGTGATATAATATCGTCATCACATTTTCTAGTGACTGTCTGTGATATGATAGCGTCATCACATTGTCTAGACCTGTATATGATATGATAGCGTCATCACATTGTCTAGTGACTGTCTGTGATATGATAGCGTCATCACATTGTCTAGTGACTGTCTGTGATATGATAGCGCCATCACATTGTCAAGTCCTGCCTGTGATATGATAGCGCCATCACATTTTATAGACCTGTCTGTGATATGATAGCGTCATCACATTGTCTTGTCCTGTCTCTGATATAATAGCGTCATCACATTGTCTAGTCCTGTCTATGATATGATAGCGTCATCACATTGTCTAGTCCTGTCTGTGATATATTAGCGTCATCATATTGTCTAGTGACTGTCTGTGATATGATAGCGTCATCACATTGTCTAGACCTGTCTGTGATATGATAGCGGCATCACATTGTCTAGACCTATCTGTGATATGATAGCGTCATCACATTGTCTAGTGACTGTCTGTGATATGATAGCGTCATCACATTGTCTAGTTCTGTCTGTGATATGATAGCGTCATCACATTGTCTAGTCCTTTCTGTGATATGTTAGCGTCATCATATTGTCTAGTGACTGTCTGTGATATGATAGCGTCATCACATTGTCTAGTCCTGTCTGTGATATGACAGCGTCATTACATTGTCTAGTGACAGTCTGTGATATGATAGCGTCATCACATTGTCTAGTGACTGTCTGTGATATAATAGCGTCATCACATTTTCTAGTGACTGTCTGTGATATGATAGCGTCATCAAATTGTCTAGTCCTGTCTGTGATATGACAGCGTCATTACATTGTCTAGTGACAGTCTGTGATATGATAGCGTCATCACATTGTCTAGTGACTGTCTGTGATATAATATCGTCATCACATTTTCTAGTGACTGTCTGTGATATGATAGCGTCATCACATTGTCTAGACCTGTATATGATATGATAGCGTCATCACATTGTCTAGTGACTGTCTGTGATATGATAGCGTCATCACATTGTCCAGTGACTGTCTGTGATATGATTGCGTCATCACATTGTCTAGTGACTGTCTGTGATATGATAGCGTCATCACATTGTCTAGTGACTGTCTGTGATATGATAGCTTCATCACATTGTCTAGTGACTGTCTGTGATATTATAGCGTCATCATATTGTCTAGACCTTTCTATGATATGACAGCGTCATCACATTGTCTAGTGACTGTCTGTGATATGATAGCGTCATCACATTGTCTAGTGACTGTCTGTGATATGATAGCGTCATCACATTGTCTAGTAACTGTCTGTGATATGATAGCGTCATCACAATGTCTAGTGACTGTCTGTGATATGATAGCGTCATCACATTGTCTAGACCTGTCTGTGATATGATAGCGTCATCACATTGACTAGTCCTTTCTGTGATATGATAGCTTCATCACATTGTCTAATGACTGTCTGTGATATGATAGCGTCATCACATTGTCTAGACCTGTCTGTGGTATGATAGCGGCATCACATTGTCTAGACCTGTCTGTAATATGATAGCGTCATCATATTGCCTAGTGACTGTCTGTGATATGATAGCGTAATCACATTGTCTAGTCGTGTCTGTGATATGATAGCGTCATCACATTGTCTAGACCTGTCTGTAATATGATAGAGTCTTCACATTGTCTAGTCCTTTCTGTGATATGATAGCGTCATCATATTGTCTAGTCCTGTCTGTGATATGTTAGCGTCATCACATTGTCTAGTGACTGTCTGGGATATGATAGCGTCATCACATTGTCTAATGTTGTCTGTGATATGATAGCGTCATCACATTGATTAGTTCTGTCTGTGGTATGATAGCGTCATCACATTGTTTAGTGTCTGTCTGTGATATGAAAGTGTCATCACATTGTCTAGTGACTGTCTGTGATACGATAGCGTCATCATATTGTCTAGTCCTGTCTGTGATATAATAGCGTCATCACGTTGTCTAGACCTGTCTGTGGTATGATAGCGACATCACATTGTCTAGTCCTCTCTGTGATATGATAGCGTCATCACATTGTCTAGTATTGTCTGTGATATGATAGCGCCATCATATTGTCTAAACCGGTCTGTGATATGATAGAGTCATCACATTGTCTAGTGACTGTCTGTGATATGATTGCGTCATTACATTGTCTAGTCCTGTCTGTGATATGATAGCGTCATCACATTGTCTAAACCTGTCTGCGGTATGATAGCGTCATCACATTGTCTAGACCTGTCTGTGGTATGATAGCATCATCACATTGTCCAGTCCTGTATGTGATATAATAGCGTCATCACATTGTCTAGTATTGTCTGTGATATGATAGCGGCATCACATAGTCTAAACCTGTCTGTGATATGATAGCGTCATCACATTGTCTAGTGACTGTCTGTGATATGATAGCGCCATCACATTGTGTAGTCCTGTCTGTGATATGATAGCGCCATCACATTTTATAGACCTTTCTGTGATATGATAGCGTCATCAAATTCTCTTGTCCTGTCTGTGATATGATAGCGTCATCACATTGTCTAGTCCTGTCTATGATATGATAGCGTCATCACATTGTCTATTCCTGTCTGTGATATGATAGCGTCATCACATTGTCTAGATCTGTCTGTGATATGATAGCGCCATCACATTGTCTAGACCTGTCTGTGATATGATAGCGTCATCACATTGTCTAGACATGTCTGTGGTATGATAGCGTCATCACATTGTCTAGTGACTGTCTGTGATATGAAAGCGTCATCACATTGTCTAGACCTCTCTGTGATATGATAGCGGCATGACATTTTCTAGACCTGTATGTGATATGATAGCGTCAGCACATTGTCTAGTGACTGTATGTGATATGAAAGCGTCATCACATTGTCTAGTTGTGTCTATGATATGATAGCGTCATCACATTGTCTAGTCCTGTCTGCGATATGTTAGCGTCATCATATTGTCTAGTGACTGTCTGTGATATGATAGCGTCATCACATTGTCTAGACCTGTCTGTGATATGATAGAGGCATCACATTGTCTAGACCTATCTGTGATATGATAGCGTCATCACATTGTCTAGTGACTGTCTGTGATATGATAGCGTCATCACATTGTCTAGTCCTGTCTGTGATATGATAGCGTCAATACATTGTCTAGTGACAGTCTGTGATATGATAGCGTCATCACATTGTCTAGTGACTGTCTGTGATATAATAGCGTCATCACATTTTCTAGTGACTGTCTGTGATATGATAGCGTCATCACATTGTCTAGACCTATCTATGATATGATAGCGTCATCACATTGTCTAGTGACTGTCTGTGATATGATAGCGTCATCACATTGTCCAGTGACTGTCTGTGATATGATAGCGCCATCACATTGTCTAAACCGGTCTGTGATATGATAGAGTCATCACATTGTCTAGTGACTGTCTGTGATATGATTGCGTCATTACATTGTCTAGTCCTGTCTGTGATATGATAGCGTCATCACATTGTCTAAACCTGTCCGCGGTATGATAGCGTCATCACATTGTCTAGACCTGTCTGTGGTATGATAGCATCATCACATTGTCCAGTCCTGTATGTGATATAATAGCGTCATCACATTGTCTAGTATTGTCTGTGATATGATAGCGGCATCACATAGTCTAAACCTGTCTGTGATATGATAGCGTCATCACATTGTCTAGTGACTGTCTGTGATATGATAGCGCCATCACATTGTGTAGTCCTGTCTGTGATATGATAGCGCCATCACATTTTATAGACCTGTCTGTGATATGATAGCGTCATCAAATTCTCTTGTCCTGTCTGTGATATGATAGCGTCATCACATTGTCTAGTCCTGTCTATGATATGATAGCGTCATCACATTGTCTATTCCTGTCTGTGATATGATAGCGTCATCACATTGTCTAGATCTGTCTGTGATATGATAGCGCCATCATATTGTCTAGACCTGTCTGTGATATGATAGCGTCATCACATTGTCTAGACATGTCTGTGGTATGATAGCGTCATCACATTGTCTAGTGACTGTCTGTGATATGAAAGCGTCATCACATTGTCTAGACCTCTCTGTGATATGATAGCGGCATGACATTTTCTAGACCTGTATGTGATATGATAGCGTCAGCACATTGTCTAGTGACTGTATGTGATATGAAAGCGTCATCACATTGTCTAGTTGTGTCTATGATATGATAGCGTCATCACATTGTCTAGTCCTGTCTGCGATATGTTAGCGTCATCATATTGTCTAGTGACTGTCTGTGATATGATAGCGTCATCACATTGTCTAGACCTGTCTGTGATATGATAGAGGCATCACATTGTCTAGACCTATCTGTGATATGATAGCGTCATCACATTGTCTAGTGACTGTCTGTGATATGATAGCGTCATCACATTGTCTAGTCCTCTCTGTGATATGATAGCGTCAATACATTGTCTAGTGACAGTCTGTGATATGATAGCGTCATCACATTGTCTAGTGACTGTCTGTGATATAATAGCGTCATCACATTTTCTAGTGACTGTCTGTGATATGATAGCGTCATCACATTGTCTAGACCTATCTATGATATGATAGCGTCATCACATTGTCTAGTGACTGTCTGTGATATGATAGCGTCATCACATTGTCCAGTGACTGTCTGTGATATGATTGCGTCATCACATTGTCTAGTGACTGTCTGTGATATGATAGCTTCATCACATTGTCTAGTGACTGTCTGTGATATTATAGCGTCATCACATTGTCTAGACCTTTCTATGATATGATAGCGTCATCACATTGTCTAGTGACTGTCTGTGATATGAGAGCGTCATCACATTGTCTAGTGACTGTCTGTGATATGATAGCGTCATCACATTGTCTAGTAACTGTCTGTGATATGATAGCGTCATCACATTGTCTAGTGACTGTCTGTGATATGATAGAGTCATCACATTGTCTAGACCTGTCTGTGATATGATAGCGTCATCACATTGACTAGTCCTTTCTTTGATATGATAGCTTCATCACATTGTCTAGTGACTGTCTGTGATATGATAGCGTCATCACATTGTCTAGACCTGTCTGTGGTATGATAGCGGCATCACATTGTCTAGACCTGTCTGTAATATGATATCGTCATCATATTGCCTAGTGACTGTCTGTGATATGATAGCGTAATCACATTGTCTAGTCGTGTCTGTGATATGATAGCGTCATCACATTGTCTAGACCTGTCTGTAATATGATAGAGTCTTCACATTGTCTAGTCCTTTCTGTGATATGATAGCGTCATCATACTGTCTAGTCCTGTCTGTGATATGTTAGCGTCATCACATTGTCTAGTGACTGTCTGGGATATGATAGCGTCATCACATTGTCTAGTGTTGTCTGTGATATGATAGCGTCATCACATTGATTAGTTCTGTCTGTGGTATGATAGCGTCATCAAATTGTTTAGTGACTGTCTGTGATATGATAGCGTCATCACATTGTCTAGTGACTGTCTGTGATACGATAGCGTCATCATATTGTCTAGTCCTGTCTGTGATATAATAGCGTCATCACGTTGTCTAGACCTGTCTGTGGTATGATAGCGACATCACATTGTCTAGTCCTCTCTGTGATATGATAGCGTCATCACATTGTCTAGTATTGTCTGTGATATGATAGCGTCATCACATTGTCTAAACCTGTCTGTGATATGTTAGCGTCAGCACATTATCTAGTGACTGTCTGTGATATGATTGCGTCATTACATTGTCTAGTCCTGTCTGTGATATGATAGCGTCATCACATTGTCTAAACCTGTCTGCGGTATGATAGCGTCATCACATTGTCTAGACCTGTCTGTGGTATGATAGCGTCATCACATTGTCTAGTCCTGTCTGTGATATAATAGCGTCATCACATTGTCTAGTATTGTCTGTGATATGATAGCGGCATCACAATGTCTAAACCAGTCTGTGATATGATAGCGTCATCACATTGTCTAGTGACTGTCTGTGATATGATAGCGCCATCACATTGTCAAGTCCTGCCTGTGATATGATAGCGCCATCACATTTTATAGACCTGTCTGTGATATGATAGCGTCATCACATTGTCTTGTCCTGTCTCTGATATAATAGCGTCATCACATTGTCTAGTCCTGTCTATGATATGATAGCGTCATCACATTGTCTAGTCCTGTCTGTGATATATTAGCGTCATCATATTGTCTAGTGACTGTCTGTGATATGATAGCGTCATCACATTGTCTAGACCTGTCTGTGATATGATAGCGGCATCACATTGTCTAGACCTATCTGTGATATGATAGCGTCATCACATTGTCTAGTGACTGTCTGTGATATGATAGCGTCATCACATTGTCTAGTTCTGTCTGTGATATGATAGCGTCATCACATTGTCTAGTCCTGTCTGTGATATGTTAGCGTCATCATATTGTCTAGTGACTGTCTGTGATATGATAGCGTCATCACATTGTCTAGTCCTGTCTGTGATATGACAGCGTCATTACATTGTCTAGTGACAGTCTGTGATATGATAGCGTCATCACATTGTCTAGTGACTGTCTGTGATATAATAGCGTCATCACATTTTCTAGTGACTGTCTGTGATATGATAGCGTCATCAAATTGTCTAGTCCTGTCTGTGATATGACAGCGTCATTACATTGTCTAGTGACAGTCTGTGATATGATAGCGTCATCACATTGTCTAGTGACTGTCTGTGATATAATATCGTCATCACATTTTCTAGTGACTGTCTGTGATATGATAGCGTCATCACATTGTCTAGACCTGTATATGATATGATAGCGTCATCACATTGTCTAGTGACTGTCTGTGATATGATAGCGTCATCACATTGTCCAGTGACTGTCTGTGATATGATTGCGTCATCACATTGTCTAGTGACTGTCTGTGATATGATAGCGTCATCACATTGTCTAGTGACTGTCTGTGATATGATAGCTTCATCACATTGTCTAGTGACTGTCTGTGATATTATAGCGTCATCATATTGTCTAGACCTTTCTATGATATGACAGCGTCATCACATTGTCTAGTGACTGTCTGTGATATGATAGCGTCATCACATTGTCTAGTGACTGTCTGTGATATGATAGCGTCATCACATTGTCTAGTAACTGTCTGTGATATGATAGCGTCATCACAATGTCTAGTGACTGTCTGTGATATGATAGCGTCATCACATTGTCTAGACCTGTCTGTGATATGATAGCGTCATCACATTGACTAGTCCTTTCTGTGATATGATAGCTTCATCACATTGTCTAATGACTGTCTGTGATATGATAGCGTCATCACATTGTCTAGACCTGTCTGTGGTATGATAGCGGCATCACATTGTCTAGACCTGTCTGTAATATGATAGCGTCATCATATTGCCTAGTGACTGTCTGTGATATGATAGCGTAATCACATTGTCTAGTCGTGTCTGTGATATGATAGCGTCATCACATTGTCTAGACCTGTCTGTAATATGATAGAGTCTTCACATTGTCTAGTCCTTTCTGTGATATGATAGCGTCATCATATTGTCTAGTCCTGTCTGTGATATGTTAGCGTCATCACATTGTCTAGTGACTGTCTGGGATATGATAGCGTCATCACATTGTCTAATGTTGTCTGTGATATGATAGCGTCATCACATTGATTAGTTCTGTCTGTGGTATGATAGCGTCATCACATTGTTTAGTGTCTGTCTGTGATATGATAGCGTCATCACATTGTCTAGTGACTGTCTGTGATACGATAGCGTCATCATATTGTCTAGTCCTGTCTGTGATATAATAGCGACATCACGTTGTCTAGACCTGTCTGTGGTATGATAGCGACATCACATTGTCTAGTCCTCTCTGTGATATGATAGCGTCATCACATTGTCTAGTATTGTCTGTGATATGATAGCGCCATCACATTGTCTAAACCGGTCTGTGATATGATAGAGTCATCACATTGTCTAGTGACTGTCTGTGATATGATTGCGTCATTACATTGTCTAGTCCTGTCTGTGATATGATAGCGTCATCACATTGTCTAAACCTGTCTGCGGTATGATAGCGTCATCACATTGTCTAGACCTGTCTGTGGTATGATAGCATCATCACATTGTCCAGTCCTGTATGTGATATAATAGCGTCATCACATTGTCTAGTATTGTCTGTGATATGATAGCGGCATCACATAGTCTAAACCTGTCTGTGATATGATAGCGTCATCACATTGTCTAGTGACTGTCTGTGATATGATAGCGCCATCACATTGTGTAGTCCTGTCTGTGATATGATAGCGCCATCACATTTTATAGACCTGTCTGTGATATGATAGCGTCATCAAATTCTCTTGTCCTGTCTGTGATATGATAGCGTCATCACATTGTCTAGTCCTGTCTATGATATGATAGCGTCATCACATTGTCTATTCCTGTCTGTGATATGATAGCGTCATCACATTGTCTAGATCTGTCTGTGATATGATAGCGCCATCACATTGTCTAGACCTGTCTGTGATATGATAGTGTCATCACATTGTCTAGACATGTCTGTGGTATGAAAGCGTCATCACATTGTCTAGTGACTGTCTGTGATATGAAAGCGTCATCACATTGTCTAGACCTCTCTGTGATATGATAGCGGCATGACATTTTCTAGACCTGTATGTGATATGATAGCGTCAGCACATTGTCTAGTGACTGTATGTGATATGAAAGCGTCATCACATTGTCTAGTTGTGTCTATGATATGATAGCGTCATCACATTGTCTAGTCCTGTCTGCGATATGTTAGCGTCATCATATTGTCTAGTGACTGTCTGTGATATGATAGCGTCATCACATTGTCTAGACCTGTCTGTGATATGATAGAGGCATCACATTGTCTAGACCTATCTGTGATATGATAGCGTCATCACATTGTCTAGTGACTGTCTGTGATATGATAGCGTCATCACATTGTCTAGTCCTGTCTGTGATATGATAGCGTCAATACATTGTCTAGTGACAGTCTGTGATATGATAGCGTCATCACATTGTCTAGTGACTGTCTGTGATATAATAGCGTCATCACATTTTCTAGTGACTGTCTGTGATATGATAGCGTCATCACATTGTCTAGACCTATCTATGATATGATAGCGTCATCACATTGTCTAGTGACTGTCTGTGATATGATAGCGTCATCACATTGTCCAGTGACTGTCTGTGATATGATTGCGTCATCATATTGTCTAGTGACTCTCTGTGATATGATAGCTTCATCACATTGTCTAGTGACTGTCTGTGATATTATAGCGTCATCACATTGTCTAGACCTTTCTATGATATGATAGCGTCATCACATTGTCTAGACCTGTCTGTGGTATGATAGCGGCATCACATTGTCTAGACCTGTCTGTAATATGATAGCGTCATCATATTGCCTAGTGACTGTCTGTGATATGATAGCGTAATCACATTGTCTAGTCGTGTCTGTGATATGATAGCGTCATCACATTGTCTAGACCTGTCTGTAATATGATAGAGTCTTCACATTGTCTAGTCCTTTCTGTGATATGATAGCGTCATCATATTGTCTAGTCCTGTCTGTGATATGTTAGCGTCATCACATTGTCTAGTGACTGTCTGGGATATGATAGCGTCATCACATTGTCTAGTGTTGTCTGTGATATGATAGCGTCATCACATTGATTAGTTCTGTCTGTGGTATGATAGCGTCATCAAATTGTTTAGTGACTGTCTGTGATATGATAGCGTCATCACATTGTCTAGTGACTGTCTGTGATACGATAGCGTCATCATATTGTCTAGTCCTGTCTCTGATATAATAGCGTCATCACGTTGTCTAGACCTGTCTGTGGTATGATAGCGACATCACATTGTCTAGTCCTCTCTGTGATATGATAGCGTCATCACATTGTCTAGTATTGTCTGTGATATGATAGCGTCATCACATTGTCTAAACCTGTCTGTGATATGATAGCGTCAGCACATTATCTAGTGACTGTCTGTGATATGATTGCGTCATTACATTGTCTAGTCCTGTCTGTGATATGATAGCGTCATCACATTGTCTAAACCTGTCTGCGGTATGATAGCGTCATCACATTGTCTAGACCTGTCTGTGGTATGATAGCGTCATCACATTGTCTAGTCCTGTCTGTGATATAATAGCGTCATCACATTGTCTAGTATTGTCTGTGATATGATAGCGGCATCACAATGTCTAAACAAGTCTGTGATATGATAGCGTCATCACATTGTCTAGTGACTGTCTGTGATATGATAGCGCCATCACATTGTCAAGTCCTGCCTGTGATATGATAGCGCCATCACATTTTATAGACCTGTCTTTTGATATGATAGCGTCATCACATTGTCTTGTCCTGTCTCTGATATAATAGCGTCATCACATTGTCTAGTCCTGTCTATGATATGATAGCGTCATCACATTGTCTAGTCCTGTCTGTGATATATTAGCGTCATCATATTGTCTAGTGACTGTCTGTGATATGATAGCGTCATCACATTGTCTAGACCTGTCTGTGATATGATAGCGGCATCATATTGTCTAGACCTATCTGTGATATGATAGCGTCATCACATTGTCTAGTGACTGTCTGTGATATGATAGCGTCATCACATTGTCTAGTTCTGTCTGTGATATGATAGCGTCATCACATTGTCTAGTCCTGTCTGTGATATGTTAGCGTCATCATATTGTCTAGTGACTGTCTGTGATATGATAGCGTCATCACATTGTCTAGTCCTGTCTGTGATATGACAGCGTCATTACATTGTCTAGTGACAGTCTGTGATATGATAGCGTCATCACATTGTCTAGTGACTGTCTGTGATATAATAGCGTCATCACATTTTCTAGTGACTGTCTGTGATATGATAGCGTCATCACATTGTCTAGACCTGTCTATGACATGATAGCGTCATCACATTGTCTAGTGACTGTCTGTCATATGATAGCGTCATCACATTGTCCAGTGACTGTCTGTGATATGATTGCGTCATCACATTGTCTAGTGACTGTCTGTGATATGATAGCGTCATCACATTGTCTATTGACTGTCTGTGATATGATAGCTTCATCACATTGTCTAGTGACTGTCTGTGATATTATAGCGTCATCATATTGTCTAGACCTTTTTATGATATGATAGCGTCATCACATTGTCTAGTGACTGTCTGTGATATGATAGCGTCATCACATTGTCTAGTGACTGTCTGTGATATGATAGCGTCATCACATTGTCTAGTAACTGTCTGTGATATGATAGCGTCATCACATTGTCTAGTGACTGTCTGTGATATGATAGGGTCATCACATTGTCTAGACCTGTCTGTGGTATGATAGCGTCATCACATTGTCTAGTCCTGTCTGTGATATAATAGCGTCATCACATTGTCTAGTGACTGTCTGTGATATGATAGCGCCATCACATTGTCAAGTCCTGCCTGTGATATGATAGCGCATTCACATTTTATAGACCTGTCTGTGATATGATAGCGTCATCACATTGTCTTGTCCTGTCTCTGATATAATAGCGTCATCACATTGTCTAGTCCTGTCTATGATATGATAGCGTCATCACATTGTCTAGTCCTGTCTGTGATATATTAGCGTCATCATATTGTCTAGTGACTGTCTGTGATATGATAGCGTCATCACATTGTCTAGACCTGTCTGTGATATGATAGCGGCATCACATTGTCTAGACCTATCTGTGATATGATAGCTTCATCACATTGTCTAGTGACTGTCTGTGATATTATAGCGTCATCACATTGTCTAGACCTTTCTATGATATGATAGCGTCATCACATTGTCTAGTGACTGTCTGTGATATGAGAGCGTCATCACATTGTCTAGTGACTGTCTGTGATATGATAGCGTCATCACATTGTCTAGTAACTGTCTGTGATATGATAGCGTCATCACATTGTCTAGTGACTGTCTGTGATATGATAGAGTCATCACATTGTCTAGACCTGTCTGTGATATGATAGCGTCATCACATTGACTAGTCCTTTCTTTGATATGATAGCTTCATCACATTGTCTAATGACTGTCTGTGATATGATAGCGTCATCACATTGTCTAGACCTGTCTGTGGTATGATAGCGGCATCACATTGTCTAGACCTGTCTGTAATATGATAGCGTCATCATATTGCCTAGTGACTGTCTGTGATATGATAGCGTAATCACATTGTCTAGTCGTGTCTGTGATATGATAGCGTCATCACATTGTCTAGACCTGTCTGTAATATGATAGAGTCTTCACATTGTCTAGTCCTTTCTGTGATATGATAGCGTCATCATATTGTCTAGTCCTGTCTGTGATATGTTAGCGTCATCACATTGTCTAGTGACTGTCTGGGATATGATAGCGTCATCACATTGTCTAGTGTTGTCTGTGATATGATAGCGTCATCACATTGATTAGTTCTGTCTGTGGTATGATAGCGTCATCAAATTGTTTAGTGACTGTCTGTGATATGATAGCGTCATCACATTGTCTAGTGACTGTCTGTGATACGATAGCGTCATCATATTGTCTAGTCCTGTCTCTGATATAATAGCGTCATCACGTTGTCTAGACCTGTCTGTGGTATGATAGCGACATCACATTGTCTAGTCCTCTCTGTGATATGATAGCGTCATCACATTGTCTAGTATTGTCTGTGATATGATAGCGTCATCACATTGTCTAAACCTGTCTGTCATATGATAGCGTCAGCACATTATCTAGTGACTGTCTGTGATATGATTGCGTCATTACATTGTCTAGTCCTGTCTGTGATATGATAGCGTCATCACATTGTCTAAACCTGTCTGCGGTATGATAGCGTCATCACATTGTCTAGACCTGTCTGTGGTATGATAGCGTCATCACATTGTCTAGTCCTGTCTGTGATATAATAGCGTCATCACATTGTCTAGTATTGTCTGTGATATGATAGCGGCATCACAATGTCTAAACCAGTCTGTGATATGATAGCGTCATCACATTGTCTAGTGACTGTCTGTGATATGATAGCGCCATCACATTGTCAAGTCCTGCCTGTGATATGATAGCGCCATCACATTTTATAGACCTGTCTTTTGATATGATAGCGTCATCACATTGTCTTGTCCTGTCTCTGATATAATAGCGTCATCACATTGTCTAGTCCTGTCTATGATATGATAGCGTCATCACATTGTCTAGTCCTGTCTGTGATATATTAGCGTCATCATATTGTCTAGTGACTGTCTGTGATATGATAGCGTCATCACATTGTCTAGACCTGTCTGTGATATGATAGCGGCATCATATTGTCTAGACCTATCTGTGATATGATAGCGTCATCACATTGTCTAGTGACTGTCTGTGATATGATAGCGTCATCACATTGTCTAGTTCTGTCTGTGATATGATAGCGTCATCACATTGTCTAGTCCTGTCTGTGATATGTTAGCGTCATCATATTGTCTAGTGACTGTCTGTGATATGATAGCGTCATCACATTGTCTAGTCCTGTCTGTGATATGACAGCGTCATTACATTGTCTAGTGACAGTCTGTGATATGATAGCGTCATCACATTGTCTAGTGACTGTCTGTGATATAATAGCGTCATCACATTTTCTAGTGACTGTCTGTGATATGATAGCGTCATCACATTGTCTAGACCTGTCTATGACATGATAGCGTCATCACATTGTCTAGTGACTGTCTGTGATATGATAGCGTCATCACATTGTCCAGTGACTGTCTGTGATATGATTGCGTCATCACATTGTCTAGTGACTGTCTGTGATATGATAGCGTCATCACATTGTCTATTGACTGTCTGTGATATGATAGCTTCATCACATTGTCTAGTGACTGTCTGTGATATTATAGCGTCATCATATTGTCTAGACCTTTTTATGATATGATAGCGTCATCACATTGTCTAGTGACTGTCTGTGATATGATAGCGTCATCACATTGTCTAGTGACTGTCTGTGATATGATAGCGTCATCACATTGTCTAGTAACTGTCTGTGATATGATAGCGTCATCACATTGTCTAGTGACTGTCTGTGATATGATAGGGTCATCACATTGTCTAGACCTGTCTGTGGTATGATAGCGTCATCACATTGTCTAGTCCTGTCTGTGATATAATAGCGTCATCACATTGTCTAGTGACTGTCTGTGATATGATAGCGCCATCACATTGTCAAGTCCTGCCTGTGATATGATAGCGCCATCACATTTTATAGACCTGTCTGTGATATGATAGCGTCATCACATTGTCTTGTCCTGTCTCTGATATAATAGCGTCATCACATTGTCTAGTCCTGTCTATGATATGATAGCGTCATCACATTGTCTAGTCCTGTCTGTGATATATTAGCGTCATCATATTGTCTAGTGACTGTCTGTGATATGATAGCGTCATCACATTGTCTAGACCTGTCTGTGATATGATAGCGGCATCACATTGTCTAGACCTATCTGTGATATGATAGCGTCATCACATTGTCTAGTGACTGTCTGTGATATGATAGCGTCATCACATTGTCTAGTTCTGTATGTGATATGATAGCGTCATCACATTGTCTAGTCCTGTCTGTGATATGTTAGCGTCATCATATTGTCTAGTGACTGTCTGTGATATGATAGCGTCATCACATTGTCTAGTCCTGTGTGTGATATGACAGCGTCATTACATTGTCTAGTGACAGTCTGTGATATGATAGCGTCATCACATTGTCTAGTGACTGTCTGTGATATAATAGCGTCATCACATTTTCTAGTGACTGTCTGTGATATGATAGCGTCATCACATTGTCTAGACCTGTCTATGACATGATAGCGTCATCACATTGTCTAGTGACTGTCTGTGATATGATAGCGTCATCACATTGTCCAGTGACTGTCTGTGATATGATTGCGTCATCACATTGTCTAGTGACTGTCTGTGATATGATAGCGTCATCACATTGTCTAGTGACTGTCTGTGATATGATAGCTTCATCACATTGTCTAGTAACTGTCTGTGATATTATAGCGTCATCATATTGTCTAGACCTTTTTATGATATGATAGCGTCATCACATTGTCTAGTGACTGTCTGTGATATGATAGCGTCATCACATTGTCTAGTGACTGTCTGTGATATGATAGCGTCATCACATTGTCTAGTAACTGTCTGTGATATGATAGCGTCATCACATTGTCTAGTGACTGTCTGTGATATGATAGCGTCATCACATTGTCTAGACCTGTCTGTGATATGATAGAGTCATCACATTGACTAGTCCTTTCTGTGATATGATATCTTCATCACATTGTCTAATGACTGTCTGTGATATGATAGCGTCATCACATTGTCTAGACCTGTCTGTGTTATGATAGCGGCATCACATTGTCTAGACTTGTCTGTAATATGATAGCGTCATCATATTGCCTAGTGACTGTCTGTGATATGATAGCGTAATCACATTGTCTAGTCGTGTCTGTGATATGATAGCATCATCACATTGTCTAGACCTGTCTGTAATATGATAGCGTCATCACATTGTCTAGTCCTTTCTGTGATATGATAGCGTCATCACATTGTCTAGTCCTGTCTGTGATATGTTAGCGTCATCACATTGTCTAGTGACTGTCTGGGATATGATAGCGTCATCACATTGATTAGTCCTGTCTGTGGTATGATAGCGTGATCACATTGTCTAGTGACTGTCTGTGATATGATAGCGTCATCACATTGTTTAGTGACTGTCTGTGATATGATAGCGTCATCACATTGTCTAGTGACTGTCTGTGATACGATAGCGTCATCATATTGTCTAGTCCTGTCTGTGATATGATAGCGTCATCACATTTTATAGACCTGTCTTTTGATATGATAGCGTCATCACATTGTCTTGTCCTGTCTCTGATATAATAGCGTCATCACATTGTCTAGTCCTGTCTATGATATGATAGCGTCATCACATTGTCTAGTCCTGTCTGTGATATATTAGCGTCATCATATTGTCTAGTGACTGTCTGTGATATGATAGCGTCATCACATTGTCTAGACCTGTCTGTGATATGATAGCGGCATCATATTGTCTAGACCTATCTGTGATATGATAGCGTCATCACATTGTCTAGTGACTGTCTGTGATATGATAGCGTCATCACATTGTCTAGTTCTGTCTGTGATATGATAGCGTCATCACATTGTCTAGTCCTGTCTGTGATATGTTAGCGTCATCATATTGTCTAGTGACTGTCTGTGATATGATAGCGTCATCACATTGTCTAGTCCTGTCTGTGATATGACAGCGTCATTACATTGTCTAGTGACAGTCTGTGATATGATAGCGTCATCACATTGTCTAGTGACTGTCTGTGATATAATAGCGTCATCACATTTTCTAGTGACTGTCTGTGATATGATAGCGTCATCACATTGTCTAGACCTGTCTATGACATGATAGCGTCATCACATTGTCTAGTGACTGTCTGTGATATGATAGCGTCATCACATTGTCCAGTGACTGTCTGTGATATGATTGCGTCATCACATTGTCTAGTGACTGTCTGTGATATGATAGCGTCATCACATTGTCTATTGACTGTCTGTGATATGATAGCTTCATCACATTGTCTAGTGACTGTCTGTGATATTATAGCGTCATCATATTGTCTAGACCTTTTTATGATATGATAGCGTCATCACATTGTCTAGTGACTGTCTGTGATATGATAGCGTCATCACATTGTCTAGTGACTGTCTGTGATATGATAGCGTCATCACATTGTCTAGTAACTGTCTGTGATATGATAGCGTCATCACATTGTCTAGTGACTGTCTGTGATATGATAGGGTCATCACATTGTCTAGACCTGTCTGTGGTATGATAGCGTCATCACATTGTCTAGTCCTGTCTGTGATATAATAGCGTCATCACATTGTCTAGTGACAGTCTGTGATATGATAGCGTCATCACATTGTCTAGTGACTGTCTGTGATATGATAGCTTCATCACATTGTCTACTGACTGTCTGTGATATTATAGCGTCATCATATTGTCTAGACCTTTTTATGATATGATAGCGTCATCACATTGTCTAGTGACTGTCTGTGATATGATAGCGTCATCACATTGTCTAGTGACTGTCTGTGATATGATAGCGTCATCACATTGTCTAGTAACTGTCTGTGATATGATAGCGTCATCACATTGTCTAGTGACTGTCTGTGATATGATAGCGTCATCACATTGTCTAGACCTGTCTGTGATATGATAGAGTCATCACATTGAGTAGTCCTTTCTGTGATATGATAGCTTCATCACATTGTCTAATGACTGTCTGTGATATGATAGCGTCATCACATTGTCTAGACCTGTCTGTGTTATGATAGCGGCATCACATTGTCTAGACCTGTCTGTAATATGATAGCGTCATCATATTGCCTAGTGACTGTCTGTGATATGATAGCGTAATCACATTGTCTAGTCGTGTCTGTGATATGATAGCATCATCACATTGTCTAGACCTGTCTGTAATATGATAGCGTCATCACATTGTCTAGTCCTTTCTGTGATATGATAGCGTCATCACATTGTCTAGTCCTGTCTGTGATATGTTAGCGTCATCACATTGTCTAGTGACTGTCTGGGATATGATAGCGTCATCACATTGATTAGTCCTGTCTGTGGTATGATAGCGTGATCACATTGTCTAGTGACTGTCTGTGATATGATAGCGTCATCACATTGTTTAGTGACTGTCTGTGATATGATAGCGTCATCACATTGTCTAGTGACTGTCTGTGATACGATAGCGTCATCATATTGTCTAGTCCTGTCTGTGATATGATAGCGTCATCACATTGTCTAGACCTGTCTGTGGTATAATAGCGATATCACATTGTCTAGTCCTCTCTGTGATATGATAGCGTCATCACATTGTCTAGTATTGTCTGTGATATGATAGCGTCATCACATTGTCTAAACCTGTCTGTGATATGATAGCGTCATCACATTGTCTAGTGACTGTCTGTGATATGATTGCGTCATTACATTGTCTAGTCCTGTCTGTGATATAATAGCGTCATCACATTGTCTAGTATTGTCTGTGATATGATAGCGGCATCACATTGTCTAAACCTATCTGTGATATGATAGCGTCATCACATTGTCTAGTGACTGTCTGTGATATGATAGCGCCACCACATTGTCTAGTCCTGTCTGTGATATGATAGCGCCATCACATTTTATAGACCTGTCTGTGATATGATAGCGTCATCAAATTGTCTAGTCCTGTCTGTGATATGATAGCGTCATCACATTGTCTAGTCCTGTCTATGATATGATAGCGTCATCACATTGTCTATTCCTGTCTGTGATATGATACCGTCATCACATTGTCTAGTGACTGTCTGTGATATGATAGCTTCATCACATTGTCTAGTGACTGTCTGTGATATTATAGCGTCATCATATTGTCTAGACCTTTTTATGATATGATAGCGTCATCACATTGTCTAGTGACTGTCTGTGATATGATAGCGTCATCACATTGTCTAGTGACTGTCTGTGATATGATAGCGTCATCACATTGTCTAGTAACTGTCTGTTATATGATAACGTCATCACATTGTTTAGTGACTTTCTGTGATATGATAGCGTCATCACATTGTCTAGACCTGTCTGTGATATGATAGAGTCATCACATTGACTAGTCCTTTCTGTGATATGATAGCTTCATCACATTGTCTAATGACTGTCTGTGATATGATAGCGTCATCACATTGTCTAGACCTGTCTGTGTTATGATAGCGGCATCACATTGTCTAGACCTGTCTGTAATATGATAGCGTCATCATATTGCCTAGTGACTTTCTGTGATATGATAGCGTAATCACATTGTCTAGTCGTGTCTGTGATATGATAGCATCATCACATTGTCTAGACCTGTCTGTAATATGATAGCGTCATCACATTGTCTAGTCCTTTCTGTGATATGATAGCGTCATCACATTGTCTAGTCCTGTCTGTGATATGTTAGCGTCATCACATTGTCTAGTGACTGTCTGTGATATGATAGCGTCATCACATTGATTAGTCCTGTCTGTGGTATGATAGCGTGATCACATTGTCTAGTGACTGTCTGTGATACGATAGCGTCATCATATTGTCTAGTCCTGTCTGTGATATGATAGCGTCATCACATTGTCTAGACCTGTCTGTGGTATAATAGCGATATCACATTGTCTAGTCCTCTCTGTGATATGATAGCGTCATCACATTGTCTAGTATTGTCTGTGATATGATAGCGTCATCACATTGTCTAAACCTGTCTGTGATATGATAGCGTCATCACATTGTCTAGTGACTGTCTGTGATATGATTGCGTCATTACATTGTCTAGTCCTGTCTGTGATATAATAGCGTCATCACATTGTCTAGTATTGTCTGTGATATGATAGCGGCATCACATTGTCTAAACCTATCTGTGATATGATAGCGTCATCACATTGTCTAGTGACTGTCTGTGATATGATAGCGCCATCACATTTTATAAACCTGTCTGTGATATGAAAGCGTCATCAAATTGTCTTGTCCTGTCTGTGATATGATAGCGTCATCACATTGTCTAGTCCTGTCTATGATATGATAGCGTCATCACATTGTCTATTCCTGTCTGTGATATGATACCGCCATCACATTTTATAAACCTGTCTGTGATATGAAAGCGTCATCAAATTGTCTTGTCCTGTCTGTGATATGATAGCGTCATCACATTGTCTAGTCCTGTCTATGATATGATAGCGTCATCACATTGTCTATTCCTGTCTGTGATATGATACCGTCATCACATTGTCTAGATCTGTCTGTGATATGATAGCGCCATCACATTGTCTAGACCTGTCTGTGATATGATAGCGTTATCACATTGTCTAGACATGTCTGTGATATGATAGCGTCATCACATTGTCTAGTGACTGTCTGTGATATGAAAGCGTCATCACATTGTCTAGACCTGTCTGTGATATGATAGCGGCATGACATTTTCTAGACCTGTCTGTGATATGATAGCGTCAGCACATTGTCTAGTGACTGTATGTGATATGATAGCGTCATCACATTGTCTAGTTGTGTCTATGATATGATAGTGTCATCACATTGTCTAGTCCTGTCTGCGATATGTTAGCGTCATCATATTGTCTAGTGACTGTCTGTTATATGATAGCGTCATCACATTGTCTAGACCTGTTTGAGATATGATAGCGGAATCACATTGTCTAGACCTATCTGTGATATGATAGCGTCATCACATTGCCTAGTGACTGTCTGTGATATGATAGCGTCATCACATTGTCTAGTCCTGTCTGTGATATGATAGCGTCATTACATTGTCTAGTGACAGTCTGTGATATGATAGCGTCATCACATTGTCTAGTGACTGTCTGTGATATAATAGCGTCATCACATTTTCTAGTGACTGTCTGTGATATGATAGCGTCATCAAATTGTCTAGACCTATCTATGATATGAAAGCGTCATCACATTGTCTAGTGACTGTCTGTGATATGATAGCGTCTTCACATTGTCCAGTGACTGTCTGTGATATGATTGTGTCATCACATTGTCTAGTGACTGTCTGTGATATGATAGCGTCATCACATTGTCTAGTGTTGTCTGTGATATGATAGCGTCATCACATTGTCTAGACCTGTCTGTGATATGATAGCGTCATCACATTGACTAGTCCTTTCTGTGATATGATAGCTTCATTACATTGTCTAGTGACTGTCTGTGATATGATAGCGTCATCACATTGTCTAGACTTGTCTGTGATATGATAGCGGCATCACATTGTCTAGACCTGTCTGTAATATGATAGCGTCATCATATTGCCTAGTGACTGTCTATGATATGATAGCGTAATCACATTGTCTAGTCGTGTCTGTGATATGATAGCGTCATCACATTGTCTAGACCTGTCTGTAATATGATAGAGTCATCACATTGTCTAGTCCTTTCTGTGATATGATAGCGTCATCATATTGTCTAGTCCTGTCTGTGATATGTTAGCGTCATCACATTGTCTAGTGACTGTCTGGGATATGATAGCGTCATCACATTGATTATTCCTGTCTGTGGTATGATAGCGTGATCACATTGTCTAGTGACTGTCTGTGATATGATAGCGTCATCACATTGTTTAGTGACTGTCTGTGATATGATAGCGTCATCACATTGTCTAGTGACTGTCTGTGATACGATAGCGTCATCATATTGTCTAGTCCTGTCTGTGATATGATAGCGTCATCACATTGTCTAGACCTGTCTGTGGGATAATAGCGATATCACATTGTCTAGTCCTCTCTGTGATATGATAGCGTCATCACATTGTCTAGTATTGTCTGTGATATGATAGCGTCATCACATTGTCTAAACCTGTCTGTGATATGATAGCGTCATCACATTGTCTAGTGACTCTCTGTGATATGATTGCGTCATTACATTGTCTAGTCCTGTCTGTGATATAATAGCGTCATCACATTGTCTAGTATTGTCTGTGATATGATAGCGGCATCACATTGTCTAAACCTGTCTGTGATATGATAGCGTCATCACATTGTCTAGTGACTGTCTGTGATATGATAGCGCCACCACATTGTCTAGTCCTGTCTGTGATATGATAGCGCCATCACATTTTATAGACCTGTCTGTGATATGATAGCGTCATCAAATTGTCTTGTCCTGTCTGTGATATGATAGCGTCATCACATTGTCTAGTCCTGTCTATGATATGATAGCGTCATCACATTGTCTATTCCTGTCTGTGATATGATACCGTCATCACATTGTATAGATCTGTCTGTGATATGATAGCGCCATAACATTGTCTAGACCTGTCTGTGATATGATAGCGTCATCACATTGTCTAGACATGTCTGTGATATGATAGCGTCATCACATTGTCTAGTGACTGTCTGTGATATGAAAGCGTCATCACATTGTCTAGACCTGTCTGTGATATGATAGCGGCATGACATTTTCTAAACCTGTCTGTGATATGATAGCGTCAGCACATTGTCTAGTGACTGTATGTGATATGATAGCGTCATCACATTGTCTAGTTGTGTCTATGATATGATAGTGTCATCACATTGTCTAGTCCTGTCTGCGATATGTTAGCGTCATCATATTGTCTAGTGACTGTCTGTGATATGATAGCGTCATCACATTGTCTAGACCTGTCTGAGATATGATAGCGGAATCACATTGTCTAGACCTATCTGTGATATGATAGCGTCATCACATTGTCTAGTGACTGTCTGTGATATGATAGCGTCATCACATTGTCTAGTCCTGTCTGTGATATGATAGCGTCATTACATTGTCTAGTGACAGTCTGTGATATGATAGCGTCATCACATTGTTTAGTGACTGTCTGTGATATGATAGCGTCTTCACATTGTCCAGTGACTGTCTGTGATATGATTGTGTCATCACATTGTCTAGTGACTGTCTGTGATATGATAGCGTCATCACATTGTCTAGTGTTGTCTGTGATATGATAGCGTCATCACATTGTCTAGACCTGTCTGTGATATGATAGCGTCATCACATTGACTAGTCCTTTCTGTGATATGATAGCTTCATCACATTGTCTAGTGACTGTCTGTGATATGATAGCGTCATCACATTGTCTAGACTTGTCTGTGATATGATAGCGGCATCACATTGTCTAGACCTGTCTGTAATATGATAGCGTCATCATATTGCCTAGTGACTGTCTATGATATGATAGCGTAATCACATTGTCTAGTCGTGTCTGTGATATGATAGCGTCATCACATAGTCTAGACCTGTCTGTAATATGATAGAGTCATCACATTGTCTAGTCCTTTCTGTGATATGATAGCGTCGTCATATTGTCTAGTCCTGTCTGTGATATGTTAGCGTCATCACATTGTCTAGTGACTGTCTGGGATATGATAGCGTCATCACATTGTCTAGTGTTGTCTGTGATATGATAGCGTCATCACATTGATTAGTCCTGTCTGTGGTATGACAGCGTGATCACATTGTCTAGTGACTGTCTGTGATATGATAGCGTCATCACATTGTTTAGTGACTGTCTGTGATATGATAGCGTCATCACATTGTCTAGTGACTGTCTGTGATACGATAGCGTCATCATATTGTCTAGTCCTGTCTGTGATATAATAGCGTCATCACATTGTCTAGACCTGTCTGTGGTATGATAGCGACATCACATTGTCTAGTCCTCTCTGTGATATGATAGCGTCATCACATTGTCCAGTATTGTCTGTAATATGATAGCGTCATCACATTGTCTAAACCTGTCTGTGATATGATAGCGTCAGCACATTGTCTAGTGACTGTCTGTGATATGATTGCGTCATTACATTGTCTAGTCCTGTCTGTGATATGAAAGCGTCATCACATTGTCTAAACCTGTCTGCGGTATGATAGCGTCATCACATTGTCTAGACCTGTCTGTGGTATGATAGCGTCATCACATTGTCTAGACCTGTCTGTGATATGATAGCGGCATCACATTGTCTAGACCTATCTGTGATATGATAGCGTCATCACATTGTCTAGTGACTGTCTGTGATATGATAGCTTCATCACATTGTCTAGTTCTGTCTGTGATATGATAGCGTCATCACATTGTCTAGTCCTGTCTGTGATATGTTAGCGTCATCATATTGTCTAGTGACTGTCTGTGATATGATAGCGTCATCACATTGTCTAGTGACTGTCTGTGATATGATAGGGTTATCACATTGTCTAGTAACTGTCTATGATATGATAGCGTCATCACATTGTCTAGTGACTGTCTGTGATATGATAGCGTCATCACATTGTCTAGACCTGTCTGTGATATGATAGCGTCATCACATTGACTAGTCCTTTCTGTGATATGATAGCTTCATCACATTGTCTAGTGACTGTCTGTGATATGATAGCGTCATCACATTGTCTAGACCTGTCTGTGATATGATAGCGGCATCACATTGTCTAGACCTGTCTGTAATATGATAGCGTCATCATATTGCCTAGTGACTGTCTGTGATATGATAGCGTAATCACATTGTCTAGTCCTGTCTGTGATATGATAGCGTCATCACATTGTCTAGTGACTGTCTGGGATATGATAGCGTCATCACATTGATTAGTCCTGTCTGTGGTATGATAGCGTGATCACATTGTCTAGTGACTGTCTGTGATACGATAGCGTCATTATATTGTCTAGTCCTGTCTGTGATATGATAGCGTCATCACATTGTCTAGACCTGTCTGTGGTATGATAGCGACATCACATTGTCTAGTCCTCTCTGTGATATGATAGCGTCATCACATTGTCTAGTATAGTCTGTGATATGATAGCGTCATCACATTGTCTAAACCTGTCTGTGATATGATAGCGTCATCACATTGTCTAGTGACTGTCTGTGATATGATTGCGTCATTACATTGTCTAGTCCTGTCTGTGATATGATAGTGTCATCCCATAGTCTAAACCTGTCTGCGGTATGATAGCGTCATCACATTGTCTAGACCTGTCTGTGGTATGATAGCGTCATCACATTGTCTAGTCCTGTCTGTGATATAATAGCGTCATCACATTGTCTAGTATTGTCTGTGATATGATAGCGGCATCACATTGTCTAAACCTGTCTGTGATATGATAGCGTCATCACATTGTCTAGTACTGTCTGTGATATGATAGCGCCATCACATTGTCTAGTCCTGTCTGTGATATGATAGCGTCATCACATTGTCTAGTCCTGTCTGTGATATGATAGCGTCATTACATTGTCTAGTGACAGTCTGTGATATGATAGCGTCATCACATTGTCTAGTGACTGTCTGTGATATAATAGCGTCATCACATTTTCTAGTGACTGTCTGTGATATGATAGCGTCATAACATTGTCTAGACCTATCTATGATATGAAAGCGTCATCACATTGTCTAGTGACTGTCTGTCATATGATAGCGTCTTCACATTGTCCAGTGACTGTCTGTGATATGATTGTGTCATCACATTGTCTAGTGACTGTCTGTGATATGATAGCGTCATCACATTGTCTAGTGTTGTCTGTGATATGATAGCGTCATCACATTGACTAGTCCTTTCTGTGATATGATAGCTTAATCACATTGTCTAGTGACTGTCT
This sequence comes from Cepaea hortensis, assembly GCA_963921405.1. Taxonomy (NCBI): domain Eukaryota; kingdom Metazoa; phylum Mollusca; class Gastropoda; order Stylommatophora; family Helicidae; genus Cepaea; species Cepaea hortensis. The sequence goes on along the minus strand of OY992895.1, from coordinate 89,629,617 downwards.
GTGATATGATAGCGTCATCACATTGTCTAGACCTGTCTGTGATATGATAGCGGCATCACATTGTCTAGACCTGTCTGTAATATGATAGCGTCATCATATTGCCTAGTGACTGTCTGTGATATGATAGCGTAATCACATTGTCTAGTCCTGTCTGTGATATGATAGCGTCATCACATTGTCTAGTGACTGTCTGGGATATGATAGCGTCATCACATTGATTAGTCCTGTCTGTGGTATGATAGCGTGATCACATTGTCTAGTGACTGTCTGTGATACGATAGCGTCATCATATTGTTTAGTCCTGTCTGTGATATGATAGCGTCATCACATTGTCTAGACCTGTCTGTGGTATGATAGCGACATCACATTGTCTAGTCCTCTCTGTGATATGATAGCGTCATCACATTGTCTAGTATAGTCTGTGATATGATAGCGTCATCACATTGTCTAAACCTGTCTGTGATATGATAGCGTCATCACATTGTCTAGTGACTGTCTGTGATATGATTGCGTCATTACATTGTCTAGTCCTGTCTGTGATATGATAGCGTCATCCCATTGTCTAAACCTGTCTGCGGTATGATAGCGTCATCACATTGTCTAGACCTGTCTGTGGTATGATAGCGTCATCACATTGTCTAGTCCTGTCTGTGATATAATAGCGTCATCACATTGTCTAGTATTGTCTGTGATATGATAGCGGCATCACATTGTCTAAACCTGTCAGTGATATGATAGCGTCATCACATTGTCTAGTACTGTCTGTGATATGATAGCGCCATCACATTGTCTAGTCCTGTCTGTGATATGATAGCGTCATCACATTGTCTAGTCCTGTCTGTGATATGATAGCGTCATTACATTGTCTAGTGACAGTCTGTGATATGATAGCGTCATCACATTGTCTAGTGACTGTCTGTGATATAATAGCGTCATCACATTTTCTAGTGACTGTCTGTGATATGATAGCGTCATAACATTGTCTAGACCTATCTATGATATGAAAGCGTCATCACATTGTCTAGTGACTGTCTGTGATATGATAGCGTCTTCACATTGTCCAGTGACTGTCTGTGATATGATTGTGTCATCACATCTAGTGACTGTCTGTGATATGATAGCGTCATCACATTGTCTAGTGTTGTCTGTGATATGATAGCGTCATCACATTGTCTAGACCTGTCTGTGATATGATAGCGTCATCACATTGACTAGTCCTTTCTGTGATATGATAGCTTCATCACATTGTCTAGTGACTGTCTGTGATATGATAGCGTCATCACATTGTCTAGACTTGTCTGTGATATGATAGCGGCATCACATTGTCTAGACCTGTCTGTAATATGATAGCGTCATCATATTGCCTAGTGACTGTCTGTGATATGATAGCGTAATCACATTGTCTAGTCGTGTCTGTGATATGATAGCGTCATCACATTGTCTAGACCTGTCTGTAATATGATAGAGTCATCACATTGTCTAGTCCTTTCTGTGATATGATAGCGTCATCATATTGTCTAGTCCTGTCTGTGATATGTTAGCGTCATCACATTGTCTAGTGACTGTCTGGGATATGATAGCGTCATCACATTGTCTAGTGTTGTCTGTGATATGATAGCGTCATCACATTGATTAGTCCTGTCTGTGGTATGACAGCGTGATCACATTGTCTAGTGACTGTCTGTGATATGATAGCGTCATCACATTGTTTAGTGGCTGTCTGTGATATGATAGCGTCATCACATTGTCTAGTGACTGTCTGTGATACGATAGCGTCATCGTATTGTCTAGTCCTGTCTGTGATATAATAGCGTCATCACATTGTCTAGACCTGTCTGTGGTATGATAGCGACATCACATTGTCTAGTGACTGTCTGTGATATGATTGCGTCATTACATTGTCTAGTCCTGTCTGTGATATGATAGCGTCATCACATTGTCCAGTATTGTCTGTAATATGATAGCGTCATCACATTGTCTAAACCTGTCTGTGATATGATAGCGTCAGCACATTGTCTAGTGACTGTCTGTGATATGATTGCGTCATTACATTGTCTAGTCCTGTCTGTGATATGATAGCGTCATCACATTGTCTAAACCTGTCTGCGGTATGATAGCGTCATCACATTGTCTAGACCTGTCTGTGGTATGATAGCGTCATCACATTGTCTAGACCTGTCTGTGATATGATAGCGGCATCACATTGTCTAGACCTATCTGTGATATGATAGCGTCATCACATTGTCTAGTGACTGTCTGTGATATGATAGCGTCATCACATTGTCTAGTTCTGTCTGTGATATGATAGCGTCATCACATTGTCTAGTCCTGTCTGTGATATGTTAGCGTCATCATATTGTCTAGTGACTGTCTGTGATATGATAGCGTTTCACATTGTCTAGTGACTGTCTGTGATATGATAGCGTCATCACATTGTCTATTGACTGTCTGTGATATAATAGCGTCATCACATTTTCTAGTGACTGTCTGTGATATAATAGCGTCATCACATTTTCTAGTGACTGTCTGTGATATGATAGCGTCATAACATTGTCTAGACCTATCTATGATATGAAAGCGTCATCACATTGTCTAGTGACTGTCTGTGATATGATAGCGTCTTCACATTGTCCAGTGACTGTCTGTGATATGATTGTGTCATCACATTGTCTAGTGACTGTCTGTGATATGATAGCGTCATCACATTGTCTAGTGTTGTCTGTGATATGATAGCGTCATAACATTGTCTAGACCTATCTATGATATGAAAGCGTCATCACATTGTCTAGTGACTGTCTGTGATATGATAGCGTCTTCACATTGTCCAGTGACTGTCTGTGATATGATAGCGTCATCACATTGACTAGTCCTTTCTGTGATATGATAGCTTCATCACATTGTCTAGTGACTGTCTGTGATATGATAGCGTCATCACATTGTCTAGACTTGTCTGTGATATGATAGCGGCATCACATTGTCTAGACCTGTCTGTAATATGATAGCGTCATCATATTGCCTAGTGACTGTCTGTGATATGATAGCGTAATCACATTGTCTAGTCGTGTCTGTGATATGATAGCGTCATCACATTGTCTAGACCTGTCTGTAATATGATAGAGTCATCACATTGTCTAGTCCTTTCTGTGATATGATAGCGTCATCATATTGTCTAGTCCTGTCTGTGATATGTTAGCGTCATCACATTGTCTAGTGACTGTCTGGGATATGATAGCGTCATCACATTGTCTAGTGTTGTCTGTGATATGATAGCGTCATCACATTGATTAGTCCTGTCTGTGGTATGACAGCGTGATCACATTGTCTAGTGACTGTCTGTGATATGATAGCGTCATCACATTGTTTAGTGGCTGTCTGTGATATGATAGCGTCATCACATTGTCTAGTGACTGTCTGTGATACGATAGCGTCATCGTATTGTCTAGTCCTGTCTGTGATATAATAGCGTCATCACATTGTCTAGACCTGTCTGTGGTATGATAGCGACATCACATTGTCTAGTGACTGTCTGTGATATGATTGCGTCATTACATTGTCTAGTCCTGTCTGTGATATGATAGCGTCATCACATTGTCCAGTATTGTCTGTAATATGATAGCGTCATCACATTGTCTAAACCTGTCTGTGATATGATAGCGTCAGCACATTGTCTAGTGACTGTCTGTGATATGATTGCGTCATTACATTGTCTAGTCCTGTCTGTGATATGATAGCGTCATCACATTGTCTAAACCTGTCTGCGGTATGATAGCGTCATCACATTGTCTAGACCTGTCTGTGGTATGATAGCGTCATCACATTGTCTAGACCTGTCTGTGATATGATAGCGGCATCACATTGTCTAGACCTATCTGTGATATGATAGCGTCATCACATTGTCTAGTGACTGTCTGTGATATGATAGCGTCATCACATTGTCTAGTTCTGTCTGTGATATGATAGCGTCATCACATTGTCTAGTCCTGTCTGTGATATGTTAGCGTCATCATATTGTCTAGTGACTGTCTGTGATATGATAGCGTTTCACATTGTCTAGTGACTGTCTGTGATATGATAGCGTCATCACATTGTCTATTGACTGTCTGTGATATAATAGCGTCATCACATTTTCTAGTGACTGTCTGTGATATAATAGCGTCATCACATTTTCTAGTGACTGTCTGTGATATGATAGCGTCATAACATTGTCTAGACCTATCTATGATATGAAAGCGTCATCACATTGTCTAGTGACTGTCTGTGATATGATAGCGTCTTCACATTGTCCAGTGACTGTCTGTGATATGATTGTGTCATCACATTGTCTAGTGACTGTCTGTGATATGATAGCGTCATCACATTGTCTAGTGTTGTCTGTGATATGATAGCGTCATCACATTGTCTAGACCTGTCTGTGATATGATAGCGTCATCACATTGACTAGTCCTTTCTGTGATATGATAGCTTCATCACATTGTCTAGTGACTGTCTGTGATATGATAGCGTCATCACATTGTCTAGACTTGTCTGTGATATGATAGCGGCATCACATTGTCTAGACCTGTCTGTAATATGATAGCGTCATCATATTGCCTAGTGACTGTCTGTGATATGATAGCGTAATCACATTGTCTAGTCGTGTCTGTGATATGATAGCGTCATCACATTGTCTAGACCTGTCTGTAATATGATAGAGTCATCACATTGTCTAGTCCTTTCTGTGATATGATAGCGTCATCATATTGTCTAGTCCTGTCTGTGATATGTTAGCGTCATCACATTGTCTAGTGACTGTCTGGGATATGATAGCGTCATCACATTGTCTAGTGTTGTCTGTGATATGATAGCGTCATCACATTGATTAGTCCTGTCTGTGGTATGACAGCGTGATCACATTGTCTAGTGACTGTCTGTGATATGATAGCGTCATCACATTGTTTAGTGACTGTCTGTGATATGATAGCGTCATCACATTGTCTAGTGACTGTCTGTGATACGATAGCGTCATCATATTGTCTAGTCCTGTCTGTGATATAATAGCGTCATCAAATTGTCTAGACCTGTCTGTGGTATGATAGCGACATCACATTGTCTAGTCCTCTCTGTGATATGATAGCGTCATCACATTGTCCAGTATTGTCTGTAATATGATAGCGTCATCACATTGTCTAAACCTGTCTGTGATATGATAGCGTCAGCACATTGTCTAGTGACTGTCTGTGATATGATTGCGTCATTACATTGTCTAGTCCTGTCTGTGATATGATAGCGTCATCACATTGTCTAAACCTGTCTGCGGTATGATAGCGTCATCACATTGTCTAGACCTGTCTGTGGTATGATAGCGTCATCACATTGTCTAGACCTGTCTGTGATATGATAGCGGCATCACATTGTCTAGACCTATCTGTGATATGATAGCGTCATCACATTGTCTAGTGACTGTCTGTGATATGATAGCGTCATCACATTGTCTAGTTCTGTTTGTGATATGATAGCGTCATCACATTGTCTAGTCCTGTCTGTGATATGTTAGCGTCATCATATTGTCTAGTGACTGTATGTGATATGATAGCGTTTCACATTGTCTAGTGACTGTCTGTGATATGATAGCGTCATCACATTGTCTAGTAACTGTCTATGATATGATAGCGTCATCACATTGTCTAGTGACTGTCTGTGATATGATAGCGTCATCACATTGTCTAGACCTGTCTGTGATATGATAGCGTCATCACATTGACTAGTCCTTTCTGTGATATGATAGCTTCATCACATTGTCTAGTGACTGTCTGTGATATGATAGCGTCATCACATTGTCTAGACCTGTCTGTGATATGATAGCGGCATCACATTGTCTAGACCTGTCTGTAATATGATAGCGTCATCATATTGCCTAGTGACTGTCTGTGATATGATAGCGTAATCACATTGTCTAGTCCTGTCTGTGATATGATAGCGTCATCACATTGTCTAGTGACTGTCTGGGATATGATAGCGTCATCACATTGATTAGTCCTGTCTGTGGTATGATAGCGTGATCACATTGTCTAGTGACTGTCTGTGATATGATAACGTCATCACATTATTTAGTGACTGTCTGTGATATGATAGCGTCATCACATTGTCTAGTGACTGTCTGTGATATGATAGCGTGATCACATTGTCTAGTGACTGTCTGTGATACGATAGCGTCATCATATTGTCTAGTACTGTCTGTGATACGATAGCGTCATCATATTGTCTAGTACTGTCTGTGATATGATAGCGTCATCACATTGTCTAGACGTGTCTGTGGTATGATAGCGACATCACATTGTCTAGTCCTCTCTGTGATATGATAGCGTCATCACATTGTCTAGTATTGTCTGTGATATGATAGCGTCATCACATTGTCTAAACCTGTCTGTGATATGATAGCGTCATCACATTGTCTAGTGACTGTCTGTGATATGATTGCGTCATTACATTGTCTAGTCCTGTCTGTGATATGATAGCGTCATCACATTGTCTAAACCTGTCTGCGGTATGATAGCGTCATCACATTGTCTAGACCTGTCTGTGATATGATAGCGTCGTCAAATTGTCTTGTCCTGTCTGTGATATGATAGCGTCATCATATTGTCTAGTTCTTTCTGTGATATGATAGCGTCATCACATTGTTTAGTCCTGTCTGTGATATGTTAGCGTCATCACATTGTCTAGTGACTGTCTGGGATATGATAGCGTCATCACATTGTCTAGTGCTGTCTGTGATATGATAGCGTCATCACATTGATTAATCCTGTCTTATGTATGACAGCGTGATCACATTGTCTAGTGACTGTCTGTGATATGATAGCGTCATCACATTGTCTAGTGACTGTCTGTGATACGATAGCGTCATCATATTGTCTAGTCCTGTCTGTGATATAATAGCGTCATCACATTGTCTAGTCCTCTCTGTGATATGATAGCGTCATCACGTTGTCCAGTATTGTCTGTGATATGATAGCGTCATCACATTGTCTAAACCTGTCTGTGATATGATAGCGTCATCACATTGTCTAGTGACTGTCTGTGATATGATTGCGTCATTACATTGTCTAGTCCTGTCTGTGATATGATAGCGTCATCACATTGTCTAAACCTGTCTGCGGTATGATAGCGTCATCACATTGTCTAGACCTGTCTGTGATATGATAGCGTCGTCAAATTGTCTTGTCCTGTCTGTGATATGATAGCGTCATCATATTGTCTAGTTCTTTCTGTGATATGATAGCGTCATCACATTGTTTAGTCCTGTCTGTGATATGTTAGCGTCATCACATTGTCTAGTGACTGTCTGGGATATGATAGCGTCATCACATTGTCTAGTGCTGTCTGTGATATGATAGCGTCATCACATTGATTAATCCTGTCTTATGTATGACAGCGTGATCACATTGTCTAGTGACTGTCTGTGATATGATAGCGTCATCACATTGTCTAGTGACTGTCTGTGATACGATAGCGTCATCATATTGTCTAGTCCTGTCTGTGATATAATAGCGTCATCACATTGTCTAGTCCTCTCTGTGATATGATAGCGTCATCACGTTGTCCAGTATTGTCTGTAATATGATAGCGTCATCACATTGTCTAAACCTGTCTGTGATATGATAGCGTCAGCACATTGTCTAGTGACTGTCTGTGATATGATTGCGTCATTACATTGTCTAGTCCTGTCTGTGATATGATAGCGTCATCACATTGTCTAAACCTGTCTGCGGTATGATAGCGTCATCACATTGTCTAGACCTGTCTGTGGTATGATAGCGTCATCACATTGTCTAGACCTGTCTGTGATATGATAGCGGCATCACATTGTCTAGACCTATCTGTGATATGATAGCGTCATCACATTGTCTAGTGACTGTCTGTGATATGATAGCGTCATCACATTGTCTAGTTCTGTCTGTGATATGATAGCGTCATCACATTGTCTAGTCCTGTCTGTGATATGTTAGCGTCATCATATTGTCTAGTGACTGTCTGTGATATGATAGCGTCATCACATTGTCTAGTGACTGTCTGTGATATGATAGCGTCATCACATTGTCTAGTGACTGTCTGTGATATGATAGCGTCATCACATTGTCTAGTAACTGTCTATGATATGATAGCGTCATCACATTGTCTAGTGACTGTCTGTGATATGATAGCGTCATCACATTGTCTAGACCTGTCTGTGATATGATAGCGTCATCACATTGACTAGTCCTTTCTGTGATATGATAGCTTCATCACATTGTCTAGTGACTGTCTGTGATATGATAGCGTCATCACATTGTCTAGACCTGTCTGTGATATGATAGCGGCATCACATTGTCTAGACCTGTCTGTAATATGATAGCGTCATCATATTGCCTAGTGACTGTCTGTGATATGATAGCGTAATCACATTGTCTAGTCCTGTCTGTGATATGATAGCGTCATCACATTGTCTAGTGACTGTCTGGGATATGATAGCGTCATCACATTGATTAGTCCTGTCTGTGGTATGATAGCGTGATCACATTGTCTAGTGACTGTCTGTGATATGATAACGTCATCACATTGTTTAGTGACTGTCTGTTATATGATAGCGTCATCACATTGTCTAGTGACTGTCTGTGATACGATAGCGTCATCATATTGTCTAGTACTGTCTGTGATATGATAGCGTCATCACATTGTCTAGACCTGTTTGTGGTATGATAGCGACATCACATTGTCTAGTCCTCTCTGTGAAATGATAGCGTCATCACATTGTCTAGTATTGTCTGTGATATGATAGCGTCATCACATTGTCTAAACCTGTCTGTGATATGATAGCGTCATCACATTGTCTAGTGACTGTCTGTGATATGATTGCGTCATTACATTGTCTAGTCCTGTCTGTGATATGATAGCGTCATCACATTGTCTAAACCTGTCTGCGGTATGATAGCGTCATCACATTGTCTAGACCTGTCTGTGGTATGATAGCGTCATCACATTGTCTAGTCCTGTCTGTGATATAATAGCGTCATCACATTGTCTAATATTGTCTGTGATATGATAGCGGCATCACATTGTCTAAACCTGTCTGTGATATGATAGCTTCATCACATTGTCTAGTACTGTCTGTGATATGATAGCGCCATCACATTTCTAGTCCTGTCTGTGATATGATAGCGCCATCACATTTTATAGACCTGTCTGTGATATGTTAGCGTCATCACATTGTCTAGTGACTGTCTGGGATATGATAGCGTCATCACATTGTCTAGTGCTGTCTGTGATATGATAGCGTCATCACATTGATTAATCCTGTCTTATGTATGATAGCGTGATCACATTGTCTAGTGACTATCTGTGATATGATAGCGTCATCACATTGTTTAGTGACTGTCTGTGATATGATAGCGTCATCACATTGTCTAGTGACTGTCTGTGATACGATAGCGTCATCATATTGTCTAGTCCTGACTGTGATATCATAGCGTCATCACATTGTCTAGATCTGTCTGTGGTATGATAGCGTCATCACATTGTTTTGTCCTGTCTGTGATATAATAGCGTCATCACATTGTCTAGTATTGTCTGCGATATGATAGCGGCATCACATTGTCTAGTTACTGTCTGTGATATTATAGCGCCATTACATTGTCTAGTCCTGTCTGTGATATGATAGCGCCATCACATTTTATAGACCTGTCTGTGATATGATAGCGTCATCACATTGTCTAGTCCTGTCTGTGATATGATAGCGTCATCACATTGTCTAGTCCTGTCTATGATATGATAGCGTCATCACATTGTCTATTCCTGTCTGTGATATGACAGCGTCATCACATTGTCTAGTCCTGTCTGTGATATGATAACGTCATCACATTGTCTAGTCCTGTCTGTGATATGATAGCGTCATCACATTGTCTAGTCCTGTCTGTGATATGATAGCGTCATCACATTGTCTAGTGACTGTCTGTGATATGATAGCGTCATCACATTGTCTAGACCTGTCTGTGATATGATAGCGTCATCACATTGTCTAGACCTGTCTGTGATATGATAGCGTCATCACATTGTCTAGACCTGTCTGTGGTATGATAGCGTCATCACATTGTCTAGACCTGTCTGTGGTATGATAGCGTCATCACATTGTCTAGACATGTCTGTGGTATGATAGCGTCATCACATTGTCTAGACCTGTCTGTGGTATGATAGCGTCATCACATTGTCTAGTCCTGTCTGTGATATGATAGCGTCATCACATTGTCTAGTCCTGTCTGTGATATGATAGCTTTATCACGTTGTCTATACCAGAAAGTGCCAGCAACAGGTAGCCACTCGTCTCCTGGCGGACGACGAACTCTGGCTGCGAAGCTACGTCTCACCTCGCTCATGACGTCATCAATGCAAATCCCTAGCTTCTTTCAAGTAAATTGTTCGGTACATGGGTTTAAAGAATGGGTGTAATTTAGCGTAATATTGCCATGAGGCTGGGTGCACCACAATCGTTTCCGTGAGGCATTGTTAAACACACATGTTGCACAAATTTGGGTTCACAAAACATGTCGTCAGAATGAGTTGACGCTAGAGTAATTTTTCCCAATGATTGTGTATAGTCTAGGGCAATGTTGACAAGAGGATGTGTCTAGTCAAGAGCAATGTAGAAAATAGGCGGTGTCTAGACTAGAGCTATGTTGACAATAGACAGCGTCTAGTCTAGATCAGAAAACTACTGAGCGTAATCTTGTCAAGAAATCAACAATCAGCTGAAGGATGCTGATGTTGACAGCGATGTCCTGTAAAGGATATGCGAATTAAAAAAAAAACATCTAGAGCAATGCTGATGGTGTCTAGTCTAGAGAAATGTTGACAATAGACGGTTTCTAGTCTAGATCAATGTTGACAAGAGAATCAAAAATCCATGGATGAGATTCAAACTGAGAACCAGCAAAAGCACATTAGTCACTACGCACCTTCTTCCTGGTATATGGTTTCTTTACATACCACTATCAGTATCCTATGTCCACATACATAAACAATAATATAATATGTATGGAAATACCACTTTCAGTATGCTAAGTAAATCAAGTTAGTTGCATATCCTTTACATGACGTCCCAGTTATCACCAGCATTATTTGCTATTGTGATCTCTTGGCAAGTTTACGTTCACTAGTTTCCCATTGATTTCTAAACGACCTGCACCCATCAATCAATCAATCATGTGCTATGCCGGAAAGCGTGGGCGGTCACGACTCGCCATCTCACTCGATCACCAGAGTCGTGGATCAGCTCAGTGTTGCTGTCTCGTCTATGCCATGTGGCCAAGCCATCCAGGTATTTTCCTCTCGGTCTTCTTCTTGGTCTGTTCGCTTCGATCTTGCCAGTTGTCACTATATTCTCCAATCCATTTCTTCTCATAACATGTACAAAAAATGTTGACTGTCTACGTATAATTTCTCTAATCAATTTACGATTTTCATTTGTCTTCTGTAGTACTTGGTCATCGGCACCCATACCGTTTTGTAAAAACCAACTTAAGAGGGTCTGCTGCCAAATTGCCCACAGCTGTTTTTCTAGCACGGGTATACGAGATTACGAACCGCGTTCTTAATGGAGCCTGCATATATCCTATGTACACACGAATACACAATAATATAATATGTCTAGACAGTCTACTATCTATATTATATGTCCACATGAATAAATAATAATATAATTTGTCCGGAAGCAGTTTCTTGCTATGAGTCTGCGATGTGATAGCACCGCCAGATTGTACAGGCATTAAGGCAGGGAGGAATAGCTAACCGATCTTTCCCTCATTGCTGTCGACGACGAGACCAGAGGTCGAACCCGCGTTCCTGCATGTTCATGACATTATCTGCACATATGGCCATGAACTTGGCTAACGTGGGCACTTTGTGAAGGAAGCTGCATATGTCAATAATATGGTTGTCCCCTCTTGTAGCGCTCTATGTGTCAGGAAGCTACATTTGCCAATCTAATGTGGTTGTCCCCCCCCCCCCTCTTGTGGCGCTCTGTGTGTCAGGACGCTACATTTGTCAATCTAATCTGGTTGTCACCCCTTGTAGCGCTCTTTCATTTCTCTCTTCTAAACCATTGTTTGCTACTGTGTAACTATCATCTTGATTTCCTACTTTTGCATTAAAGTCCTCTATTATGATATTTATTTCTGAATTTTTACATTTCTTTAAAGCAGACTCTATGTCATTATAAAATTCCTCTACACTATTTTCACTGGATTCTCCTGTTGGGGCATATACTTGAATAACATTTATGCTAAAATGTCTGCCGCGTAATTTACCTAGTAGAACTCTGTCTGACACGGCCCAATATCCTTGAACAAATTTTGATGTTTGCCTGTACAAAATAAGTGCTACCCCCTTTTGTCTAACTTCTCCTCCAGAATAAATAATCTTAAAATCTTCATCAATCTTGATGCCTGCTCCTGTCCATCTCGTTTCGCACATCCCTAAAATATTAATTTTCTCTCTTTGAATTTCTTGTTTGATGTTATCTAATTTTTCGTCGTCGTTTAACGACCTAACATTCCATATTGCTAATTTTAATGTCTCTGTCCTTATCTTGCAATGTTCTGTCTTTAGGCGAATCATAATGAACTAGGCACTTTTAAAGAAGGTAGTTTGCAGTTGCTTTCCTTCTATGGCAGTGACCATACTGGTCGGAGACGCCAGCCATTGTCTTGTGAAAGAGATCTTCTGCTTACCGTCGCGAACCTTGAGACCATATCCAACAACTATCTGTCGGCTGCCCTCATAATTTCATCCACCACCTGCCTTCCGTGGCTTCTTTTGAACTCAGTGACACTGATGCATTATACCCCGAGGCGGCCGAATAGAGCGGATAACACCCTAACCCTAAAAAGAAACCCCAACCCTAACCTTAACCCTATCCGCAACCCCAACCCTAATAACAACCCTAACCCTAACGCTATTGACAGCAATCCACCGACGTCAAGGTCAATCTACCATGTCAATCCACATTTCCGAGTGAGCTAGGACATTATATACTACTTATATAACCTCTTGTCTCTGCGCCCGTGACGAGAGCGGCGTTGTGCACAGACCATAATAGGTAGGAGATGCGTCCAATGTAGTTATGACAGCACCAGACATGGTTTGGATGGCGTCATCGCTGTAGATCTGAACGGTGGCAGAAGGCGTTCATCACTGGATTCGTAAGCTGAGTACAATTTATCCGAGATTAAACAAACGTAGACACAAACAATAGATTGCACGATTTATTGCCTGGCATATTTCGCTGCATCTCGTCAGGTACATACTGCAGAAATCACACAACTTACGTGAATTAACTAGATAAATCCTTCAAGTTGAAATATACACATATTCGCACAGTAATGTCAATTATCTACCACGGTAATTTTAAGCTGACTAACATGTCTTTCTGTTTACACAATTCTGGCTTGCGTTGATAGATCATAATTGCTTCTGCAAATTTTAACAAGCGAGTATTTTGTGTTCTAAACAACACGCGAAAAGCAGTGTCTCTGGACACAACATGGCCACTGGCGACAATGTGCCTGCCGATTGAAGACGCCGGGAGCTTCCGGTGTGTCGGCTCCTCGCGGCTAGCATCTCCTGTGTGTTGTATCTTGTTGACACATTGAGGTATGTGTTCTGACACCCGTTTGTTAAGCTGTCTCTCCGTTCGACCAATGTAAACGGCCTGGCATCTACATGTGAATTGGTAAATACAATTGTTTGTGGCGTACAGAGGAACAGGCTCTTTGACTGTTGGTGTAGGAATCGGTACGGTTTTACATCTAATGACTGGAGTTGCCGCACAGAATGTTCGACCTACTGCTGTAGTAAGCCGGTCTTGTAGACGTTGCATTACGTCATCCCCTCGAAAGGTTAGCTGGATGAATACCTTGAGTTTAGGGACTGTAGTTAAGTCTGCTTTGGGTTTGGGCTGTTGGCAATGGCGCTTTATAAATCCTGTGGAGTACCCATTCAGGTTTAAGACATTCTTCAGAGTTTCAAATTCCTCTGTCAGTGTGTCCTGGGTGCATATCTTTCTAGCACGGTCAAACAAGGTCCGTACTAAGCCCCGTTTGTACTGGACAGGTGTGAAGCTCTGAAAATTTAGGTATTGGCCAGTCCATGTTTCTTTGCGATACACCGATCTTTGAATTGTGCCGTCTGCTCTACGTCTCATTAGAATATCTAGGAACGGTAACGCTTCGTTGTGTTCGTGTTCCATAGATAGAGAGATGTTTTTATGCGTCTTGTTCATTGTGGCCTGAAACGATGTTGCTTGTAGCTCGTCTGTGGTGATAATTAGTATATCGTCCACATAACGCCGGTAAAAGGCCTCTTGGGGAGTCCTCTTTGTCCTATTCTAGCGGACATCTTCATGGCACACTTAGAAGAAAAGAGATCCTCAGACATCAACAACTTGGCCTTTTACCGGCGTTATGTGGACGATATACTAATTATCACCACAGACGAGCTACAAGCAACATCGTTTCAGGCCACAATGAACAAGACGCATAAAAACATCTCTCTATCTATGGAACACGAACACAACGAAGCGTTACCGTTCCTAGATAATCTAATGAGACGTAGAGCAGACGGCACAATTCAAAGATCGGTGTATCGCAAAGAAACATGGACTGGCCAATACCTAAATTTTCAGAGCTTCACACCTGTCCAGTACAAACGGGGCTTAGTACGGACCTTGTTTGACCGTGCTAGAAAGATATGCACCCAGGACACACTGACAGAGGAATTTGAAACTCTGAAGAATGTCTTAAACCTGAATGGGTACTCCACAGGATTTATAAAGCGCCATTGCCAACAGCCCAAACCCAAAGCAGACGTAACTACAGTCCCTAAACTCAAGGTATTCATCCAGCTAACCTTTCGAGGGGATGACGTAATGCAACGTCTACAAGACCGGCTTACTACAGCAGTAGGTCAAACATTCTGTGCGGCAACTCCAGTCATTAGATGTAAAACCGTACCCATTCCTACACCAACAGTCAAAGAGCCTGTTCCTCTGTACGCCACAAACAATTGTATTTACCAATTCACATGTAGATGCCAGGCCGTTTACATTGGTCGAACGGAGAGACAGCTTAACAAACGGGTGTCAGAACACATACCTCAATGGGTCAACAAGATACAACACACAGGAGATGCTAGCCGCGAGGAGCCGACACACCGGAAGCTCCCGGCGTCTTCAATCGGCAGGCACATTGTCGCCAGTGGCCATGTTGTGTCCAGAGACACTGCATTTCGCGTGTTGTTTAGAACACAAAATACTCGCTTGTTAAAATTTGCAGAAGCAATTATGATCTATCAACGCAAGCCAGAATTGTGTAAACAGAAAGACATGTTAGTCAGCTTAAAATTACCGTGGTAGATAAGTGACATTACTGTGCGAATATGTGTATATTTCAACTTGAAGGATTTATCTAGTTAATTTCACGTAAGTTGTGTGATTTCTGCAGTATGTACCTGACGAGATGCAGCGAAATATGCCAGGCAATAAATCGTGCAATCTATTGTTTGTGTCTTCGTTATTCAAATTCACTACGGGAAAACATTGTTTTGAATTAAACAAACGTAGTCTGTCTACGGTACATGGGGTTAACAGTCGCTGGATCATTAACCTCGTACTCTGTTATCACTGCTGTAGAAAAGATTCTTATCCGTGCATTCATTGATGCAGTTTTAATAACAGCATGCAACAACTTGCAGTGACCTCCCAATGTTCCAATAAGCGTTTATAAAACACAGAAACACATCGAATTCTTCCATGAAATATACAATACACGTATTCCCACGATCATTATAACCTGCCTATCAAATCATTATGGTTGCACAACAATGGCTTGGTCATACGAATCGCAACTGCTTAAGCATACCTTAATATTCGTCCAATTTTGTTCGTTAAACAACACGTTTTGCTTTTAAGAAAGAAAAAAAACATCACTGTACCATTAAGTGAAGTTATATATATATATATATATATATATATATATATATATATATATATATATATATATATATATATATATATATATATATATATATATATATATATATATATCATAATACAATTTGACTGGTTTCGCTAAACACTTTACATTAAACATTCTGTCCACAGCTGACTTGGCCTACAATCTGCTGCTGCTGCTGCTGCTGCTGCTGCTGCTTCTTCTTCTTCTTCTTCTTCTTCTTCTTCTTCTTCTTCTTCTTCTTCTTCTTCTTCTTCTTCTTCTTCTTCTTCTTCTTCTTCTTCTTCTTCTTCTTCTTCTTCTTCTTCTTCTTGTCTAGAGCTGATGTTAGCGCTTGCGACTCTCAAACCACACTGCCATGTTATATAATGTTGCAATAAGTGTTGCTAACATTACAATTTGTGACTAGTTGTTATAGGTTGGAGCATTGGAGGACGAAACATCAATAACATTAGATATGCAGATGATACAGTATTAATTGCAGACAATGCGCAGGACCTGCAACAATTAGTAGATGTGGTTGATGTACACAGTGAGCAACTCGGGTTAGAATTAAATTGTAAAAAGACTCAGGTTATGGTCGTCACTAGGAAGGAAGAAGTGCCACAATGTAATATACAAGTAAATGGAAATATTCTTCAACAAGTGAATCGGTACAATTATCTTGGAACAGTCATAACATCTGATGGGAGATGCCTTGAAGAGATTGGAACAAGAATCGCCATGGCGAAAGTAGCCTTTAGCAAGATGAAAAACATTCTGACCAATAAAAAGATGTCAATTGAAACGAGAAAAAGAGTGTTGAGGGGATACATAGAACCTGTTCTTTTGTATGGATGTGAAACTTGGACAATGAGCAGTCAAGCTGAAAAGCATCTGATGGCTGCAGAAATGTGGTTTCTAAGGAAAATGCAAAGAATACCATGGACAGACAGAAAAACCAATGACCAAGTACTACAGGAGACAAATGAACATCGTAAACTGATTAGAGAAATTAGACGTAGACAGTCAACATTTTTTGGACATGTTATGAGAAGAAATGGATTGGAGAACTTAGTGACAACTGGCAAGATCGAAGGGAACAGACCAAGAGGAAGACCAAGAGGAAAATACCTGGATGGCTTGGCCACATGGCATGGACGAGACAGGAACACTGAGCTGATGCACGACACTGGTGATCGAGTGAAATGGCGAGTCATGACCGCCCACGCTTTCCGGCATGACACATGATTGATTGATTGTTATAGGTTTCCACACGCATCTGTGTGCGTTTCCCCTCTGACTTTCTTGTCCAGTATATTTGCCATAAGACAGAATTGATCACCAACACCAGGCACCGAGATTTGTGGAGAGACACGAACACCTTGTCTAGTTGACAGGAACATGGTGGTTATGATGATGATGACCTATTCTGTTGCCTTGGGACACACAAAGACACATATCAACACACACACGCACGCACGCACGCACGCACGCACACACACACACACACACACACACACACACACACACATCATCATCAATTGACACAAACTGTTAAACTTGCATAGACCATGTCTGTCTGTGTAGTGTGTATCTCATCCATTGATTCCCCCGGCAGATTTCCTCTACAACCTGACAGTCCGCTTCAGGCGGGACGAAAGCTTGAGCTGTACAAACACCAAAACTGCCGATGTGGACAACACAACTCTGGACATCCACTGTGACCTGATCGAGACGGTGGACCATGTGGTTCTCTCGGGGAAGGGCGTGCAGTATCTGTGCTCCGTGTACATCAGTGGAGGTTTGCTCATGTTTTAATCACGTGTATTTTCTTGGCCATGTCACAACATTCAGTGTGTATACAGACATCGTTGAATGAACATACTGGCACACTGGTCGTCTGTCAGAATCTCACTCGCCCGCGCCTGGAAGGCGACGAACAAGGACGAATGTGAACTCAACTAGCAGCAACTGCGCAGTGGCCAATGGTCAGCGTGGCGCACGAAGCACACGAGAACACAAAGCCGGGCCAACACGAAACCCTGGCTGGGAGCTCAGACTGCGGACGACTATGAGACTAGACAGATGTGGGAGAAAGTGGCTTGCATTTAATGTATTATTCCATGCTTGATGTATGAAAGCTTGAACGCTCTGTGGAGACTGAAAGTATGCTATTGTATGCATTGATGAACTTGTAGATTTGTACATACGGAATTGTAAATGAGAATGCCGCTAGTTTGTGAGCGCTGCATTATCTGAAGAATGTGATTAAATTGTTTTCAGTTTACGTTACCGTGTATTTCGTACAATCATTCGTAGTGTATGATTGTGCTTCACTCCCTGTCATAAAACACGAGCCATTATTTAGTTAGAAGTAAGATCATGACACATAGCATATCAGAGACTGTCCTACAGCTGTGGCAAGATACACACCCCAGAAGTGTAAGTCCATGGCGCAAACTGGGTGAATGACCACCTCCTTTCGTATCAGCATACTCGGTACAGAGCTGTAGGGAAAGTTAAACACATTACAGCTGTGTGTCTTCACGTGAGGACAGCATGAAGTTTGACTCGCATAAACATACAAGTATATGCACATAATGTGAACACACACAGAACACATTACATAAACATACACGTATGTACATATAATGTGAACAAACACACACACTCACACCCTCAGACACAGACACAGACATACACACAAACACAGACACACAAACACACATCACACAGACATACACAGAACACATTACATAAATATACAAGTATCTACAAATAATGTAAACAATTACACATATACACATAGGATAAACACATGCACACACACACACACACACACACACACACACACACACACACATACAGACCACCTTACATGAACATACAAGTGTGTACAAATATGAACGTGGTATATGAGAAGTCTGTATGAGAGAAAGCTTAAAGTAGTATGTGATGAGATTAAGAGGTTAAATAGTCAAATGTTAAAGATTTGTGAACATCGCTGGAGAGGCTTGGGAGATTTTACAACCGAAAATGGAAGTATGTTCATAAATTCTGGTAGAGATGTCGGAGGCCAGGGCGAAGTGGCATTTTGTTTAGATAAAATAACTACAAAAGCTCTATTTGGATATAACCCGATTAGTGATAGAATCCTCACTATCAGACTTAACTGCCTTCCAAAAAACACAACTCTCATACAGATTTATGAACCTACTTCAACAGTAGAGGAGGGAAAACTGAAGATGTTTACAACACACTGCAAGACACATTACATCAGATTGATCATAATGCCATAACAATAATATTGGGGGATTTTAATGCAAACATAGGTACAGGAAGAGCTGAACATGAGAGACACGTATTAGGAAAATTTGGATTGGGAAATAGAAATGATGCAGGTGACAAATTAATTGAATTTTGCACAGAAAATGAGTTAACGATAGCCAACACACTTTTTAAATAACATCCAAGAAGTCTCTTCACATGGAAGTCCCCGGACAGTACTACCAAAAACCAGATAGATATTTTAATACAAAGAAGACGGAGATCAAGCATAACATTGACAAAAAACCATACGAAGTGCAGACTGTGATACAGATCATCAGTTATTAGAAGCAGATCTGAAATTAAAACTCAAAAAGTTTACCCGAGGACCAAGGCCACTTCGTTTTGATATTACAAAAATACCAGATGCATACAACGTAGAAGTGAAGACAATTTTTGGGGTCTTGATGTCTATACAGGAGGAATTGACACATAATGAATTGGCAGAACAAGCTAGAGCTATCTAGATAACAGCAGCCAAACATTTAATTCTGACCAAGAATAAGCAACATAAGCCACGGATTACATCAGACACGTTAGAATTAATAAAACAACGAAGGGAATTGAAACAGAAAGGAGGAGATACCGATATCAGCAGGACGAAGTATACATTTTTAACCTGAGAAATAAGAAGGAACACACGAAAGGACAACAAACAATATATACAAGATTGTTGTATTAAAATCAGGGATGAATCGAAAAAGAATGGAAGAAATTACGAAATGTTCAAAGAAATGAAGCTATTGACAAGAAATGTTCAACCTCAATTAAATGTTACCTGTGACAAGTTGGGAAATACATTAACAGAATCTAGACAAATTATAGAAAGATGGCAGGAGTACTGCAGTGGAATTTATGATATGAATGACTGTGAGGATATGAATGAGATACATGAACCAATAAAAGCAGAGACATAACCTGAACCCTCATTAGAAGAAATTGCAAGGGCAATAAAAAAACCTGAAGAATGGTAAATCACCAGGATGTGATGCGAAACCAGCTGAGCGAATTAAAGCGTGAGGAGAAGAAAGCATACAAATCTATCACGCATTATGTAATAATAGATATGGAAATATGGCATATGGCCAAGAAATTGGAAGAGAACTATCTTCATTCCAATACCAAAAAAGGGCAACCTGAAATTACGCACCAACTATAGAACTGTTGCCCTAATCAGTCATGCAAGTAAAATTCTACTAAAAATCATAATGGGAAGACTTCGTAAGAAAATGGAAGAAGAAATTAACATAGCTCAAGCTGGATTTAGACAAGGAAGAGGAACAAGAGATCACATTCTCAATATGCGTTTAATAATAGAGAAGTGCAGAGAATTTAATGTAAGCCTATTCTCATGTTATGTGGATTAGTCAAAGGCATTTGACTGTGTACAACATCAGAAACTTTGGGAAATTATGAGGCATATGGGCTTTCCATTACATGGTATACAACTCGTAAAAATGCTCTATCTAGACCAACAAGTAGCGGTTAGAATAGATGGCGAGACATCAGATTAATTTGACATCAAGCAAGAAGTCCGTCAGGGATGGGTGCTGTCCAAATATTTGTTTTACCTATACACCAACAATATAATGCGAAATGTCAGATTTGATATAACCAGGGAGCAGTATAATGCTTTAAATATTGGTTGTCATGAAATACCAAAGATTCGATATGCGGTATGATACAATATTACTATCCACATCACAGAATGGTATAGGAAACCTAATAACCTCAACCCAAAAGAATAGTGAAAATCACAACTTATATCTTAACATAAGGAAAACAAAGATAATGCATGCGAATAAAACTACTATGGAAAAAGAAACATATGTTAATAAGGAAAAACTGGAGGTGGTGGAAAATTTCGAAAATCTTGGTTCATTGATTACTAACAATGGTGACACAATGAAAGAAGTTAAAAGACGAATATCTATTGCTCTTCAAAGACTAAAACATCTGAATACATTATGAAGTTGGACAGATAGAACTACACAAATTAGATGTTTAAGAGCATGCATGTTGATTGATTGATTGATTTAGAAACCGACATCACAGCATTCGGGGAATTCCCATAAGCGCACCGTCCCCATCCTCAGCAGCCAGCGAAGAGTTCCAACAATAATAGTACCAGTAGCAATCTGATTATATGTCCGTCTCGCCTTTCCTCTGAGCGTCGATCGTCGGCCAGATCCCCTCGTCACCCCTCGTTGTCGCATTCTTGCCAGACCATGTTGATCCAATTGCTCCTCCGAGGTGTACACGTGCTCCCACAAGGCCGCAACCACGTCTGCCTTATCATGCATCACTACTCCACCATGTTTTGCACAGCCAGCCAATCTGTCCGCCTGTTCATTCCCCAACACACCAGCATGCCCCGGAGAATGAATGTCCAGACTAGCTTGTCACCCGTGACTTCCGAAGCGAAGCAAGCCACTCTGCACGAAGCTTGCCAGTCCTCACACTACTCAGCATGCTTTCTGAGTCAGTTACAATCACGATGTGTGTGTGTATATCGTATTCTCCACCCAGCAGAAATCTGCACTGACCGCCTCCACGTCCATTCTTAAGCTAGATGGTGTGGTATCATATGCCAGTCTCTCCTGCACCAAACGTCGACCATTAGCTGTTGCTAAGAACCCCCAGGCACTTCTCCTGCCTCTCAACGGTGAACCATCTGTGTATATCATCACATCACCCGACTGAGCATTATCCTGAAATAGTTGCTGGATTTCCACTTCCGTGGCGCCTGCTGGTCAATCCCTGCAAGAGCATGCATGTTTCCCATTGCAACGTACGCTGGTGAGACCTGGGCAGTTACTAAACATTCTGAAGAGCGCATACATGCTTTTGAACATAAATGTCATAGACGAGTTCTTAGAATATCTTGGGTAAAGAAAAGAACAAATGCATCCATACTTCAAGAGCTGAATACTGAAGAACGTTGTCTATTAAAGTCGATAAAACAAAGAAAATTGAAAATATCTTGGTCACTGGAAACGTCATGAAAATTTGGAGAGAGCAATAATGTAGGGGTATATGCTTGAGAAGAGAGGAAGAGGAAACCAACGAGAAGTTGGGTGCATAATGTGGTGGATGATCTCCAGTGTCGGACGCGGGACATCTTGCTTATTTATTATCGAGAAGTTTTTCGGAAGGTTGTTACGGGAGCGAGGTTTTGCAAAGGACATGTTGCTGAATGAATGAATGAATGAATGTACGAATAATGTATACAAACACGTATATACACATTGGATGAATACACAGACACACACTTACACACTCACATAGACACACATGTACAACTCCACACGTTAACACACGGCACACTTGATACAATAAACATTAATACTTCTTTTTCTTATAGTCCATGCCGTGTTTTGTTTGTGATCATGTCTGTTCACAGCCTTCTGTCTCGTGTACTGCCAATAATTTCTGATGCTAATGTCCCTTCGTAACATGATGCCAAATTGTCTGGTATCTTATCTCTTGGTCTGCCCCTGCCTCTCCTCCACTACAGCTTTTCCGTTGTGATGGTAGGCTCCAACTTCTCCCTTCTCATTAAGTTAATAAAGAATGTGGACTGTAATCTTCTGATGCGAGTGACCAGTTCTCTTTGTAAGTTAACTACTTGAAAGATATCTTTATTGGTCTTTCTATCAGTCCACGATGTTCTCATCATTATTCTATAAAGTCGCATCTATGCAGATTCGACATATTCGTCAGTTAAATGTTAATTGCCCATGCTTGGCTTCCATATATCAGGATTAGCTCAATATAGCTCATAAGAACTATTTTTCTCACGTACAGTAAAACACGTGCACATAAAGTAAAACATTTTCACATGCAGCAAAACACGTACGTACAGAAAGACACATGCACTTACACTAAGCCACATGAACGTACAGTAAAACATGTGAACCTACAGTAAATCACATGTTCATACAGTAAAACATTTGCACATACAGTAAAACACGTGCACATACAATAAACATTTGCACTTACAGTATAATATTTGCACGTACAGTAAAACACACTCACATACAGCAAAACACAAGCACTTACAGTAAAACACATGCACACAAACAATTACATTGACAGACTACAAACACCTACCTACAACTCAAACAGAAAAAAACACCGGCTACAAACATTTGGTAGGATAGCGGGTACACTGGTGTAACGGTTAGGGCGATAACCTTGCTGTGGCATGAACGTGGTCGTACACTGGTGTAACGGTTAGGAAAATACCCTGGCTATGGCATGAACGTGGTCGTACACTGGTGTAACGGTTAGGACAATACCCTGGCTATGGCATGAACGTGGTCGTACACTGATGTAACGGTTAGGACAATACCCTGGCTATGGCATGAACGTGCTCGTACACTGGTGTAACGATTAGGACAATACCCTGGCTATGGCATGAACATGCTCGTACACTGATGTAACGGTTAGGACAATACCCTGGCTATGGCATGAACGTGCTCGTACACTGGTGTAACGGTTAGGACAATACCCTGGCTATGGCATGAACGTGGTCGTATAATAGTTCGATGTTAGCTATCGTCGTTAGCTACGGGAGGGAAAGACTGGCCACGTATTCCCCTGTTCAGTACACAACATGTGATTGTTCCAACATTGTACAGTACAATCAATGTGATTATTCCAACACTGTACAGTACTCCACGTGTGACTGCTCCAACACTGTACACTACTCTACATGTCTGCCACACACACACATCCATACATGCACACATCACACATCCACACATCACACTTCACACATCACATATCACATATCACACTTCATACATCATACTTCACACATCACACATCACACTTCGTAAATCACAAAGCAAACATCACTCTTCACACATCACACAGCACACATCACACTTCACACTTCACACATCACACTTCATACATCAAACTTCACACATCACACTTCACACAGCACGCATCACACTCACAATTCACACATCACACTTCACACAGCACACATCACACAGCACACATCACACTTCACACAACACACTTCACACAGCACACATCACAATTCACACATCACACATCACACATCATTCTTCACATATCACATACCACACATCACACATCACACATCACATATCACACATCACACTTCATACATCACACATCACACTTTACACATTACACTTCACACATCACTCTTCATACAGCACACATCACACATCACACAGCACACATCGCACATCACACTTCACACAGCACACACGATACTTCACAGCACACTTAACACATCACACATCACACTTCACACATCAAACATCACACTTCATACATCACACTTCACACATCGCACATCGCACATCACACAGCACACATCACACTTCACAAATCACACTGCACACAGCACACATCACACTTCACACAGCAAACGTCACATATCACACTTCACACATCACACATCACAAAGCACACATCAAACTTCACACATCAAACTTCACACTTCATACATCACAAAGTACACATCACTCTTCACACATCACACATCACACATCACACTTCACACATCACACTTCACAGCACACTTCACACATCACACTTCACACAGCACACTTCACACTTCACACATCACACATCAAACTTCATACATCACAAAGTACACATCACTCTTCACACATCACACATCACACATCACACTTCACACTTCACACATCACGCATCACACTTCATACATCAAACTTCATCCATCACACTTATAACATCGCACATCACACATCACTCTACACACATCACAGAGCTCACATAACACTTAACACATCACATATCACATACCACACATCACACTTCATACATCACACTTCACACATAACTCATCACACATCACACTTCACACATCACACGTCATACCGCACACATCACACTTCACACAGCACACATCACACATCACACTTCACACAGCACACATCACACTTCACACAGCAGGGATCACACATCACACATAACACTTCACACATCAAACTTCACACATCACATATCACACATTCCTCTTCACACATCACATAGCACACATCACAGTTCATACATCACACTTCACACATCACACAGCACACATCACACATCATACATTACACATCACACATCACAAAGCACACATCACACTTCACACAGCACACAACACACAATACACTTCACACAGCACACATCACCCATCACACAGCTCACATCACACAGAACACAGTACACTTCAAACATCATACTTCACACATCACACTTCACACATCACAGATCACACTTCACACATCACACATCACACTTCACACATCACACTTCACACAGCACACATCAAACAGCACACATCACACTTCACATATCACACTTAACACAGCACACATCACACTTCACACAGCACACATCACACTTCCAACATCACACTTCACACATCACACATCACACAGAACACTTCACACATCACACTTCACACAAAACACTTCACACATGACACTTCACACATCACACTTCACACATCACACTTCACACCGCACACTTCACACCGCACACTTCACACATCACATTTCACACAGCACACTTCACATAGCACACTTCACACGGCACACTTCACACAACACACTTCACACAGATAACTTCACACATCACACTTCACACATCACACTTCGCACTGCACACTTCACACAGCACACTTCACAGAGCACACTTCACACATCACACATCACACTTCACACAACATACAGCACACTTCACACAGCACACATCACACAACACCCTTACACAACACACATCACACAGCACATATCACACTTCCAACATCACACTTCACACATTACACAGCACACATCACACTTCCAACATCACACTTCCTACATCACACATCACACAGAACACTTCACACATCACACTTCACACAACACACTTCACACATCACACTTCACACATCACACTTCACACATCACACTTCACACCGCACACTTCACACCGCACACTTCACACATCACATTTCACACAGCACACTTCACATAGCACACTTCACACAGCACACTTCACACGGCACACTTCACACAAAACACTTCACACAGATAACTTCACACATCACACTTCACACATCACACTTCGCACTGCACACTTCACACAGCACACTTAACATAGCACACAGCACACAGTACTCATCACACTTCACACAGCACACACCACACAGCACACACCACACAGCACACACCACACAGCACACAGTACACAGAACACATCACACCGTACACTTCAAACATCATACTTCACACATCACACTTCACACATCACAGATCACACTTCACACATCACACATCACACTTCACACATCACACTTCACACAGCACACATCAAACAGCACACATCACACTTCACATATCACACTTAACACAGCACACAGCACACATCACACTTCACACATTACACAGCACACATCACACTTCCAACATCACACTTCACACATCACACATCACACAGAACACTTCACACATCACACTTCACACAACACACTTCACACATCACACTTCACACATCACACTTCACACATCACACTTCACACCGCACACTTCACACCGCACACTTCACACATCACATTTCACACAGCACACTTCACATAGCACACTTCACACAGCACACTTCACACGGCACACTTCACACAACACACTTCACACAACACACTTCACACAGAAAACTTCACACATCACACTTCACACATCACACTTCGCACTGCACACTTCACACAGCACACTTCACAGAGCACACTTCACACATCACACATCACACTTCACACAACATACAGCACACTTCACACAGCACACATCACACAACACACTTACACAACACACATCACACAGCACATATCACACATCACATAGCACACAGCACAGAGCACAGAGCACACATCACACATCATACATCACACATCACACAGCCCGCATAAAACGTCACACATCACACATCAAACTTCACACATCATACATAACAATTCACATATCACACATCACACTTCACACATCACACTTCACACAATGCACTTTACACAGCACACATCAAACTTCACACATCACTCATCACACTTCACACAGCACACATCAAACAACACACATCTCTCTTCACATATCACAGATAACACAGCATACATCACTCTTCACACATCACACAGCACACATCAAACTTCACACATCACACTTCACACATCACACTTCACACATCACACATCACCCATCACACTTCACATATCACACTTTACAAGCACAAATCAGACAGCACAATCACACTTTACACATCACACTTCACACATCACACTTCACACAGCACACTTCACACATCACACTTGACACATCACACTTGACACAGCACACTTAACACATCACACTTCACACAACACACTACACACATCACACTTCACACATCATACTTCACACATCACACTTCACACATCACACATCACACTTCACACTTCACACATCATATTTCAAACAGCACACATCACACATTACACACCACACTTAAACTTCACACTTCACACATCACACTTCACACAGCACACATCACGCTTCACACATTACACAGCACACATCACACTTCTAACATCACACTTCAAACATCACATTTCACACATCACACATCACAGAGCACGCATCACACTTCACACATACACATAACACAGAACACAGAACACATTACACATCACACTTCACACTTCACACAGTACACATCACACTTCACACCTCACACTTCACACAGCACTTATGCCACTTCACACATCACACAGCACACACCACTCTTCTCACATCACACTTCACACATCACACTTCACACATCATAAATCACACATCACACAGCACACATCACTCTTCATTCATCACACAGCACACACCACACTTCACACATCACATATCACACTTCACACATCACACTTCACACATCACACTTCACACATCACACTTAACACATCACACTTTACACATCACATATCACACATCACTCTTCACACAGCACACATCACACTTCACACATCACACATCACATATCGCACATCACACTTCATACATCACACTTCACACATCACACAGCACACATCAGACTTCACACATCAGACTTCACACATCACACTTCATACAGCACACATCACACTTCACACAGAACACATAAACAGCACACGTCAAACAGCACATATCACACTTCACACAGCACACTTCACACATGACACTTCACACATGACACTTCACACATCACTTATCACACATCACTCTTCACACATCACAAAGCACACATCACACTTTATAAATCACACTTTACACATCATACATCACACAGCACACAACACACTTCACACATCACACTTCAAACAGCACACATCACACTTCACACAGCACACATCACACTTCGCACATCACACTTCACACAGCACACATCACACTTTACACTTCACACAGCACACTTCACACATCACACTTCACACAGCACACTTCTCACATCACACATCACACTTCACACATCACACTTTGCACATCACACTTCACACATCACACTTCACACAGGACACTTCACTCATCACACTTCACACGTCACACTTCACACAGCATACTTCACACAGCACACTTCACACATCACAAATAAAACATCAATCTTCAAACATCACTCTTCACACATCACACTTCACACATCACACATCACACTTCCCACTTCACACATCACATTTCAAACAGCACACATCACACTTCACACATCACACTTCACACAGGACACTTCACTCATCAAACTTCACACGTCACACTTCACACAGCATACTACACACATCACACTTCACACATCACACAGCACACTACACACATCACACTTCACACATCACACTTCACACATCACACATCACACTTCACACTTCACACATCACATTTCAAACAGCACACATCACACAGCACATATCACACTTAAAACTTCACACTTCACACATCACACTTCACACAGCACACATCACGCTTCACACATCACACAGCACACATCACACTTCTAACATCACACTTCAATCATCATATTTCCCACATCACACATCACAGAGCACGCATCACACTTCACACATCACACATCACATATCACACTTCACACATCACACTTAATACATCACACTTTACACATCACATACCACACATCACTCTTCACACAGCACACATCACACTTCACACATCACACAGCACACATCACACTTCTCACATCACACTTCACACATCACACTTCACACATCATAAATCACACAGCACGCATCACACAGAACACATCACACAGCACACGTCATACTTCACACATTACACTTCACACATAACACTTCACACATCACATAGCATACATCACTCTTCACTCATCACACAGCACACACCACACTTCACACATTAAATATCACACTTCACACATCACACTTCACATATCACACTTCACACATCACACTTCACACATCACACTTCACACATCACACTTAATACATCACACTTTACACATCACATATCACACATCACTCTTCACACAGCATACATTACACTTCACACATCACACATCACATATCACACATCAAACTTCATACATCACACTTCACACATCACACATCACACAGCACACATCAGACTTCACACATCAGACTTCACACATCACACTTCATACAGCACACATCACACTTCACACAGAACACATCACACAGCACACGTCAAACAGCACATATCACACTTCACACAGCACACTTCACAAATGACACTTCACACATGACACTTCACACATCACATATCACACATCACTCTTCACACATCACAAAGCACACATCACACTGTATACATCACACTTTACACATCACACAGCACACAACACACTTCACACATCACACTTCAAAAAGCACACATCACACTTCACACAGCACACATCACACTTCGCACATCACACTTCACACAGCACACATCACACTTTACACTTCACACTTCACACAACACACTTCACACATCACACTTCACACATCACACTTCACACATCACACTTCACACAGCATCCTTCACACAGCACACTTCACACATCACACTTCACACATCACACTTCACACTTCACACATCACACTTCACACAGCACAGTTCACACAGCACACTTCACATAGCACATTTCACATATCACACTTCACACATCACATTTCACACAGCACACTTCACACATCACACTTCACACATCACACTTTACACATCACACTTCTCACATCACACTTCACACATCACACTTCACACATCATACTTCACACAGCACACTTCGCAAAGCACACTTCACACAGCACATTTCACACAGAACACAAACAATTACGTTGACATTCTAGACACACTACACATTGAACAAATACATTCATCATCATCATGTGCCATGTCGCGTGGGCTGTCATGTTTCGCCATTTAACTCGATCACCAGAGTCGTGAATGAGCTCAATGTTCTGTCTCGACCATATCACATTGCCAAGCCATCCAGGTATTTGCTTCTCTTCCTTCCCCTTGTTCTCTTCCCTTCGATCTTGCCAGTTGTCGCCAAGTCCTCCAATTTATTTCTTCTCATAACATGACTAAAAAATTTTGACTGTCTACGTCTAATTTATCTATTCAGTTTACGATTTTCATTTGTTTCTTGTAGAAAATGGTCATTTGTTTCTCTATCTGTCCATTGTATTTTCGCATTCTGCTCACAAACCACATTTCCACAGCCATCAGATGATTTTCGGCCTGTTTGTTCATTGTCCACGCTTCACATCCATACAAATGCACAGTTTCTATGTAGAACCTCAAAACTCATTTTCTTGTGGCAAATGATATATTTTTATTGGTCAGTATGTGTTCCATCTTGCAAAAGGCTTTCTTCGCCATGGTGATTCTTGTTATAATCTCTTCAAGATATCTCCCATCAGATGTTATGACTGCTCGGAGATAATTGTAACTTTTCACTTGCTTAAGAATATTCCCATTTACTTGTATACAACATTGTGGTATTTCCTTCTTCCTAGTGACGACCATAATCGGTGTCTTCTTACAATTTAATTCTAACCATAGTTGTTTACCGTGTGCAACAACCGTACCTACTAAATGTAGCAGAAACTGCTTATTGTCTGCAATTAATAATGTATCATCTGAATATCTAATGTTACTGACGTTTCTTCCTCCAATGATGATTCCTTTCATATCTTCTACATTTCTAAAAATATTTTCATTGTGCAAGGAAAAAAGATCTGGTGACATAACATATCCCTATCTCATACCTCTCTTAATAGGCTAATATTGCCCTACTTAATTATCAATTCTTATGGCAACTTGTTGTTTTCGATATATGTTTTTCCCCCCACAAGTCTTAGGTCTTTTCCGTCAACGTGTAGATCTGCAAGCATCTTTATCACGTTGACATGTTTTACATTATCGAGAGCCTTTTGTGTAGTCAATAAAGTACAAAGACAATACACATTCTAAATACACATTACACATCGTGCAAACACATAACACAAACAGCCAGTCTTAAACACCCCACTTGTTACAACACACACACACACACACACACACACAAACACACACACATAAACAGACACACATGTACACACAGATACAAATGCACACACAGACACACATGCACACACATACATGTGACATCATTATCGTGACGAATGCTGTGATGTCGGTTCCTAAATCAATCAATCAATCAATCAATTATCGTGACATTGTGGTGATTGCTGTTTCATGTATCCACACAAACACACACTCACACAATACACACACACACACACACACACACACATATATATATATATATATATATATATATATATATATATATATATATATATATATATATATATATACAAGAGACATAATTATCGTACACGTTGTGGTGATTACTAACTTCTGCAAACCTTGCCAAGAAACTATGACAACTATGGTCACATTCTCATTATGCGTTTAATAATAGAGAAGTGAAGAGAATTTAATGTAAACCTATTCTCATGTTCTGTGGATTATTCAAAGGCATTTAAAAAAAAAAAAGTCGTTTAAAAGTCGACAGGGTCGACTTCATTGCACCGGGTTTTATCCAATATGGCTCGGTCTCTTTCCGCAGCACGGAAAGCGTCGCACAAAGCACGAACTCCGTAGCTTTTAGTGACGACCCACAGGAGTCTCCGAAACATTTAACTCGTAAACCGAAGGGCGCGGCCCGGAATCGAACCCACAACCTTCGGAGCACGAGTCAAACGACTTGACCACTTCGCCACAGAGACTCCCCTAAAAGGCATTTGACTGTGTACAACATCAGAAACTTTGGGAAATCATGGGGAATATGGGCTTTTCACCACATGTAATACAACTCATAAGAATGCTCTATCTAGACCAGTGGTTCTCAACCTTTTTTGGCCTGTGCCCCCCCTCACCATATTTTGAGAACGTCATTCCCCCCCCCCTTTCCTATCAAAAATGTGGCCCTTGCCCCCCTTCACCATATTTTCAGAACGGCATTCCCCCCTTTCATATTTCCTACCTAAAAATCCCCTCACCCCTACACAGTATACGTAAAAAATGGAAGGTAGATATGTTAAAACAGGTCTAGACATCCACATTCAACGTGATTTCTGGGTCTACTTACTTTATAAAATGAATTTTAGAAGTATGAGACGTGCATAACTGTAAACTATGAAGGGAAAAGCAATATCAAGTAATTGGTTCTTGCATTAACGCGATCTTGAAATGATCTTCATTTCCCCCCCCCCCCCCCCCTTCCTGGAAACCCTAAAATTCCCCCCTAGGGGGGAATTCCCCACCGGTTGAGAACCACTGATCTAGACCAACAAGCAGCGGTTAGAATAGATGGCGAGACATCAGATTGATTTGACATCAAGCAAGGAGTCCGTCAGAGATGCGTGATGTCCCCCTATGTGTTTAACCTGTACGCCGAAAATATAATGAGAAATGTAAGAGATATATAGACAGGGAGCTATATGATGTCCTAAATATCGGTGGTCATGACATACCAGAGATTCGGTATGCTGATGATACAGTATTGCTATCCACAACACAAACTGGTACAGAAAACATAATAGCCTGAACCGAATTGAATAGTGAAAATCACAACTTATATCTTAACATAGCAAAAACAAAGATAATGCATACAGATATAACCACCATGGAGAAAGAAATATATATTCATCATCATCATCAGCAAGTGCCGTGCCGGCTGGCGTAGGCGTTCATGGCTCTCCACAGATCTCGGTCTTTGGTGTTCTGTATCAACTCTGCTGATGATATTCCTCCATGCAACCGTCTCAATCAGTCCAGCATCATTTCTCTTGGTCTGCCTCTGCCTCTCTTCCCCTCGATCTTTCCAGTTGTCACGGTGTTCTCCAATGCCTCTCTTCTCATCACATGACCAAAGAAAGCTGTTTTTCTCTTTCTTATTGTTGTATATCGTATTCTAGTTTCATTAGCCTCTTTCGGGCATTCGTGGTTAGTTACTCTGGCAGTCCAAGGAATTCGCAACATTCGTCTTAAAAACCACATCTCTGTTGCTTCTAATTTCTTCCTAATTTGTTCATTTACATTCCAAGATTCGCTGCCATACAGCAAAACTGGTTCTATATAGCATTATAGCACTCTCTTTCTTACATTCATTGATAGCGACTTATTGCATACGATACTCTTCATTTTCTGAAATGCGGCTTTTGCCTGTCCTAGTCTGCAATTAATCTCTGTTGTACATCTTCCATCTGATGTTATAAGTACCCCCAGGTATTTAAAATTATCCACTTGGTTGAGAATTTCCCCTTCTATTTCTATGTCACACTTTGGTGTCACCATTTTCTTTGATATTACCATTGTTACTGTTTTCTTCATATTCAAGGAGAGTCCTTTCTGTGCACTCTCTGATAGTACCATCCATCCATCATGTGCCATGCCGGTAAGCGTGGGCGGTCATGTTCTGCCATCTCACTCGATCAACAGAGTCGTGGATCAGTTCCGTGTTTTTGTCTCGACCATGCCACAAGGCCAAGCCATCCAGATACTTGTTTCTAGGTCTTCCCCTTGGTCTGTTCCCCTCGATCTTACCAGTTGTCACCAAGTTCTCCAAATCATTTCTTCTCATAACATGCCCAAAAAATTGTGACTGTCTATGTCTAATGTCTCTGATCAGTTTACGATCTTCATTTGTTTCTTGAAGGACTTGTTCATTGGTCTTTCTGGCTGTCCATGGTATTCTTTGCATTTTCCTCAGAAACCACATTTCTACAGCCATCAGATGTTTTTCAGCCTGGCTGCTCATTGTCCAAGCTTCACATCCATATAAAAGTACAGGTTCTGATAGTACAATGTCCAATAATTGTTGTAGGTCTGTTGCACTATCCGCCACCAATACTGTGTCATCTGCATAGCGTATATTGTTTATATTATATCCTCCGATTAGTATTCCTGGCTTCTCTTTGATCTCTCTCATTATTACTTCGCTATATAGAAAGAAGAGATCGAGTGACAAGAAACACCCCTTTCGTACTCCTAGCTTTATCTATTCGTAACTACCCTCTTTATTTCCCATTTTAATTGCTGCTACTTGGTTTCAGTACATATTCTTTATTATTCTTAAATCTTTCCCATCAATGTTGATATCTTCCAACATTTTAATCAGTACATCATGTTTTACTTTATCAAATGCCTTAGTATAATCTATGAAGCATAAATATATGTCTCTCTGTTTCTCTATTTACCTTTCTATTAGTGTTCGTAATATATATATATATATATATATATATATATATATATATATATATATATATATATATATATATATATATATATATATATATTGCATTGTTTGTACCCTTTCCTTCCATAAAACCATACTGTTCTTAGCTAATTTCCATTTTTATTTTCTTTCTTGTTCTCCTCAATATAATCCTGAGTAGAGGCTTAGTGACATGGTTTATGAGGTTAATTGTACGAAAATCTTCACGTTCAATTGCTCCTGGTCTCTTTGGTATTGCTATAAATACAGATTTCAGCATATCGCTCGGTAAATATCCACTGTTGTAAATATAGTTCAGCGTTTGGTTAATATATCTACCCCACATTCTCTCAATACTTCTAATTCTTCTATTGTGATTTCATCTGGCCCAGTTGTTTTTCCTTTCTTCATATGTTTCATAACGTCAGCGACTTCTTCTTTAAGAATAGGTGGGCATTCTAAGTTACTTTCTTCTGTTAATTCTTCCCTTTCGCCATTATATAATTCTCGTATATACTCATTCCACCTCTTCATTATAGCACCTTCCTCCAATAATATCTTTTCTGTTTTTGATTTCAAACACCCTGTATTTATTCTTATTATTCTTCCTGTGAGCTCACTGATTTGTCTGTGCATACTTTTTTTAAAAAAAATCTTTAATGGAATTTATTTCACTTATTTTGCATTGCTCGTTTAACCAACTTTCTTTTGCCTTCACACATTTATCTCTTATTTCTTTATTTATCTTAGCATACTCTTGTTTGTCATTTTTATTCCGTTTCCTTTTGTCCATCAGCATTAAGATTTCTTTATTCATCCATTTTTCCTTAGCTTTTTGGCTTCTCTCCGGTAATATTTCTTTGCTAGTTTGATGAAGGAGTCCCTTAACATTTCCCATTGTTCATTTATACTCTGTGTTTTAGCTATTGCATTGTACCTATTTTTCACAGTCACTCTGTATTGTTCTTGAATTTCTTTATCTTCTGTCAGAACCTCTTTATTAAGTCTCACGCTCTTAACCATTTTTTCCCTCTCTTTAATCTTACTTTTATTTGTCCACATAGTGGTACATGATCACTATTACAGTCAGCACCAGGCATTGTCTTTACATTAATTAATGCATTTCTAAATCTTTTACTAATAAGAATGTAGTCAATTTGGTTGCGTATTTTCATATCAGGGCTTTTCCATGTGTAATAGAAGTCGTTTATGGTGTTTAAACCATGTGTTTCCAATTATCATATCATTAATATTTTCCCATTCTATTAGTTTCTCTCCTCGTTCATTTCTTGTACCTAAACCGTAATTCCCCACTATATCCTCTAGTTTCCCCTTTCCTACTTTTGCATTAAAATCTCCCAGTATTATTTTTATTTCTTGTGATCCAATTTGAGCTATTGTCATTTCTATTTCATCATAAAAGTGTTGTATTTCTTCATCACTACTGCTTGTTGTTGGTGCATATACTTGTATAATATTTATTATTATTGCCTTTGATTTTGACCATTATAACACCATCTGAAATACACCAGTACCCATTCATAGATTTGGCTGTGTTTTCATCAAATATTATTCCTACACCTTTTCATGTGTGTCCCCTCCAGAATATATTATTGTGTGTTTGTCGGTTATAATTTTGCCAGATCCTTTCCATCTCATCTCACTTAAGCCTAGTATATTCATTTTCATGTTTTCCATTTCTCTTAGAACATTGTTTAACTTTTCTAGCTCATTCAATGTCCTAACATTCCATGTTCCTGCTCTAAATTTATTTAGTTTAGTTATAGTTTTAGTTTTGCCATCAGTAGCTGGATGACGGTCTGATGTTACCTGTGGCGCATGACTGTCCCTACCGGACGAGGATGTCCTAAGACAGCTGCCATGAGTCTAGTTAAGAGGACAACAACTCAGCTAACATTTGTTAGTTGGAACAACTGGTCTCGATAAGGATCACTGAGAGGGAGTCGGTAAAGACTGAAAGAGCCAACAGAATCGCGAGCTGAGACCACGTGATGTGTTAGGCGAGTGATCAGCGAGAAGTTGAGAATTCAGTCTGCCAGGAAATACAGTGAAATACACATAATAGGAAAACGACAGGTCAACAGTCTAAGATGAAAATGTGGACAGTGATTCAACTGTAAACATGAAACCTACGATTCGAAAGGCAAGGGATAGAGTTGAAGAGTTGCAGAGTCCGGTTGTGTAGCCAAAGAGATGACCAGGCTGGTAAACACGCGGCAGTACAGAAAACAAGGTGAACCGTGTCGCTCGCTGGACTGAGGGCCGGTAATAACGCATTACGAACTGTAAGTTGTCGAATTGCTATAGTGGGTAATTATATAAACGTGCTATGAATAAAGACATTGATTAGTTCGGTAGGCTTTGGGAGCTGCTATTCTTTGTGTTATTGGACGTGTTCATGCTTAAGTTGTCAGTGTGCCTCCAACATAACCCCTACAAGCACATTGGCAACAGCCATTAACGTCGTTCACTATTTCTGAACTGTGTGTCGCCATGAAATCTTGGGAAGATAATGTGGTGGTTTCCCCTTGCCTTCCACATTCACACGGTGGTCATTTAACTCTGCCTTTGACAGCCATTTCCGACTGTAAAGACAAGTGAGTGCCCTGCTCTACTCAGCTGCAGAGTTGTCCACTTATTCCGGTGGATACTCGGTCCCCAGAGCTGTGTTAGCCACACCGTGGTGTGTTTCCATCCTCTACCACGTGGAGGTGCAGTTGGGATTTTCCCATCATAAATATTAATGAGGAAAAATTGGAGGTGGTGGAAAATTTTGAATATCTTGGGTCATTGATTACCAACAACGGTGACACAATGAAAGAAATTAAACAACGACTATCGATTGCTCTTCAAAGACTAAAACAACTGAATAAATTATGGAATGGGACAGACAGAACTACACAAATTAGATTTTAAAGAGCATGCATCTTTCCCATTGCAACATACGCCTGTGAGACCTGGACACTTACTAAACAAACTGAGCAGCGCATAAACGCCTTTGAATATAAATGTTATAGACAAGTTCTAAGAATATCTTGGGTAAAGAAAAGAACAAATGCATCCATACTTCAAGAGCTGAATATTGAAGAAGGTTGGCTATTAAAGACGATAAAACAAAGAAAATTGAAATATTTTGGTCACTTAAAACATCACGAAAGTTTGGAGAGAACAATAATGGAGGGGTATATGCCTGGGAAGAGAGAAAGAGGAAGGCCAAAGAGAAGATGGGTGCAGGATGTGGCGGATGATCTCCAGATGGGTGTATCAGACGCGGGACATCTTGCTTATGATCGAGAGGTTTTCCGGAAGGTTGTTATGGGAGCGAGGCTGCTCTGCAAAGGACATGCTACTGAATGAATAAATGAGTGAATGAATGAATGAATGAATGAATGAATGAATGAATGAATGAATGAATGAATGTGGTGATTGCTATTTCAGTTCCCGACACACACACACACACACACACACACACACACACACACACACATGTACACACAAATAGATGTGTCACAACTATCGTAACCTGTGCGATGTTAGTAGTAGAGGCTGGCGCGCAGACCCCACTTTTAGCCTCCATAGTAGTGTTTATGAAGGAAATATGGGTAAAATGGTTCCAGCCTGGAGGCTGAAGGAAATATTTTTTGGGCGGGTGAATTTTTTTCGGCGTGCCTCGTGGGAACGGGTTTTTTGACGCTGCCTGGTGGGGTGTAAAAAGTAATTAAATGTTTAGTTAGTTCTGGAAGAGGGGAAAGTTATTTTGGTTACATTAGTATGGGTAGTGATAGACAAGGGTGTGATGGGTCGTGGTTTCTACGCATGGGATGGGTATATGGTGGTTACATATAGGAATGTGTTAGTATGCGTGGTGTAGTGATATATACACAAGGGTGTGATGGGTATATGGTGGTTACATATATGAATGTGTCTGTTCGTGGTGTAGTGATGTATACACAAGGGTGTGATGGGTCGTGGTTTCTACTCATGGATATATGGTGGTGGCGTATATGAATGTGTATGTGTAGTGATAAACAAGGGTGTAATGGGTCGTTCTACTCATGGGTATATGGTGGTGGCGTATATGAATGTATATGTGTAGTATACACAAGGGTGTGATGGGTATATGGTGGTTACGTATATGAATGTGTATGTGTAGTGATAGACAAGGGTGTGATGGGTATATGGTGGTTACGTATATGACTGTCTTTTAGCCTCCAGACTGGATGCTGATAGGGTTTATGAAGGAAATATGGGTAAAATGGCTCCAGCCTGGAGGCTGAAGGAAATATTTTTTGGGCGGGTGAATTTTTTTCGGCGTGCCTCGTGGGAAATTTTTCGTGGGAACGGTTTTTTTGACGCTGCCTGGTGGGGTGTAAAAAGTAATTAAATGTTTAGTTGGTTCTGGAAGAGGGGAAAGTTATTTTGGTTACATTAGTATGGGTAGTGATAGACAAGGGTGTGATGGGTATATGGTGGTGGCGTAGACATAATGTATATGGGTAGTGATAAACAAGGGTGTGATGGGTCGTGGTTATACTCGAAGTAAGAGGTGGTTACTATCATCTGATCAGTGTGATAGTAGTGAAGGGTGGTATATTCACCGATTACAAAGGAAATCTTATAAAGTTATAATGGGTATGGTGGTAAGGGGTATTAGTGATCAAGTAGGAGTGATATAGGGGTGGTCATAAATGTAATAAGAGGTGTTCTCAGTTACACACTGGTCAACCAGTGGTCAAGTGGTCAAGTAAGGGTCAAGTAGTCAAGTAAGGAACTTTTAGGGAAAAGTGATTGTAATGAGATGGTGATGATTAAAGAGTGGTAAATTAGTGGTCAATCAGTGGTCAAGGAGTGGTCAAGTGGTCAAGTAAGGAAAATTTTAGGGGAAAATGGTCGTAGTGACATGGTAATGTTTAAATTAGTGGTAAATTAGTGGTCAAGTAGTGGTCAAGCAGTGGTCAAGCAGTGTGTAAGTGAGGAAAATTTTAGGGAAATTTTAGGGAAAAGTGGTTGTAATGAGATGGTGATGATTAAAGAGTGGTAAATTAGTGGTCAATCAGTGGTCAAGGAGTGGTCAAGTGAGGAAAAATTTAAGGAAAATTGGTCGTAGTGACATGGTGATGATTAAATTAGTGGTAAATTAATGATCAAGTAGTGGTCAAGTAGTGGTCAAGCAGTGGTCAAGCGGTGTGTAAGTGAGGAAAATTTTAGGGAAATTTTAGGGAAAAGTGATTGTAATGAGATGGTGATGATTAAAGGGTGGTAAATTAGTGGTCAAGTAGTGGTCAAGCAGTGGTCAAGTGGTCAAGTGAGGAAATTTTAGGGGAAAAGTGATTGTAGCGACATGGTGATGCTTAAAGGGTGGTAAATTAGTGGTCAAGTAGTGGTCAAGCAGTGGTCAAGTAGTGGTCAAGGGGTCGAGTGACCACTTAAATTGTAGAGGACGATGTGCCTAAGATTATGGTAGTGATTAAAGTGATCGATGACGTGGTCAAGCAGAGGTCAAGCAGTGGTCAAGTAGTCAAGTAAGGAAATTGTAGGGGAAAGTATGTATAGTGCAATGGTGGTGGGTAAAGTGAGGAAGAATCAATAGTAGTGATAATACTATTACGAATATTAGCGACAAGCACAAAGACAACCAAGTACATACTTGATACACACAAATACAAAGACAACGAATCACACACACACACGTACACACATACAAACACAAAGGCAACCATACACAGACAACCCATACCATTACTACTGTCATCACAAGTACACACACTTGATACACTTGTACATACAGACCTACAAGCACACAAGAACACTCAAAGACAAATACAAAGACACACCCATACCATTACTACTGTCACTATCAACGGATATACACACGTGCAGAGACAGCA
Source organism: Cepaea hortensis (assembly GCA_963921405.1). Lineage (NCBI taxonomy): Eukaryota > Metazoa > Mollusca > Gastropoda > Stylommatophora > Helicidae > Cepaea > Cepaea hortensis. The sequence continues at coordinate 89,588,621 of OY992895.1, read as the reverse complement.
CAGACACACTAGTACCATTACTACTGTCACTATCAACAGATATACACACGTGCAGAGACAGCACAGACACACTCGTACCATTACTACTGTCATCACAACCAGTACAGACACACTCACCCATAATCAATTACATAAATACACACCTACAAACAAAAACACCCATACACACTTGATACACTTATACATACAGACACAGAAGTACAGACAATCCATACTATTACTACTGTCATCACAACTATACACAAGTACACACCCATAATCAATTATACAAATACACACCTACAAACAAAAACACACAAAGACACAGACACACTTGTACATACAGACACAGAAGTACAGACAATCCATACTATTACTACTGTCATCACAACTATACACAGACACACCCATACACACTTGATACACTTATACATACAGACCTACAAGCACAAAGTCAACCACACACAGCCATAAACAAATACACAAAGACGGTCACACTTGTACATACAGACCTACAAGCACAAAGTCAACCACACACAGCCATAAACAAATACACAAAGACGGTCACACTTGTACATACAGACCTACAACATCACAACTATACACAAGTACATACCCATAATCAATTACACAAATACACACCTACAACCACAAAGACACCCAAGTACACACATGTACACACTTGATACACACAAATACAAAGACAGCCAAGTACACACACACACCCATATCATTACTACTGTCATCACAACTATACTCAAGTACAGACACACCCATCGCCTAGCATTACTACTGTCATCACAACTATATACAACTACGTACAGACACGAGTACAACAACAAAGACAGACACAAAACACATACAGACACCCATACACATTTGATACACTTGTACATACAGACACATAAGTACACAAAAAACAAAGAGGGCCACACAAACCAGTACTACTGGTATCACAACCACTACAGATACACTTGTACATACAGACCTACAAGAATATCACATAGCCCCTTTGGTAAAGAAACGCGGATATCCGAGACTACGTCATCAACGCCATGTGCAAAAGTCATTAAGTATGAGTCATCGGTTTGTGGGAAGCAGGCGTGAGAATAGCTTGTCTAACTGCCACGTCAGCTAGGTCGTGTGCAGAACCAGTGTATAAAATAGAAGGCGTCTCTTGTGAGCTCAGTACCAGTTCACGGGCTGACTTGTCTATCTACAGAGGTGCTTCAGGCTGGTGTGAGCAGTGTAGTAAGCAGATATTGTTCACGTTCTGACTTGGCTACATCGGTGAAACAGGTTGGTGTGAGCATTGTTCGTGTAGTAACCACCTATTTTTCACGTAGTGACTTGGGTACAGCAGTGAAACTTGGTGTGAGCCTTATTCGTGTCGTCGGCCTCTGATAAAACAGTGAAACATTGTATACACCAGAACATTTTTTCGTGGTTGTAAGAAAGAAGAAAAAAACAGTTTATCAATATGACCACCAGATCTACTTTCACGTGTTCAGTGTGCGACAAAGCCTATTGTGATAAGTATACCCTTAATCGTCACATTCGGACCATTCACGAGGGGAAAGACCAAGTATATCCCTGTCAGTTATGTGATAAGGTGTATAATACGAACGATGGCCTACAAAAACACAAACGAATACGTCATCAGCCACGTATGAATACACCAAACACTCCAATACCAGAGACGACAGCACCACCTGTCTATTTACACCATCATCGTAGTCTAACGCAAGTACCAGACTGCCACCACTGTATCTTCAATGATAACCTTACCCGTCATAATAGGAACATTCACAATGATTATCCCTGTCAGTTACGTGACAATCTATACAATTCGAACCTACAACGGTACTTACATCACCAGACATCACGAGAACGAACGACACCCTTAGACACCCTGGCAACAAGTCCACTCATAGTAGCAGAGGATATCCAACCAAATGATAGAGACAGTTTGGCAGCCCTTAAGGCGTACTGCAAGGACCTATCGCTTATGCTACCCAATCAAGTGGTAGTATTAGAAAAAAGTGTCGACCACCGCTATCGGGTGGTTTTGGTATGATAAAAAGAAGTATTCAGATATCTTGTATGATATCTCATACATGTCTTTATTCTGGATCCGAAACATATAAGGTATGTGTGATGACTTCGACAACAACAGTGTTTTTTGATAGTCAACTATATACTCAAAAATGAAGATCACTAATCCAGAACTTTTTGGTGTTTCACTAATCATCTATGTCATTGATTTTTTCTTATATCTCTAAACTGTTTTTCACTAATCATGTATGTCATTGATTTTTTTCTTATATCACTAAAGTGTTTTTCACTAAGCATCTATGTCATTGATTTTTTCTTATATCACTAAAGTGTTTTGATGAATAATACATTCTTTGATATATTGAAACCAAGTTTTTTTGTTGATTTTCTTTATTGGTTTTGTTTTCATGACGTTGTCTTGTCGGCTCAGAGCTTACATTACCAGACATGAACAATGTCTTAGAAGAAGTTAAGGCAAATACAGAACAGTCAAATGTATAAAATATATGAAAAATAACCAAAGGCGAAAAGGCCTAAAGAGAGAAATGTCTCGACCAAGCTTATAAATATTACAACTAAAAGGTTGATCAAAAATCAAACATTATAAAAATAACCAAACATCATCCAAAGACAGAAATATTTCAACTAAACTTATAAATAAGTCACCAAAAGGGAAAAGGTCAAGTACAGAAATAGCTATGGAAAAAGTAAGTCCACAAAACCAAGAAAGAAATGTAACTTCTGTAGTCAAATGTGTCTTATCTGAAAAGACGCTATCAATGTCACCCCTTTCCTTGTTTTACTTTACCAAAGACCTTCACCGTATCTGGTACAGAAACCCTTATACAGCACTCATCTCTCCACACTCTTGGTTGCTTTCTAATACAAAGTGGTTACATCACCAAGAACTTCAACACCTCCACTGTACACGTGCTCCATTGAAACACCCATGACAGTTAACAACATGTATGGCCATGTAATCTGTGAGTCCATCGGGGATAGTTCATCCGAGTATTCCAAAAGATCCATTTCCCATGGCTGACATCTTCAACTTGTTATAACACAACTTATTCTAATATACACTTTACATGAAATTTCCCAAATTTGGGCTCTATTAAAGATTACGTAATGAGATACACAAAGACACCAAGAACATATCAGACAAAACAACTCACAAATTAAAACTTAAACCATATCAGATGAACCACCCAACAAGTACTACTAGAACACAAACATATAATAAGGAAACACATGACACACAGAGCTTACAGACAGATCACTTGGACTCAAACAAATTTTGCTTCTTGTACTGTAGAATTCTACCAACACTTCTTTCCTATCACCAAAACTAAACATCTACCACACAACCACTGGTCATTTGTCCAACATAATACTCATACCCTCGCCAACGACATTAAGGAAATGCATACTTATACATTGTCAGACATTAGATTTAAAGCCCCTACTACTAACATATCACCGGTGTCGAGTTCCCGTTTCACAAAAACACCCTCTTGTCAGTTGTTAGTGAAAACCATTACACCAGTCCATAATTGTGACTCGTAGAATCTACACTCACACTGTCGTATCTGTAGTATGGGTCTGTGATCAGAGATTCTTCTATAGAATCACATTGTAATCCTAACGTTTTAACCTACTTGTGTAAAACTTTTTTCACCTTCCATTCACCAGGTACAATGACAGCTTTAATTGATAGACGGACATCGTGGTCAGAAGATGAAGATTGTTGTGAAGATGACAGTGTTTTGAAGGAGGATGATTCTGGCTTCTTCACACCAGCTTTATCATTAGACATTTTGTTCTGCCAGAAACCTACTCGTGGCACCCAGCCAGCTTTAGATGTACCAGAGACAACCTTTGCTTGGGGTGATGATTCGTCTTCAGATGAAGATATTGACCTTTTGGCTAGTAGTCATGCCCCAGAGTCTCTCAAGAAAATTAATGTGACGTGGAACGAAAAATATCCTACTGATGGTGTCCGAAGGTGTTCCTCTTCAACGAATAAGGTGTGTATGGGTAGTAATGATCATAGTTCACATGTGTATTTTGGTAAACATGACCAATACCGAAAACCTATGTGTTATACATGTTTTCTATGTACATCTCTCTATACCACAAACCATCAGTGACTATACCTTTACCTTTTCTCAAGACGTGACCAATAGAATGTCGACAGTCTGTTTTTTAGTGGATTTTACCACTTCTCTTTGTGAATTTTTTACTGTTTTTTCTTTACTGAAGTAGTAGGTATGGCCGTCTTGTAAGTTTCAATGTGTTTTATTTACCTCCACAGGTTAGTTTTGCACCAGAACCTCACTTCTTGACAGTCCATACTGTTGGCACCGAAGAACGCAATGGTAACTGGCATCATGTAATCAGAGAACGTGAGAATTTTGAAAGCCGTATACTAGAGCTGGAAAAAATTTTGAACCCAGTCTTGAGGGACAACCACAGAAGAAAAGTCATCGAACAAAGGACAGCAGTGAAGAAGGCAGCTGTAGTCTAATTAGCATGTTTCTCTCTGCTCTATTAAAACAGTTATAACCAGAAATAAACTAGTATGCATTTCCTTAATGTCGTTGGCGAGGGTATGAGTATTATGTTGGACAAATGACCAGTGGTTGTGTGGTAGATGTTTAGTTTTGGTGATAGGAAAGAAGTGTTGGTAGAATTCTACAGTACAAGAAGCAAAATTTGTTTGAGTCCAAGTGATCTGTCTGTAAGCTCTGTGTGTCATGTGTTTCCTTATTATATGTTTGTGTTCTAGTAGTACTTGTTGGGTGGTTCATCTGATATGGTTTAAGTTTTAATTTGTGAGTTGTTTTGTCTGATATGTTCTTGGTGTCTTTGTGTATCTCATTACGTAATCTTTAATAGAGCCCAAATTTGGGAAATTTCATGTAAAGTGTATATTAGAATAAGTTGTGTTATAACAAGTTGAAGATGTCAGCCATGGGAAATGGATCTTTTGGAATACTCGGATGAACTATCCCCGATGGACTCACAGATTACATGGCCATACATGTTGTTAACTGTCATGGGTGTTTCAATGGAGCACGTGTACAGTGGAGGTGTTGAAGTTCTTGGTGATGTAACCACTTTGTATTAGAAAGCAACCAAGAGTGTGGAGAGATGAGTGCTGTATAAGGGTTTCTGTACCAGATACGGTGAAGGTCTTTGGTAAAGTAAAACAAGGAAAGGGGTGACATTGATAGCGTCTTTTCAGATAAGACACATTTGACTACAGAAGTTACATTTCTTTCTTGGTTTTGTGGACTTACTTTTTCCATAGCTATTTCTGTACTTGACCTTTTCCCTTTTGGTGACTTATTTATAAGTTTAGTTGAAATATTTCTGTCTTTGGATGATGTTTGGTTATTTTTATAATGTTTGATTTTTGATCAACCTTTTAGTTGTAATATTTATAAGCTTGGTCGAGACATTTCTCTCTTTAGGCCTTTTCGCCTTTGGTTATTTTTCATATATTTTATACATTTGACTGTTCTGTATTTGCCTTAACTTCTTCTAAGACATTGTTCATGTCTGGTAATGTAAGCTCTGAGCCGACAAGACAACGTCATGAAAACAAAACCAATAAAGAAAATCAACAAAAAAACTTGGTTTCAATATATCAAAGAATGTATTATTCATCAAAACACTTTAGTGATATAAGAAAAAATCAATGACATAGATGCTTAGTGAAAAACACTTTAGTGATATAAGAAAAAAATCAATGACATACATGATTAGTGAAAAACAGTTTAGAGATATAAGAAAAAATCAATGACATAGATGATTAGTGAAACACCAAAAAGTTCTGGATTAGTGATCTTCATTTTTGAGTATATAGTTGACTATCAAAAAACACTGTTGTTGTCGAAGTCATCACACATACCTTATATGTTTCGGATCCAGAATAAAGACATGTATGAGATATCATACAAGATATCTGAATACTTCTTTTTATCATACCAAAACCACCCGATAGCGGTGGTCGACACTTTTTTCTAATACTACCACTTGATTGGGTAGCATAAGCGATAGGTCCTTGCAGTACGCCTTAAGGGCTGCCAAACTGTCTCTATCATTTGGTTGGATATCCTCTGCTACTATGAGTGGACTTGTTGCCAGGGTGTCTAAGGGTGTCGTTCGTTCTCGTGATGTCTGGTGATGTAAGTACCGTTGTAGGTTCGAATTGTATAGATTGTCACGTAACTGACAGGGATAATCATTGTGAATGTTCCTATTATGACGGGTAAGGTTATCATTGAAGATACAGTGGTGGCAGTCTGGTACTTGCGTTAGACTACGATGATGGTGTAAATAGACAGGTGGTGCTGTCGTCTCTGGTATTGGAGTGTTTGGTGTATTCATACGTGGCTGATGACGTATTCGTTTGTGTTTTTGTAGGCCATCGTTCGTATTATACACCTTATCACATAACTGACAGGGATATACTTGGTCTTTCCCCTCGTGAATGGTCCGAATGTGACGATTAAGGGTATACTTATCACAATAGGCTTTGTCGCACACTGAACACGTGAAAGTAGATCTGGTGGTCATATTGATAAACTGTTTTTTTCTTCTTTCTTACAACCACGAAAAAATGTTCTGGTGTATACAATGTTTCACTGTTTTATCAGAGGCCGACGACACGAATAAGGCTCACACCAAGTTTCACTGCTGTACCCAAGTCACTACGTGAAAAATAGGTGGTTACTACACGAACAATGCTCACACCAACCTGTTTCACCGATGTAGCCAAGTCAGTACGTGAACAATATCTGCTTACTACACTGCTCACACCAGCCTGAAGCACCTCTGTAGATAGACAAGTCAGCCCGTGAACTGGTACTGAGCTCACAAGAGACGCCTTCTATTTTATACACTGGTTCTGCACACGACCTAGCTGACGTGGCAGTTAGACAAGCTATTCTCACGCCTGCTTCCCACAAACCGATGACTCATACTTAATGACTTTTACACATGGCGTTGATGACGTAGTCTCGGATATCCGCGTTTCTTTACCAAAGGGGGTATGTGATATTCTTGTAGGTCTGTATGTACAAGTGTATCTGTAGTGGTTGTGATACCAGTAGTACTGGTTTGTGTGGCCCTCTTTGTTTTTTGTGTACTTATGTGTCTGTATGTACAAGTGTATCAAATGTGTATGGGTGTCTGTATGTGTTTTGTGTCTGTCTTTGTTGTTGTACTCGTGTCTGTACGTAGTTGTATATAGTTGTGATGACAGTAGTAATGCTAGGCGATGGGTGTGTCTGTACTTGAGTATAGTTGTGATGACAGTAGTAATGATATGGGTGTGTGTGTACTTGGCTGTCTTTGTATTTGTGTGTATCAAGTGTGTACATGTGTGTACTTGGGTGTCTTTGTGGTTGTAGGTGTGTATTTGTGTAATTGATTATGGGTATGTACTTGTGTATAGTTGTGATGTTGTAGGTCTGTATGTACAAGTGTGACCGTCTTTGTGTATTTGTTTATGGCTGTGTGTGGTTGACTTTGTGCTTGTAGGTCTGTATGTACAAGTGTGACCGTCTTTGTGTATTTGTTTATGGCTGTGTGTGGTTGACTTTGTGCTTGTAGGTCTGTATGTATAAGTGTATCAAGTGTGTATGGGTGTGTCTGTGTATAGTTGTGATGACAGTAGTAATAGTATGGATTGTCTGTACTTCTGTGTCTGTATGTACAAGTGTGTCTGTGTCTTTGTGTGTTTTTGTTTGTAGGTGTGTATTTGTATAATTGATTATGGGTGTGTACTTGTGTATAGTTGTGATGACAGTAGTAATAGTATGGATTGTCTGTACTTCTGTGTCTGTATGTATAAGTGTATCAAGTGTGTATGGGTGTTTTTGTTTGTAGGTGTGTATTTGTGTAATTGATTATGGGTGAGTGTGTCTGTACTGGTTGTGATGACAGTAGTAATGGTACGAGTGTGTCTTTGCTGTCTCTGCACGTGTGTATATCTGTTGATAGTGACAGTAGTAATGGTATGGGTGTGTCTTTGTATTTGTCTTTGAGTGTTCTTGTGTGCTTGTAGGTCTGTATGTACAAGTGTATCAAGTGTGTGTACTTGTGATGACAGTAGTAATGGTATGGGTTGTCTGTGTATGGTTGCCTTTGTGTTTGTATGTGTGTGTGTGTGTATTTGTGTCTTTGATTATGGGTGTGTACTTGTGTATAGCTGTTGTTGTGAGAGTAGTAATGGTATGGTTGCCTTTGTATCTGTATGTGTGTACGTGTGTGTGTGTGTTTCGTTGTCTTTGTATTTGTGTGTATCAAGTATGTACTTGGTTGTCTTTGTGCTTGTCGCTAATATTCGTAGTAGTATTATCACTACTATAGATTCTTCCTCACTTTACCCACCACCATTGCACTATACATACTTTCCCCTACAATTTCCTTACTTGACTACTTGACCACTGCTTGACCTCTGCTTGACCACGTCATCGATCACTTTAATCACTACCATAATCTTAGGCACATCGTCCTCTACAATTTAAGTGGTCACTCGACCCCTTGACCACTACTTGACCACTGCTTGACCACTACTTGACCACTAATTTACCACCCTTTAAGCATCACCATGTCGCTACAATCACTTTTCCCCTAAAATTTCCTCACTTGACCACTTGACCACTGCTTGACCACTACTTGACCACTAATTTACCACCCTTTAAGCATCACCATCTCATTACAATCACTTTTCCCTAAAATTTCCCTAAAATTTTCCTCACTTACACACCGCTTGACCACTGCTTGACCACTACTTGACCACTACTTGATCATTAATTTACCACTAATTTAATCATCACCATGTCACTACGACCAATTTTCCTTAAAAGTTTCCTTACTTGACCACTTGACCACTCCTTGACCACTGATTGACCACTAATTTACCACTCTTTAATCATCACCATCTCATTACAACCACTTTTCCCTAAAATTTCCCTAAAATTTTCCTCACTTGCACACTGCTTGACCACTGCTTGACCACTACTTGACCACTAATTTACCACTAATTTAAACATTACCATGTCACTACGACCATTTTCCCCTAAAATTTTCCTTACTTGACCACTTGACCACTCCTTGACCACTGATTGACCACTAATTTACCACTCTTTAATCATCACCATCTCATTACAATCACTTTTCCCTAAAAGTTCCTTACTTGACTACTTGACCCTTACTTGACCACTTGACCACTGGTTGACCAGTGTGTAACTGAGAACACCTCTTATTACATTTATGACCACCCCTATATCACTCCTACTTGATCACTAATACCCCTTACCACCATACCCATTATAACTTTATAAGATTTCCTTTGTAATCGGTGAATATACCACCCTTCACTACTATCACACTGTTCAGATGATAGTAACCACCTCTTACTTCGAGTATAACCACGACCCATCACACCCTTGTTTATCACTACCCATACACATTATGTCTACGCCACCACCATATACCCATCACACCCTTGTCTATCACTACCCATACTAATGTAACCAAAATAACTTTCCCCTCTTCCAGAACCAACTAAACATTTAATTACTTTTTACACCCCACCAGGCAGCGTCAAAAAAACCGTTCCCACGAAAAATTTCCCACGAGGCACGCCGAAAAAAATTCACCCGCCCAAAAAATATTTCCTTCAGCCTCCAGGCTGGAGCCATTTTACCCATATTTCCTTCATAAACCCTATCAGCATCCAGTCTGGAGGCTAAAAGACAGTCATATACGTAACCACCATATACCCATCACACCCTTGTCTATCACTACACATACACATTCATATACGTAACCACCATATACCCATCACACCCTTGTGTATACTACACATATACATTCATATACGCCACCACCATATACCCATGAGTAGAACGACCCATTACACCCTTGTTTATCACTACACATACACATTCATATACGCCACCACCATATATCCATGAGTAGAACGACCCATCACACCCTTGTTTATCACTACACATACACATTCATATACGCCACCACCATATATCCATGAGTAGAAACCACGACCCATCACACCCTTGTGTATACATCACTACACCACGAACAGACACATTCATATATGTAACCACCATATACCCATCACACCCTTGTGTATACATCACTACACCACGCATACTAACACATTCCTATATGTAACCACCATATACCCATCCCATGCGTAGAAACCACGACCCATCACACCCTTGTCTATCACTACCCATACTAATGTAACCAAAATAACTTTCCCCTCTTCCAGAAGCAACTAAACATTTAATTACTTTTTACACCCCACCAGCGTCAAAAAACCCGTTCCCACGAGGCACGCCGAAAAAAATTCACCCGCCCATATTTCCTTCAGCCTCCAGGCTGGAGCCATTTTACCCATATTTCCTTCATAAACACTACTATGGAGGCTAAAAGTGGGGTCTGCGCGCCAGCCTCTACTACTGATGTTGATTGTTTCAGCTCCCCCATACGCCGGCACACACACATGTAGACACATGTACATTCCCATGTACACAGACACATATATGCAGACACATGCATGTGACACAGCTATCGTAACCTGTGTGATGTTGATTGTTTTAGGTCTCCCACACACCCACACACATGTACACACATGTATACACACATGTACACATGTAAACACACATGTACAAACACATGTACACATATGCATCTGACACAGTTGTTGTGACCTATGTGATTGTGATTATTTCAGGTCCACCACACACACACACACACATGTACATGCAAATGCACACACCCACACACATACACATGTACACCACACGCATGCACACATATATGTACAAACACTTGTACACACATGTGCACACAAATGCACGTGACACAGTTATCGCGACCTATGTGATGTTGATTGTTTCAGATCGTAATGTAGCCTTGAAACAACACTCGTCTCAGTCCAGCACTTACTCGGAACGTTATGGGTATTGGCCTTTCAGTGTGACAAGTTACCCGTCTCAGAACGCAGTGGATGGGAACTCGAATCCGGTATTCAGTGAAGACAACACTTGCAGCCACACACTCCCTGGAGACTCAAACCCCAACCTCAACATCAGCTTTTCCGAACTACAACACGTGACTAGATATGTCTTGTACAACAGAGATGGGGGTAAGACAGGTTTCATGTTGGACAGATTAAAGTATTCACTCTTTAAAAGTAATGTTTTCATACATATTCAAGCGCAGACGTATCCTATGGAATACATCATTTGTCGTGGTAGATGCGTATGTAGTCACTCTTTGAACTATTGCTGTCTTATATATTCAAGCATAGACTTGTCTTATACATGTACCACATCCTTACAGAACAGCTGTCAAGATAGATGTCAAAATGTCTCTCGACTGACTGCACTCTGCAAGCAACCAGGTCTTCCACCGCTGCCCTTCCCACATTTCTGTGCTGTTTGATATGGTCAAAATATGTCAGCTTCCGGTACATGGTGATGTTTATGCCACATGTTTCTGATATGGTCACACCCTTTTTAATGTCAGCATTTGTCTGCTGCCAGGTCCACGCAATTCTAAGATCTCATCTTGGTCCACTCTATTATAAGATCTCTTTTTGTTTCACGCTATTCTAAGATCTCATCTTGTTCCACGTTATTCTAACATCTCCTCTTGTTCCACACTATTCTAAGATCTCATCTTGTTCCACACTATTCTAAGATCTCATCTTGTTCCACACTATTCTAAGATCTCATCTTGTTCCACACTATTCTAAGATCTCATCTTGTTCCACACTATTCTAAGATCTCATCTTGTTCCACAATATTCTAAGATCTCATCTTGTTCCACACTATTCTAAGATCTCATCTTGTTCCACACTATTCTAAGATCTCATCTTGTTCCACACTATTCTAAGATCTCATCTTGTTCCACACTATTCTAAGATCTCATCTTGTTCCACACTATTCTAAGATCTCATCTTGTTCCACACTATTCTAAGATCTCATCTTGTTCCACACTATTCTAAGATCTCTTCTTAGTTTAGTTTAGTTTAGTCGATGGATCAACATCACGGCACACGGGTACAACCCATAAGTGCTCCGTTCTCCTCCTAACTCAAACCTGAGTCTGGAAAAACTCAGCTCAGTGCGCGAACTCCGTAGCACCGGCGAGGGTCCTGAAATACTTTGGGTAGATTTTTAACTCTTAATTTTGCCCGGGCAGCGCCGTTAGGCTAATCTTTTTCTATTTTCAGCTGCCAAGAGATTTTTTGCATGCGCAACAATACACACTCTTCTTATTCCACACTATTCTAAGATCTCTTCTTGTTACAGGCTATTCTAGGATATCTTCATTCCCCAAGCTATTCTAAAATCTATTGTGAATGAATCACCATAACACGAGCAGTAGAATATGTAAGTTTGGCTAGAACACGACCACAAGTAATAACATGGACTTTGCGGCTCAAGTCTTTGTCAGCGCACAAATAATGAAACAAAAAAACAAAAAACCCAACGATACAACTGCATGAAAAACTCTAAATGCTTATATATATATATATAGTTACTACTTCTACTATATATATGAGGGGACTTTAGATGGAAACCTGTGTGTGTGTGTGTGTGCGTGCGTGCGTGCGTGTGTGTGTGTGTACGTGTGTGTGTGTGTGTGCGTGCGTGCGTGCGTGCGTGCTTGTGTGTGCGTGCGTGCGTGTGTGTGTGAGTATATTCTGAAAAAGGTAAAGAACAACTGTATGACTTTTCGATGTAGTCACCACTGTGTTCAATGGAAGTCCTCCAGTGCAGATAAAGTTTTGATTCCTTTAGACAAAAAAATCTCTTATTCACGTGTGTACCCACTCATGCACCACCTGTTGTACCTCTTCATCGGACAGAAACGTGTTGAAACTTCCTAGTCAACTCATACACTGTTTACCAGCTGCTTGATGTGAATGGATTAACGAGATTCCCACTGTCCCTATCTACTATCTAGCGAAACCACAGCCAAGGGAACGGGCTTGGTAGAATCAGCGGGGAAAGAAGACCCTGTTGAGCTTGACTCTAGTCCGACTTTGTGAAGACACATGAAGAGTGTAGCATAGGTGGGAGCGCAAGCGCAATTGAAATACCACTACTTTTATCGTTTCTTTACTTATTCAGTCGTGTCTCGGTAGAGATTTTTCCGCAATAGACGAGCAATATCTCCGGCGGGCCTTTTCTCGCTGGTCGCGAGATCTGCACAGTGGAAGGACGGGACGGGATATTTGCTCGCAACACACGAGCAAAATCTCATGTGATATCTCCAGTGGGCCTACCCCCGGTGATCTCGGGATCCGCACAAGTCAGGCGGGTAGTCTGACGGTAGTACACGCTTTACAAGATCCGGACACTTGTGATTGACATTTGTGCGCGTCCGATTTTACAGGAGCGTACGAGGCCCTCACCTCTGGGACTTGGCTGAACGCCTCTAAGTCGGGTCCCTTAGGTTCCAGGGTCTGGCCATCACTCGCCACCTGCTCGTGGAGGCGAGGTCTCGGAAGTTTGACGCTGTGCCGTCAACGTCTGCAGTCAACCCTGTGCCAGACGTATTAGTTACCCATTCCTCTTAGAAACACAGGGCAAGGCCGAGAGAGGGAACATGTCGTTTGGGCACCACATGTTTCTCTGAAGCTCTGCCCAGGCATTGTGATGGAATATTTGGCCATATTCCAACTCACATACTTTGGTCTGTCAAGACCGCAAGGTGCCACTCACTAACACCGTGCCGTGGTTTGCCCCTGCCTTCCATAGATGACCGCCCGACATGCATGCGGCTGTTCTAAGCGGGGCAGTTGGAGGCAGCACCTGTATTTGGGCACGAAGAAGATGGCGTCATATCCCTGACGCGTGGAACGTCCTACACAGCCCCGACAGGCTGACCCGGTCTACACATTCTGGGAATAATTCGGATGTGTCGGCCCATAGGCGCAAAAATCCCAGCTCTGCTTTACACAGGCACAACGCAAATACGTCGATAAAGAAATATCAGACGAGCGAAGAAGAAGAAGAAGAAATGTCCCGTTCAAGTCTAGCTATACTACAGCAAAGACAACATTAATATATACATATGTAATTGCTTCAAGGTGTAAATCTAGCGACATTACAGCAACCACAACATTAATATATACATAGTTCAGCTCTCTTCCAGGTTCAGATCTAGTGGTATTACAGCAAAGACAACATTAATATATACATACTTCCGCTCTATTCCAGGTTTAAGTCAGCGACTAAAAGGATTTGAACTAAGAAGCTTCGGCGATTCATTGACTCCCGTGTTTAACTACAAAGACAGATCACAGCATCCCCAGATAGTGTACACGGTGGTACCCGACCAGGTGACTCTACCCATCCATCTAGTGAATGTCGCAGTCTCTAACAGTGAAGGGATCCTCACCCTGTGTGAGCTGGAGGTGTATGGAGGTAAATGCCGGGTCTTATCTTTACTTCACGCCACCTCAGGTGTCTCACGCTTTCATAGAAACAATTTAAGGGTCGCTGCCTTTGCTGTGTTGGTGGTAGTTGATATACAAGAGCTAATGTGTTTTGACACTAGATGCCCATTCCTCTATTCATTCTGCCATCCTCTATATACTTCATTGATACTTAACTTCTTGAACTCGCTTCACATATGTACTACTATTTATCTGCACTACTTATCTGCACTATACATCTGTATAATTTATATGTAATATATCTATATATTATCCGTACTATGTATCTGTACAATTTATCTCTACTATATATCTGTACTATATGTCTGTACTATGGATCTGTACTATATATATGTACTATATATCTGTATTATATATCTGTAGTATATATCTGTAGTATATATCTGTACTATATATATGTACTATATATCTGTACTATATATCTGTACTATATCTGAACTATATATATGTACTATATATCTGTACTATCCATCCATCCATCATGTGCCATGCCGGTAAGCGTGGGCGGTCATGTTCTGCCATCTCACTCGATCACCAGAGTCGTGGATCAGTTCCGTGTTTCTGTCTCGACCATGCCACAAGGCCAAGCCATCCAGATACTTGCTTCTAGGTTTTCCCCTTGGTCTGTTCCCCTCGATCTTACCAGTTGTCACCAAGTTCTCCAAATCATTTCTACTCATAACATGCCCAAAAAATCGTGACTGTCTACGTCTAATGTCTCTAATCAGTTTACGATCTTCATTTGTTTCTTGAAGGACTTGTTCATTGGTCTTTCTGGCTGTCCATGGTATTCTTTGCATTTTCTTCAGAAACCACATTTCTACAGTCATCAGATGTTTTTCAGCCTGGCTGCTCATTGTCCAAGCTTCACATCCATTTAAAAGTACAGGTTCTATGTAGCATCTCAACACTCTTTTTCTCGTTTCAATTGACATCATTTTATTAGTCAGTATGTTTTTCATCTTGCTAAAGGCTACTTTTGCCATGGCGATTCTTGTTCTAATCTCTTCAAGGCATCTCCCATCAGATGTTATTACTGTTCCGAGATAATTGTACCTATTCACTTGTTGAAGAATATTCCCATTTACTTGTATGTAATTGTGGTATTTCGTTCTTCCTAGTGACGACCATAATCTGTGTCTTTTTACAATTTAATTCTAACCCTTGTTGTTCACTGTGTGTAACAACCTCATCTACTAAATTTTGCAGGTCCTGTTCATTGTCATCTGTACTATATATGTACTATAAATATATGTACTATATGCATGTACCATGTATCTGTACTATATGTCTGTACTATGTATCTGTTCTATATATCGGTTCTATGTATCTGTACTATATATATATGTACTATATATCTGTTCTATGTATCTGTACTATACATCTGTACTATATATCTGTACTATTTATCTGTATTATAAATCTGTACGCTTTGTAATGTTATGTAGGTTACCACAAATGATATTATCTGACCTGTATTATGTAGTCTGTTTACGTTATCTTAGTCATATATGTCATCAATTGACATGTTCAAATATGAACAGGGGGAGAATGACAGATAAAATATGTGCAGAAATACTCAAGTTAGCTTGTGTAGGTAGACATATATAACATGTGTAAGGATACCGACATAACATGTGTAAGGAGACAGACATAACATGTGTTGGAAGACAGATATACAATCTGTAGGTAGACAGGCATAACATCTGTAGGGAGAAAGGAGAACCATTTGTAGGGAGACAGACATAACATCTGTAGGGAGAAAGGAGAACCATTTGTAGGGAGACAGACATAACATCTGTAGGGAGAAAGGAGAACCATTTGTAGGGAGACAGACATAACATCTGTAGGGAGAAAGGAGAAACATTTGTCGGGAGATAGACATAACATCTGTAGGGAGACAGACTTAACATGTGTAGGCAGGCAGACATAACATGTGTAGGGAGACAGACATAACATCTGTAGGGAGAGATAAATTTCATGTGTAAGTAAACAGACATACTATCTGTAGGGAGACAGACATAACATCTGTAGGGAGACAGATATAACATCTGTAGGTAGACAAACATAACATTTGTAGGGATACAGACATAACATGTTTAGGGAGACAGACATAACATGTGTTGGGAGACAGAAAAGCATCTCTAGGGAGTCAAGAGAAACGTGTGTAGGGAGACTGGCATAACATGTGTAGGGAGACAGTGATATCATCTCTAAGAAGACATACATAAAATATGTAGGGAGACAGACATAACTTCTGTAGTGAGACATCATAACATGTGTTGGGAGAAAGACATAGCATGTGTAGGGAGACAGGTATATTGTGCGTAGGGAGACAGACATAATATCTGTAGGGAATCAGACATAACATATGTAGGGAGACAGATGTAACATGTGTAGGGAGACAGACATAACATCTGTAGGGAGACATACATATCATCTGTAGGGAGACAGACATAGCATCTGTAGGGATACAGACATAACATCTGTAGGGAGACAGACATAACATCTGTATGGAGACAGATATAACATGTGGAGGGAGACATCATAACATGTGTAGGGAGACATCATAACATGTGTAGGGAGACATCATAACATGTGTAGGGAGACATCATAACATATGTAGGGAGACATCATAACATGTGTAGGGAGACATCATAACATGTGTAGAGAGACATCATAACATGTTTAGGGAGACATCATAACATGTGTAGGGAGAAAGACATAACTTATGCAGGGAGAGAGACATATATATAAAATATGCAGATATGTATAAGTTAACGATAACAGGGAGATAGAAACTGTTATCAGAGATGATTTCTCATGACCAGACTCGGCCTGCCAGCCCGGATTGTACGGGCGGGAGTGTGAGCACACATGTCACTGTGCTGGGGGTGAGTCTTGCTTTGTCAGCACCGGGGGATGTCCTTCTGGATGTCCTACTGGCTTCCTTGGGCTCGACTGCAGGACATGTAGGTTTACCTGGTAACATACATGTGTGTTCTTGTAGTCCAGGTACCATGGTAACATACATGTATGTTCTTGTAGTCTATGTACCATGGTAACATACATGTGTGTTCTTATAGTCAAGGTACCATGGTAACATACATGTGTGTTCTTGTAGTCCAGGTACCATGGTAACATACATGTATGTTCTTGTAGTCTATGTACCATGGTAACATACATGTGTGTTCTTGTAGTCCAGGTAACATGGTAACATACATGTGTGTTCTTGTAGTCCAGGTAACATGGTAACATACATGTATGTTCTTGTAGTCTATGTACCATGGTAACATACATGTGTGTTCTTATAGTCAAGGTACCATGGTAACATACATGTGTGTTCTTGTAGTCCAGGTAACATGGTAACATACATGTATGTTCTTGTAGTCTATGTACCATGGTAACATACATGTGTGTTCTTATAGTCAAGGTACCATGGTAACATACATGTGTGTTCTTGTAGTCTATGTACCATGGTAACATACATGTGTGTTCTTATAGTCAAGGTACCATGGTAACATACATGTGTGTTCTTGTAGTCTATGTACCATGGTAACATACATGTGTGTTCTTGTAGTCTATGTACCATGGTAACATACATGTGTGTTCTTATAGTCAAGGTACCATGGTAACATACATGTGTGTTCTTGTAGTCCAGGTAACATGGTAACATACATGTGTGTTCTTGTAGTCCAGGTAACATGGTAACATACATGTATGTTCTTGTAGTCTATGTACCATGGTAACATACATGTGTGTTCTTATAGTCAAGGTACCATGGTAACATACATGTGTGTTCTTGTAGTCCAGGTAACATGGTAACATACATGTGTGTTCTTATAGTCAAGGTACCATGGTAACATACATGTGTGTTCTTGTGGTCCAGGTACCATGGTAACATACATGTGTGTTCTTATAGTCCAGGTACCATGGTAACATACATGTATGTTCTTGTAGTCTATGTACCATGGTAACATACATGTGTGTTCTTGTAGTCTATGTACCATGGTAACATACATGTGTGTTCTTATAGTCCAGGTACCATGGTAACATACATGTATGTTCTTGTAGTCTATGTACCATGGTAACATACATGTATGTTCTTGTAGTCTATGTACCATGGTAACATACATGTGTGTTCTTATAGTCCAGGTACCATGGTAACATACATGCGTGTTCTTGTAGTCCAGGTACCATGGTAACATACATGTATGTTCTTGTAGTCTATTGTCAGAGTCCAGAGTACGGCAGTAATGCAGTGACATCGTTACGCCGCCAGGTGACTCAGTCCCTAGCAGGGATGAAGGAACTTCGTTACGCCGCCAGGCGAGTGGTAGTCACCTGCCTGCGAAGTTGCCGGCTGGCGAGACGGCCAGCGGTCACACCAAGGACGCACGCATGTCTCGTGAAGCCACCTCAGGTGAGGAGGCGAGTTCCAAACCACAGGCAGACAGCTCTGGGACGTTGACTGAACAGGACGCATGTTGCGAGAAAGGTTTCTGTGGCCGAATGTCGAGTGCCTGGACATCTTGAGAGTCAGACTGTGTGCTGTATGGTGGATGTAAGTGTATTGAAGTATCCAGTATATATTGTTGTGATCATCGTACTGTATATGATCTGTAATTAAATCCGTTGAACGTTATGTCGTTGAGTCTTGAGTCAAAATCACGTTGTACTTGTACTGTCCCACATGTGTTAGGTAGCGAGCCAAGTGTAAGACCCTGACATGTGTGGACGTGGGGGCAAAAGTCACGCAAGAACACCCTAATAATTGGGATGTATATCTACCAGCTATTCTTTTTGCTTATCGCGAGGTACCACATTCTAGTACCGGTTTCTCTCCTTTTGAACTTATTTATGGTGCCAAACCACGTGGCCCATTGACTATTTATCACCAAATGTTAACTGAATCTACTCCAGTACTTAAACCCATATCATCATACGTATATGTTACATCATTGCGTGAAAGAATCATCAAATCATGTACGATTGCAAAGAATGCACTAAAATTATCTGGTGCTACTTATAGACAGTATGCTGACAAAGGAAACAGAACAATAACTTTGACACCTGGACAGGACGTTCTTCTTCTGTTACCTAGTGACCGACACTTATTGACTGATTCTTGGCAGGGACCTTTTAAAGTGACAAGACAGATTTCACCTGTAGACTATGAGATCCTAATAAAAGACAAACACAAAATATTTCACATAAATATGCTAAGACCATACCATAACAGAGACAACGAACAAGACGATACGACAGCTTGTACAGTGATAATAGATCACGAAGATGACGAGGTTAGTGACGAAATTCCAACACCCACATTAGACACGACAGACTGCTTGAAGGATATCAAGATCAATCCAAAGCTAACTCAAGCAGAAACAGACAGTTTAAAACACCTAATACAACAGTACAACACCATTTTCTCCAACAACCCAGGACAAACAGAATTAGTACAGCATCACATCACACTCACATCAAACACACCCATACGATGCAGACCATACACCATCCCAGTACATTACAAAGAACATTTACATCAGGAGATCATCAACCTAGAAAAGAATAACATCATAAGACGATCCCAATCAGACTTCTCATCACCCATGGTCATTGTACGCAAAAAGGACAATACAATAAGACTGTGTATCGACTATCGAAAACTAAATAAAATAACTGTTCTAGATTTGGAGCCAATGGCAAACGCTGACGATCTTCTGACAGAACTGACAGACGCTAGGTTCTTCACGAAGATAGATATGACTAAAGGATATTATCAGATAGAAGTAGACGAACAGAGCAGACATCTGACAGCTTTTGCAACACCTTGGGGACTGTACGAATGGTGCAAACTTCCATTTGGGCTAGTCAACGCCCCAGCCACATTCGTACGCATGACACGACTTCTTCTAATAGACATTCCTAACATAATTTGCTATATCGACGACATCTGTGTTCACACAGAGACAATGACAGAGCACATAAAGACATTAGAACTGACATTTGAACGCATCAGACAGCACGGACTGACAGTAAAGCCTTCAAAAGTAGACATGGCCAACCCTGAAATATCCTTTTTGTGATACAAAATATCCAATGGCTTTGTCACTACAGACGATAACATTGTGTCCAAGATTCTAAAACTATCACTTCCGACTACAAAGAAACAAGTCAGAAGTTTGTTAGGACTGATAAATTATTACCGCCAATTTATTCCGGATTTTTCTGAACTAACCGAAGTATTTACTAACTTACTAACCAAGGATAAGCCGGAGAAAATTGTAAGCAATGAATGCCTAAAATTAGCATTCTCTAAAGTATTAGCTTGTTTTTCTGATGATAGCTTACACAATCCCATCCTGAAATTGCCAAATCTCCATTTACCTTTCAGATTAAGAACAGATGCGAGCTCCGTCGCGATTGGAGCAGTCTTGCTGCAAGAGCACAACAACATTCTCCATCCTGTGTATTTCGTATCCAGAAAGCTGAAACCAAGAGAACGGGCGTGGTCAATACCTCAGTTGGAAGCCCTAGCTTTAGTGGTAGGTATTACAAAATTGTCTAGATTTCTTCTAGGACGCCATTTTATCGTGGAATCTGACAGCAGTCCGTTGCGATTCATAAATTCTGGGGTACCATCAAACCATATGATAGCCCGTTGGTCTTTGAAACTCCAAGACTACAGCTTCGAGGTCCGACATATTCCAGGCCGAACCAATACGATCGCCGATTTGTTGTCCCGTTGTCCGACCGACCCATTGAGCAACAAAGTCTGAGTGCAGTGTAAAATACTCAGATCAACACAGCCATCTATCAATGAATAAGTTGTGTATTCACAAAAGCTGTGTAATGTCTACATTGTGATAGGGGTTACTCCCACTGTATATAATGTTATTATTTTATTACTAAATGTAGTGATTGTCGTGTATAATTGTGTAGTGTGTGGTAGAAAGCGAACTTTAATTGTACATATTCTGTAACAAGAACATTGCCACATTCGCTCAAGACTTACCGTAAGCGAACTATCCATTGTGACAGTGGCATATCCGTGTGGAATCTTCCAGAGATATTTTAACATCCATGTGTGAAAGTGTGACATGAACAGTTGACAGCTACACCATTGCAGTTTAATCTAAATCCAGAAGGTTTATAAGAAAACATCGAACACATGAACTTTAAGAACAGTATACCGTCCGTATCTACATCAAACCGGAACAGGTGTGTTCTACAAGTTGTAACATCGATTACTTAGTGTTCGTGTGTACTTCCGGATTGTGTTGTAATTTAGAGTAAAACTAGCAGACGACACATTAAAGTTTAAAAAGCTATGACGATTCTAAAATCTTTAGGAATCTATAAAATTGAATACACTAATTGTGTGTTTATATATTTATGTAGTGTAATCTTAGAATCATATCTTGATTAGTGTATTCATACTAGCGACTTTTTCTCGTTAGGATGAAGAAACGTCAAGCAATGACACTAAGAAATAAAATAATTATTGTAAATTATTAAATTCCATAAATGTTTGAAATTATTCCCCTTTCTTTTAGTTGCTATTACATCCATACACAAAGGGCCATAATTTAAAATGTATAATGTAATGTGTTATATAAAAATAGCCATGTGTTTGCCAGATTTTGAACTCATCAGGTAGGCATTTACTGGGCATGGCAAAGGATTGCAGACATTGCAGACCAACACAAGAGTCCTGGCCAAATGAGGTCGGGGTTTGAGCGTTTTATGTGACTTATGTAAAAGCCACATTTCGGTCTAGCTAGATGGTTTTTGTCTCAAAAACCATATTATTATTTTTTTTTCAAATGCTGCGAGGTAGATGCGTGAAGCTGGAACTACCGATCTGACTGGGTCATTAATGCAATTAAGGTAATCAGCCATCGAGTTGATGAAACCTGACAGGTGTTAAAAGTTGAACACCACATGTCGTTGAATATAACTTCTATTGATTATATGTTTTCTATGGCAGATGTGTATTTTCTATGTATTATGATACCAATGTATAGAAGCAACACAAGGGTTGACTCTGACAAGGGTTAAGGTACTAACCCAGTATGACGTCTTTCATGGAGTTGCCGGGGGAGCGTGTCAGAGTCCAGAGTACGGCAGTGATGCAGTGACATCGTTACGCCGCCAGGTGACTCAGTCCCTAGCAGGGATGAAGGAACTTCGTTACGCCGCCAGGCGAGTGGTAGTCACCTGCCTGCGAAGTTGCCGGCTGGCGAGACGGCCAGCGGTCACACAAAGGACGCACGCATGTCTCGTGAAGCCACCTCAGGTGAGGAGGCGAGTTCCAAACCACAGGCAGACAGCTCTGGGACGTGGACTGAACAGGACGCATGTTGTGAGAAAGGTTTCTGTGGCCGAATGTCGAGTGCCTGGACATCTTGAGAGTCAGACTGTGTGCTGTATGGTGGATGTAAGTGTATTGAAGTATCCAGTATATATTGTTGTGATCATCGTACTGTATATGATCTGTAATTAAATCCGTTGAACGTTATGTCGTTGAGTCTTGAGTCAAAATCACGTTGTACTTGTACTGTCCCACATGTGTTAGGTAGCGAGCCAAGTGTAAGACCCTGACACTATGTACCATGGTAACATACAGGTGTGTTCTTGTAGTCCATGTACCATGGTAACATACATGTGTGTTCTTGTAGTCCAGGTAACATGGTAACATACATGTGTGTTCTTGTAGTCCATGTACCATGGTAACATACATGTGTGTTCTTGTAGTCCAGGTAACATGGTAACATACATGTGTGTTCTTGTAGTCCATGTAGCATGGTAACATACATGTGTGTTCTTGTAGTCCAGGTAACATGGTAACATACATGTGTGTTCTTGTAGTCTATGTAGCATGGTAACATACATGTGTGTTCTTGTAGTCCAGGTAACATGGTAACATACATGTGTGTTCTTGTAGTCTATGTAGCATGGTAACATACATGTGTGTTCTTGTAGTCCAGGTAACATGGTAACATACATGTGTGTTCTTGTAGTCTATGTAGCATGGTAACATACATGTGTGTTCTTGTAGTCCAGGTAACATGGTAACATACATGTGTGTTCTTGTAGTCCAGGTAACATGGTAACATACATGTATGTTCTTGTAGTCCATGTACCATGGTAACATACATGTGTGTTCTTGTAGTCCAGGTACCATAGTAACATACATGTGTGTTCTTGTAGTCCAGGTACCATAGTAACATACATGTGTGTTCTTGTAGTCTATGTACCATGGTAACATACATGTGTGTTCTTGTAGTCCAGGTAACATGGTAACATACATGTGTGTTCTTGTAGTCCAGGTACCATGGTAACATACATGTGTGTTCTTGTAGTCCAGGTAACATGGTAACATACATGTGTGTTCTTGTAGTCCAGGTAACATGGTAACATACATGTGTGTTCTTGTAGTCCAGGTAACATGGTAACATACATGTGTGTTCTTGTAGTCTATGTAACATGGTAACATATCATGTGTGTTCTTGTAGTCCAGGTAACATGGTAACATACATGTGTGTTCTTGTAGTCCAGGTACCATGGTAACATACATGTGTGTTCTTGTAGTCCAGGTACCATGGTAACATACATGTGTGTTCTTGTAGTCCATGTACCATGGTAACATACATGTGTGTTCTTGTAGTCCAGGTACCATGGTAACATACATGTATGTTCTTGTAGTCCAGGAACCATGGTAACATACATGTGTGTTCTTGTAGTCCAGGAACCATGGTAACATACATGTATGTTCTTGTAGTCCAGGAACCATGGTAACATACATGTATGTTCTTGTAGTCCAGGAACCATGGTAACATACATGTGTGTTCTTGTAGTCCAGGAACCATGGTAACATACATGTGTGTTCTTATAGTCTATGTACCATGGTAACATACATGTGTGTTCTTGTAGTCCAGGTAACATGGTAACATACATGTGTGTTCCTGTAGTCATGGTAACATACATGTGTGTTCTTGTAGTCATGGTAACATACATGTGTGTTCTTGTAGTCATGGTAACATACATGTGTGTTCTTGTAGTCGTGGTACCATGGTAAAAATGTATATTGCTAATGTATGTCAGTGTGAGTGTCAGAAAATTTATAAAAAAAAACTTTAAAGCTTTAAACGTCTGTTGTGCAGACATACAGACTTTATTGTGAATCTGTGATTACCTCTGGGATAACCTATTGCTCCACATTCGGAGGGAAAGAGATCAACTCCAGGGAGTTCTTGCCTCATGGCATATCCAGGACAAGACAACAAGGCTCTGATGATCGAGTGAGATGTCGAACCATGAGCACCCATGCACATGGCATCGCGCAGGATGGTGACTGCTAAAAACTTTACATTTCAGATTTAAGCTCAGAAGCCAATATATCCATGAATAGCATTCACATGTTGGCACAGGGAGTGTGAATATTGTCAACAATGTTGTATCGACTTGTTTGTTGGTGTTGTATCACACGTTATTGATGTTGTTGAATATCTGCATTATGACATATGTCTTCGACTAACTTCTGCCCAACACTCCGTGGACAAGAGATACATTTTCACTTTTAGAATAGCATTTTGATAATCATCAACACTTGACAAACATGGTCTCTTGACAAACATGATCTCTTGACAAGCATACTCTCTTGACAAACATGATCTCTTGACAAACATGATCTCTGGACAAACATGATCTCTGGAAACACATGATCTCTGGATAAACACGATCTGTGGCAAACACGATTCCTAGACAAACATGATCTCTGGACAAATATGATCTCATGACAAACGTGATATCTTGAAAAACACCATCTCTTGAGAAACATGATCTCTGGATAAACACGATCATCTTTTCTAATCTCTTGCACTATTTAAGAAAAGGACCGTGTTGTCTGGATATATAAGTTCTGGAATTGGATTTTTTGCAATTAAGAATGAAATAGAACATGTGTCTGGTCTCATCCGATCTCTTTGTACAACGAAATAATAATAAGATCCACACAAGGCACGCCAGGAATATATGTTGGTGGGCATCATATTAACAATTTGCGTATTAACAATCTACTTGACTTGAGCCAGTGGTATCACAGTGCAAGAGAGGTCCAGGGTATACAAATGGAGATTGATGGCTTAAGTTGGAACATCAATAAATGTATATGCTACTGTGGACTGTTTTGTCAGAAAGGAACACTGGGACTGGCTTAAGGAATTGCAGGAATTACCAGGTGATAGGGTACTCATATGTGGAGACTTCAATGCGAGGAACAGAGACTGGGACAGTAGTGGAGAAAACCGACAGGGAATTGCCCTTGCGGATGCCATGGTGGACTCCGATGTGGTCTGCATAAATGATGGTAGGCCGACTAGAATGGCAATGAGGCCTGGCGATGCAGACATAGCTATTGACTGGGCACTTGTCTCCCAGTCATCAGTCCTTCATGTAAAGTGGACTGTTTTGAATGACCATGGGAGTGATCACATGCCATGCTCAGTCCTGATCTCTAAACCCAGGAAAGTTAAGGCTGGGAGAGCGCGCAAGACCTTCCGGTATGAGTGGACCAATTGCCTTCTTCTATGCCTCAGACAAGGGGCATGCAACAAGACTGTTAAAACTCCTTTTTTTGCATCCCCCATTTTGGACCCCAAAAGTAGACCATGCTTGGAAAGCAAAGAGAGCTGCAGTGAAGCAGCTAAAGAAAGTGCGACAGACACCTTGAAGCTCACGAGAGGAAGTGGACACAGCGGAAAATGTCAAGAAAGACAAGGTGGAGGTTTTCAAGCGCTGTACTGCAGAGGCCAAAAAGGCAAAATGGGAATGCTTCATGAAGGAGATTGGAGGTGATAAAACAATGCCATAATTCTGGAAACTGCACAGGCAAATGCAGAGAAAAGATCAGCCTATGACAGTGGGAACAATTTATAGAGATGATGGTGTGCGCGTGACAACAGACAAAGAGTAAGGGGATGCGTTTCTCCAGAGATATTTAGAGCAGACAAATCATAATGATGCTGACACCAGGGATGCAGTTAGAGAGGAGTTATCTGGCACCACGAAGAATATGCAGTATGAAGACATCATACGGGTGGAAGATGTTAAACACATTGTAAAAAAGGCAAAAGATACGACACCAGGACCCGATGGGGTCAGGTATGGCCACATGAAGGCTTTGAGCGATGCAGACCTGGAGGAGATGACCGACTGCTTTAACCAGAGCATTAGGACAGCATCAGTACCGCAGGATTGGGTGCACAGCTATCTCATCCCTCTCCCAAAACTATTCAAGGATCATTCAAAGCTTAGCGGCTTTAGAATCATCATCCTTCAAAATGCATTTGGGAAGGTTCTAGAGAAGATAGTCGCTGTCAAGCTGCAAGAGTTTATGGAAAGGGGGAAGCTTCTTCCAAGATGCCTAGGGAGCTATAGGCCAGGAAAAGATTCCTGATCAAATGCAGCCACTTTTGCCTTTGACGTTTATGAGGGGTTCCAGAGTAGACAGGAAACGATGGCGGCAGCGCTTGATCTCGAGGATGCGTACAATAGAGTGCGATATGATATTTTGATGACCGCACTGATGGAGAAGGGGGTCAATCCCTGGTTGGTGAACTGGATAGCAGCCGTCCTGCATTCTCGTCTGGTTGCTCTCCGTCTGGGCGCATGGACCTCAGAGCCACATATGTTAACCCCGGGACTGCCACAGGGATCTGCAGTCTCACGTGTGCTCTTTAACGTGTATACGAGCAAGATTGCAAACCTAGAAGCACCAGGGGTTGGAAGAATAAAAACATGTGCAGATGATATTCTTGCATATAGGCAGGAGTTATAGGCGACGGTAGATAAAGCGATAGACTAGTGCACAGAAATGAGTGCTGTCATCCACCCGGAAAAGGCGGCTGTTTTGTGGTGCTCTCTGGACAACAGGATTGTGAGAGCTGATGTCCCAAGCCTCGCGATGAATGGTAGAAATGTCAGCAGAGAGAACAAACCGAAGTATCTGGGGATCACATTTGACAGGAGCCTATCCTTCAAGGACCATGTGGAGACGGTTGTGACAAGATCTCGAAAGGGACTCAGTGCACTTAAAACTATGGCTGGAATGGACACAGAGCAGAGAATGCTTTTCACACTATACCAGCACTTGATCCTCTCAGTGATTGATTATGGATTAGGACTGCTCACTGTCTCAGAGAGTCAGCTGGTGAAGTTAGAGCACATACAGAACGAAGCTATGCGGGTCATTCTGGGATGCACCAGAGACACCCCAGTAGTGTGTATGCGTTACATCCTTGGTCTGCCGACTGTTGCTGGTAGGCTCAAGGTGATGCAGGCGAAGGCATACCTCAGAGTAGCTGCAGACACAGATCACCCACTGCATGAGGCGCTGGACGCAGTTAAGGGTCAACGACTGATAAGAGGGAAATCATGGCTGGCTCAGGCGGAGGATATGATCAGACAGGTGTGCCCCTTGGAGAACATTAGGCGTGGAGAAGAGTGGGTCAGAGTTCCAGCGGAGCAGTCAGACTTGTGCAGAGTTATAATCACATTAAGCCGTGAGTGCAGGGAGTGGCCAGCAGGGGCCACGGAAGTGGAAATCCAGCAACTAATTGAGAACAATGCTCACTCGGGTGATGTGATTATCTACACAGATGGTTCGGTGTCAAGAGGTGAGAGAAGTGGCTGGGGGTTCATAGCCAAAGCTAATGGTCGACGTTTGGTGCAGGAGAGCCTGGCATATGATACCACAACATCCAGCTTAAGAATGGAGGTGGTAGCAGTCACTGCGGCTCTCCGCTGGATGGAGAATACGACACACACACACACACACATCGTGATTGTAACTGACTCAGAAAGCATGATGACGAGGGTGAGGACGGGCAGGCTTCGTGCGGAGTGGCTTGCTTCGCTTGGGAGGTCACGAGTGACAAGCATCGCCTGGATCTTTTCTCCGGGGCATGCCGGTGTGCTGGGAAATGAACAGGCGGACAGATTGGCTGGATCTGCAGAACTTGGTGGAGTATTGATACATGACAAGGCAGACGTGGTTGCGGCCTTGTGGGAGCACGTGTACACCTCGGAGGAGCAAATGGATTACCATGGTATGGCAAGAATGAGACAGCGAGGAGTGACGAGGGGATCTGGCCGACGCTCGACGCTCAGAGGTTAGGCGAGACGGACTTATAATCAGATTGCTACTGGTACTATTAGTGTTGGAACTCTTTGCTGGCTGCTGAGGATGGGGTCGGAGCACTTATGGGAATGCCAGGAAAGCTGTGATGTCGATTCCTAAATCAGTCAATCAATCTGCGTTATGCTAATGACGTGGTTTTGGTGGCTCACAATGAAACACGGCTACAGGAAATGATATATATAATTGCATCATAAAATCAAAACAAAGCTCTTAGTGTGAAAAACAGACAAAAGTAGAGGTAATGGATATTACAAAGAAAACAAAGTGACTATTCGCAGCGCGCTATGAATAACGCCTTGCAATGCTTCATTTTATTCACAGAGCGGCTGGTCACGTGATCTTTATTTTCGAAAATGGCAATAAAAAGGGGAGCGTTCTTTTCTTTTCAAGCTTTGGGTTATGGTTAAGGTTAGGGTTAATGCTAGTGTTAGGAACTGCATACAGAGCTAAATGGATTATTCCATATTTTAAAAATACTTCGGACCCTCTAAATCAGGGTAATGTACATGAAGGATACTAACCCCGAGCTGTGAATAACGCTCAGTATTATTCGCAGCGAACTGTGAATAACGCCTTCCCAAATAAAAAAACGTACACCCAAATGCAACATTAAAGTGATACGGCCCCAATCTAAAACAAGTCAATGTATTCAAGTATGTGGATACTTTAATAAAAGCGGATGGAAGATATAATCAGGAAGTTACACGTAGAACGCAAAGAAAAGGCATCAGACACAATCAAGAATATTCTCTACTGTTTATTTTTATCTGTCAAGGTAAGGACAAGAGTTCTTAAGAGCTATATTGAGCCAATCGTAATTACGTAATTATTTAATTATTAAATTTAAATTATGGACAATTAGCAGACAAGTGAGGTATTATGTGGAAGCTGTGGAGATGTGATTCTACAGAGGAATGATCTGATCGCTGTGGATGGACAGAAACACTAATATAGAAATATAAAAGAAGTTAACTCAAAAAGAGAATGGTTTTTCACATAAGAAGAAGACGGTCCATATTCTTTGGGTATATCATGTGAAGGGGAAACCTGGAGTATGTGGTCACAACGGGAAGGTTGGAGGGGAAGAGGGACAAGAGGAGACCAAGAGAGAAGATCCTTGATGTTATGACATCATGATATGGAGGAACGTAGGTATTAGAAATAATTCACAGCACAAGAGACGTAAGGTTGTGGACTGACATGATCACCAACGCCACACGGAATGGATTATAAGAAGAAGAATGTATAAAACACGGAAAAGAGACATATTTGTCAATGTCTTGAGTCAACAACAATAAACATATTAATGCATATTATAGTATTAAATATTCGTAGTTCTAGAACTGTATGTGGTCTGATCAGCTATGTCCCAGACGTCTATGTACACAGATGAGTTGTCTTACTCTAATGTGTGACATGTTCAGCTATGTCCCAGACGTCTAGGAACTGCCCATATACTCTGATGTGTGGTCTTACTCTAGGGTGTGACGTGGGCAGCTATGGCCCAGGATGTCA
The DNA here is from genome assembly GCA_963921405.1 of Cepaea hortensis. Classification (NCBI taxonomy): domain Eukaryota; kingdom Metazoa; phylum Mollusca; class Gastropoda; order Stylommatophora; family Helicidae; genus Cepaea; species Cepaea hortensis. Next base: position 89,558,346 of record OY992895.1, on the reverse strand, counting down.
GCTTGTCTGTAGCCAGTTCTGTGTGAGAGGCCGTGATCATGGGGCACATTTCTGTGACAACACCAATGGAACATGTCTTCATGGATGTCAAAGTGGATACCAGGGCTCCATCTGTAGGCGAAGTGAGTCATATCTATACTGTATATTTTGATATAAAACTGGTATGTGCTTATTGTCACACAGTAACGTAATATTACCACATGTTATTGTATGTGCAGTAATGTGCTTATTGTCACACAGTATGTAACTGTAGTATATAGTAATAGCCACACACTATCCATTTACTAGCATGTATGGATCCTCTACAGCTTGTAACCCTGGCAGCTACGGTCCGGGATGTCAGTCTTCCTGTAGCCAGTTCTGTCTCAGGAACCACTATCGATGGCAGGATGTCTGTGACAACGTCAACGGGACATGTCTCCATGGATGTTTGAGCGGTTACCAGGGCTCCACTTGTGCTGAAAGTAGGTCATTAGTTTACTGCCATTTGTGGCGGTCTGGTACAGTTGTGCTTCCTTGACATGTTTGTAGCAGCGAGTGTTCTGGGTGCTCGTTGGATGTGAGTGCTCGGGGAACAGACAGTGTATCAGTCAGAATGATCACTGGATGTAGTGTCCGATGTTTACCCAGTTCCTCAGCTACATCTGCTATTACCCCGACCTCACAATCATAGTTACTGCAGCATTTCCCCGTTGCTATGCCAACAGTGGCCCTCATCTTCCAGTTTGATTCACTCTCCCCTCATGGCCTCAGTGTCCAACACAGTTTTATTTAAGTCCCGTACGCCCGTGCTCCCTCCCATCCCCGTAGTCGTCTAGTCCAATAATAAGCCAGTTGCATGTCCTTCACAGGACGTCGTAGTCAACGCCAGCCTTGTCTGTGCCTTCTGTGACTTCCCGGGTAGTATGCGTTCAGTTGTTTCTCATTGCTTTCTGAACAACCGCCACTTGTGCTATTTTATGATGGCAAACGTGCGGCGGTCTGCATCCAAATCGCCCGCAGCAGTGTTTCGAGCTTGGCGTGCGGAGTTGCGAACTGCATCCGTTACATCGCCACAGAGTCTGATACAGTGCTCTACCTATCCATATTTTTCCTTTTCGCTCTCATGGGCGCACCCCCATCCTCTCAGCGAGGGTTCCCTCCCCGGGCTTCTGGCTTTATTAACCTTTAGTCAGTTGACCCTGTTAACCACTACATCCGGTTTATTCCATATCCACGGATAGCCGCTCAAGCAAGAATACAGATAAGTAATCTTAATACTTTCATGTAGTGTCTTTTTTGTATTTGTCTATTTCTGTTTGTTTGTTCTATGCTGACGAAGGCTTTGGCCGCAAGGTCCATTTTGTTTCTTGTAGTCATGCTCTAGTAAAGCTCACAATCTACTTCTTGTTTTTCGGTGTTCATTTAACAGTGGCCCTGGATGTGTGCGAGTGTTCTACACACACGAGCACCGGTCCCTTCATTTACTGGAGCATTTTGCTCTGATTCACTTGTGTCACGTGTTCCCAATGTTTACATGTTTACCATCAAGAAGGCTAAGGTTTGTTGTCCTCAATTCTTTGTTGTTTTGTTGCCATTTACTATATAAACATTTATTTCTGTTGTGGATGAGAGCTTTAGGTATCTCTTTTCTTTCCATCATGTCTGAAACTTCAGTGACCTTAATGGGGCAACTTCATTCCAGTGCCTTGTCGATCACACCTCTCCACAAATTACGATCTCCGACGTCATGGATCAATTCGTTTGTTGACTCCCTGCCGTGCCATGACACAAGACTGTCCAGAATCTTCGCTCTCTGTTTTCCTCTATCTCTCTGTACGCAAATCTTTCCGATTGTCTTGACATGTTCCACTTTTTATCTTCTCACAACGTGGCCAAAAATACGATGACTGCTTCTTTCTGGTGTTTGTGATAAATGTCGTTGCGACTCAGCTTCCCTTAAAAATTTCTGATTGCTCTGTTTGGGTGTCCAATTAATGATCAGCATTCTTCTACACAACCACATCTCCAATGCTTCCAGGGATTTTTTCGCCTGTTTACTAATTGTCCAGGACTCGCAGCCGTATGTTAAATCTGGTTATGTGTAACATGCAAGAACTCTTTTACCAACTTACAAGGACAATGACTTATTGCAAAAAAAAAAAACGTTCTTCATTTGATAGAATGCAGTTTTTAGCTTGTTCTATTCCGCTCTTTACCTCAGTGATGCATCTTTAGTCTGATGTTATCAAAGTTCCTAGATAACAGAATTTCTGCACTTGCTCCAAAATAACGTGTTGTACTTTACATGCACATTTATGCACTATCTTTTTCTTTAATATCACCATGACTTCTGTCTTTCTATTATTCAAACAAAGGTCCATTCGTTCACTCTCCACAACCACTGTATCTATCATTTCCTGTAGATCATTCTGCCTTGTTGCTATTAAGACGGTATCGTCAGCATAAGGTAAGTTATTTATATTATGTCCACCAACCAGAATCCCTGGCATATTTTCTGTAGATCTCATCATATATTCGCTATACAATTAGAACAAATCAGGAGACGATACGTAACCGTGTATGGCTCCCTTCTTTATACACTGAAATGTTCCTACAAGGTTGTTGATTCTTATGGCTGCTGTTTGCTGCCAATATATGTTCTTTATTATTCTTAGATCTTTGCAGTCGATGTTCAGTTGCTCTAGTAATTGTATTATTTATCCATGCTTCACTCACATTGTTAAGTGCTTTTGTGTAGTCTATGAAGCATAAGTACAGATCTGTCTTTACTTCTTTAGCTCTTTCTAATGGTGTCCTGAGAATATATATAGCCTTGTTTGTGTCCTTTCCCTCTACAAATCCAAACTGTTCACCGCTAATGTCTGGTTCAATCTTATTTCTTATTCTTTTCATAATTATTCCGAGTAACAGCTTTGTCATGCGACTCATAAGACCTATTGTGCGATGCTCTTCGCATTCTAAAGCACCTGGTTTCTTTGACAGAGCAATAAAATGCATTTAATAGGTCACCAGGAATGTACCCACTAGTGTAGATGGCATTTAGAAACTTTGTCACTATTTCTATTCCAAAATCACACAGAGCCTCAATTTCCTCTCCTGTAATGTTGTCTGGACCGAGTGCCTTTCCTTTCTTTATGCGATGTAGTGCATCTTCAACTTCCGCTGCGTGTATTGGTGGCCTCTCACCATTGTTGTGAATATTTACAACCGGTCTCTTATCATCATACAGTTCTTCCAGATATTCCGCACATCTATTGACTATATCGTTTTGTCCCATCGATATTGCACCGCTCCTCGATTGTAAACATCCAGTGATATTTCATGTTTTCCTACCTATTATTGTATTGATTCGTTAATACATGGAATGTGAGTCTTTTCCATAGTTTGTTTCAATTTCCATTCGCTGTTGACTCAACCATTCTTCTTTAGACACTTTGCATTTATTTACTATTTCTTTATGTATTCTATTATATTTTTCTTCATCTTGCTTTTTCTTTCTTATTTCGTCTATAATCTGCAAAACTGCATCTGTCAACCATTTCTTTTTTTTTTTTTTTCAATTCTATGTTTAGGTGGGAAGATTTTAAGTGATGTCTGTTGGGTTGATCCCCGCAACATGTCCCATTGTTCATCAATAGTCTGTATTATCTCTATGGCATTATATCTGTTCTTTGCAGTAACTCTGTACATTTCTATATTTGTTTTGTCTGTTCTAAGTAATGTTAAACCTAATTGCATGTTCTTTCTGGTTTTCTTTATGTTTATAAGTCGTAACCTCATCTTTCCTATAATTGGCACGTGGTACATACATCTACTCCGAGTCTAGTATTTGCTCCTCCTAAACTGCTTCTGAATATCTTTGGTATCAGTATGTAGTCAATTTGATTGCGAATATTATCTCCAAGGCTTTTCCATGTATATAATCGTCGAGGATGTTGTTTAAACCAGGTGTTACCTATTACCATTTCATGGTTTTCTGCCCATGTTATTAACCTGTCACTTCTCTGATCCCTCTCTCCTAAGCCATATCCCTCAGTGACGCCATTCACCATTTTGTTGCCTACTTTGTCATTAAAGTCCCCGAGTATGACAGTCATCTATATATATAAAACCTAATTTATGTGTGTTTGTGGGTGGGTATGTGGAGATGTATTGCCTGCATTCGATAACGGTCCATCCGATTGAGATGAAATTTTCTACACGTCTTCTTTTCATTCCTGTGCAACCGACTGTCATAGTATTTTACTAACTAAAATAGTATTTACTTTGAAAATTTAATAATTAAATTTACATTATCATTTCAATATAGCAAGGGGACATAACATAAGAAAAATTATTTCAAGGGGCATAACATTTAATAACATTCTTATTATTCTATATATATATATCGTTTTCAAAGATTTATAAACTCTTTGTCCATAGTTATTTAGAGGCATATGCGTTATAATAAACAATGATATAATCTTTAAGGAGTTTTCATAGTTTTCATAAAAATAATGCATCTATTTAAATAGTGAAAATTTTCTAACTCATCTTTTTATTTTGCTTCAATAGTACATTAATTTATTTTACATTCTTATATGTATGGCGCGTTACACCCACGCTGGGTATTTCTAATGACCGTTGTCAAAGAATTGCTTCAAATGAGATGTTGAATGAAAGAATGTATGAGAGGAAATAGAGAGGAAGGGCAGAATGTAGGACGGGCCTGCGAAAGAAAAAAAAAAAAGTAATTTTTTGTGATAGAAAGTTAGTTGCATATCGTTGGCTGTTCGTGATATCTTGGTAAGTTTACTTTAGATATATCTCTTCCAATCATATTTTCTACTATCAATCTATCTATTCTTCTATTCTATCTATATTTTTAACTGGAACGGGCCGAACATAGACAGACAGACAGACAGACAGACAGACAGACAGACCAGACAGACAGACAGACAGACAGACAGACAGACAGACAGACAGACAGACAGACAGACAGATCAGATCAGATCAGATCAGATCAGATCAGACGGACGGACGGACGGACGGACGGACGGATAGATAGATAGATCCCCGCCAGGGCCTGGGCGAAGCTGGGTCGGGTCAGCTAGTTTCAAATAAAATACACTGATCCACGGCCATGTGTAATTCGTTATAAAATATCTCTATATCTTCTTCTTTACATTCTGCTGTTGGCGCATATACTTGTATTATGTTAATATCCAGAGGTTTGCAGTGGAGTTTCACTAATAATACTCTAGTCGTTTAACCTACTTCTTGTCGGTTGCTTCTCTGCCAAATCGTGGACTCTCTTCTTCAATGGATGATGATTGGTACGGAGATGTATTTATTCTTGAATTATAACATGAATGTCTATTTATTAGTTTAATGTTTGCAGTATTCCGATGGTTTTCCAACTCTAAACCTGTTGTGGATTCAACTGCTTCTGTGGTAATTATGATGACTTGTTGCACATTTCCCGTGCCTTTAAAATGCATATATTGATATTGTTATTATGGTTCTCGGTTAGAGCTATAAGGGATGAATGGATGAAATAATTTATGAAAGAGAGAGAGAGAGATATGAAGTGCATAAATTAAGACGGTCCTACGTGCCCAATTCTTAACTCTTTGAAAATAAAGTTTGTTCGCACGTTCGTTCGTTTGTGTCGTCTTGTTTCAGTTGTGTCTTATTGTGCAAGCTTCTACACCCAATGCAGTAGAGCCATGTTCTATGTGAGGTCGGACGCCGTACTCTATACATTTGTAGTATTCTTTCACTTGTGCCCAAGTTTTGTCACTATGTTTCTTTATTGCAGCTAGTAGTCTGCTAACTGTTGTATCAGCTTTGTTGGTGTAGTATTTTCAAGTCATTTTGGTGTCAAGTGTTGGACATTGTATGGTTGGATATCCTCCCTTGATGGTGCACTATTAATGATTATCTGGCCAGTTGTTTGTTTCTTGGAAAGAGTGAAACTGCTGTAAGCTAACTTTAAGCATTGATTTATTGTTTGTGTGACCCGACTACATTCATTATAGTGTTTGTCTTTAAGTTAATTTGGTGTTGACATCTCTATAGTGCTTGTCTTTACGTGAAGATGGTGTTGTCATTTCTATAGTATTTATCTTTAAGTGGAGTTGGTGTTGATATCTTTATAGTGTTTGTCTTTACATGGGGCTGTTAATGTAATCTTTATAGTGAGTGTCTTTACATGGAGTTGGTGTTGATATCTTTATAGTGTTTGTCTTTACATGGGGCTGTTAATGTAATCTTTATAGTGAGTGTCTTTACATGGAGTTGGTGTTGATATCTTTATAGTGTTTGTCTTTACATGGGGCTGTTAATGTAATCTTTATAGTGAGTGTCTTTACACGGAGTTGGTGTTGATATCTTCATAGTGTTTGTCTTTACACGGAGTTGGTGATGTCATCTTTATAGTGAGTGTCTTTACATTGAGTTGGTTATGTCATCTTTATAGTGAGTGTCTTTACATTCAGTTGGTGTTGATATCTCTTTAACGTACGTCTTTAAGTGGAGTTGGTGTTGATATCTCTATAGTGTGTGTCTTTAAGTGTAGTCGTCTGTACACTAAGTTGGTGGGCCAACAATAATGTATCTGTTGTGAATATGTTGGTCACTCCTACAGACTACGTTTATTTGTTATTATAATTGTTACATGGATAACTCATTAAACAATAACTTCTGTCATGATGTCCTGTCTCCCATAGATAGCTGGTAACACATGGACATGGGACACACGTGTAAAGCCTTTTACATAACACTATATATAAACATGATTTCATATTGCCACAGTGTGTGGCCAGAGTTGATATATCCCAGAAGTCTTACCATCAATATACTCTGATGTGTGGTCTTACTCTAGGGTGTGACATGGGCAGCTATGGCCCATTGTGTAAGCTTTCCTGTAGCCAGTTCTGTGTGAGAGACGGTGATCCTGGGGCACATTTCTGTGACAACACCAATGGAACATGTCTTCTTGGATGTCAGAGTGGATACCTGGGCTCCAACTGTACTGAAAGTAAGTCTGTACATCACTGCATGTTTGCTATTGTAGGGTATGTGATTGTTGTCCCATAGGAACGACATGGTAGTGTGGGTTAAACAGCGTTACGTTCCATATTGCAGTTACATCCCTGTATTACAGGTGACATCAGCCTGGTCAGTGAACCTCCCATCCTACATGAAGAGAACGCGATGTAGGTCAGGGTGGCTCTAGCGATCTTCAGCCAGGTTCCGGTGTGTTCTGCTAGCTGTGGTTGCAGCTGAGGATGAACTCTAGGTCTCTGTTCAAATACACTCAGTACATGCCACCCCCTGTTCCTGCATGTTCCTACATCCCTTCAGACAACAACAGCCCATATCCCCGCCTTCTAGTCTTGGAACTGTTCACACCAAGAAAAATGGGGCGAGCTATGGAACAGATGTTCATTGTTCTCTGTGGGAAAGTCTTTGAGGTCTCAGGAGGGAGTGTTAATATAGAATTATACGTTATCTTACTGAAATATATGATGTCTGAGGTGAGGAAATTGATCTTGAGCGAAATGCTATCCTGCTGGTAGACATGAAACATACCATGTCTGTGGAGGGAAAGTTAATCTAGAACCACAAGTGATCTTGCTGGCAGACGTGAATAAACCAAGTATGTTTAATGCCCATCCGAGATGCTGCAGCCGTCTGTTTTGGCAGAACAGCTCAGATAACTCAGCCATGCTGTCAACTTCAGCATCAAGATATCCCCTGGGTCTTGGGATGTAACTGTTTACAATACAATTCCTCCTAGAGAAAACACTTCTAACCTGGGCCCAAATCCTTCCTGTCCGTCCTCATGGCGGTGAACAGTAGCCAGGCTGTTTACTACCGTATCTGTAATCAGATGGTAAATTCTATCACTGGTCTCGCCTACCCCTGCCGGTTACTGATTCAGATGCAGTGGATCTCTGCGAGAGAGTCCCCATGGAAATGGTCCTTTTGTGCCTGGTCGGGAGACATATCTCTGGACCAACTTTACACCGCTCTTTGCAAGTACTGTTGTGTCTGGTCTCCCATGGATAACTCATCAAACAAGAACTTCAGCCATGAATGTCTGGTCTCCCGTTGATAAATAATTAAACACAAAAGTCAGTCATGATTGTCTGGTCTCCCATGGATAATTCATTAAGCAAGAACTTCAGTGATGATTGCCTGGTCTCCTGTGGATACATCATTAAACACGATAGTCAGTCATGATTGTCTAGTCTCCCATATGCAACTTGTTAAACACGAACTTCAGTCAGGATTTTCTGGTCTTCCATGAATAACTCAGTAAACCAAAATTGCAGTTATTATTATCTAATCTCCTATGCATAACTCATTACACACGAACTTCAGTCATGATTGTCTGGTCTTCCATAAAAATAAAAGTGTCTGCATACCCTTTACAGGACGTAGCAGTCAACCCCAGCATTTTTGGCTGTTCGTGATTCCTGGGTATGTTTGACATTGCTTTCTGAACGTCTGAAACCCATACCTTTTCATTAAGAAAAACAATACAGATGTGTTTCGAACGCTGGTATGTGGGATATGAACTGCGTCCTTAATCCTTCGCCACTGATAACTCATTAAGCTAGATCTTCAGCCATGATTGTCTGGTCTCGCCTGGATAGCTGATAACACACGGAAATCATACATAATTGTAAAGCTTTTTAGACAACAACAGATATAAACATGATTTCATATTTAGGCATTCAATTATGATGGTAGTTATAAAACAGCCATCAGGTCTGATCAGCCGTAATGATCACGAACTATCTATTTACTCAGATGTGTGGTCTTACTCTAGCGTGTGACGTGGGCAGTTATGCCCCAGACGTCCAGGAACTATCTATATACTCAAATGTGTGGTTTTACTCTAGGATGTGACGTGGGCAGATATGGTCCAGGGTGTCAGTTTGCCTGTAGCCAGTTCTGTGTGAGAGACGGTGATCCTGGTGCACATTTCTGTGACAACACCAATGGAACATGTCTTCACGGATGTCAGAGTGGGTACAAGGGCTCGAGCTGTAGTGAAAGTAAGTCTGTACAACACTGTATGTTTGCAAGCATAATATGTAGTTATTGTCTCATAGTAAAGACATGATAGTGTGAATTAAAGCGATTTATTATCCATGATGAATTTACATCCCTGTATTACAGATGACGTCAGCCTGGTCAGTGAACCTCTCATCCTACATAAAGAGAACGCGATGTAGGTCAGGGTGTCTGAGGCGTCCATTGAGCCAGGTTCTGGTGTTTTCTGCAAGCTGTGGTTGTCCCTGGGGATGAATTCTAGGTCTTTGTTCAAATAAACTCAATACATATCTTTCCATGTTCCTTCATACTCCCCCATGTTCCTCAATGTCCCACTATGCACCTCCATGTGCCTCCATGACCCCCCATGAACCTCCGTGATCCTCCACGTTCCTCAATGTACTTCCAAGTTCCTCGATGTTCCTAAATGTTCCTCCATGCTCTTCCATGTTCCACAGCCAATCTCCTGGCCTCCTTGTCTTGGGAATGCTTACACCAAGAGAAGAATGGGGCGACCCACTAGTCCCTGGTGTTTTGACGAACATATTGCACGGAATAGATGATGATCGTTCTCTGTAGGAAAATGTTGGAGTTCCCAGGAGAGGAAGTTGATCTATAACCACATGTGATCTTGCTGGCAGACATGAAACAGATCATGTATTAAGATCGCCCAGTCGAATTTCATTATTGCTGCAACAGTCTGTCTTGGCAGATCATGTCAGATAATTCACCCATTCAGTCAACTTCAGCACCAACATATCCCCTGGGCCCGGGGTTGTAGTCTGTTTACTATGCAATATCTAAAACTCCCAGATGAAACACTCCCAACCGTGACCAGGTTATATCCTACCTTGCAGTAATCAGATGGTAAGTTCCAGCACCGGTCTTGCATACCCCGCCGTTTACTGTATTTAGATGACGTGGACGCCTGCGAGAGAGTCCCCATGGACATGGTACGAGCGTGCCTGGTGCATAGACAAATCTCTAGACCAAACTTACTCTGGTATGTGCAAGTACTGTTGTGCCTGTCCTCCCATGGATAACTGATAACACACGGACAGGGGACACATTTATAAAGCCTTTGAGACAAAACCAGATATAAACATGATTTTATATTTAAGCATTGGATTATAACGGTAGTTCTACCATAGGGTGTGGTCTGATCAGCCATACCCCAAATGTTCACGAACTGCCCATATACTCTGATGTGTGGTCTTACTCTAGGGTGTGACGTGGGCAGCTATGGCCCAGGGTGTCAGTTTGCCTGTAGCCAGTTCTGTGTGAGAGACGGTGATCCTGAGGCACATTTCTGTGACAACACCAATGGAACATGTCTTCGTGGATGTCAGAGTGGCTACCTGGGCTCCAACTGTACTGAAAGTAAGTCTGTACAACACTGCATGTTTGCTATCGTATACTATGTGGTTGTTGTCCCATAGTAACGATATAATAGTGTGGACTAAAGCGCTTTAATAACCATGCTGTAGTTACATCCTTGTATTACAGATGTCATCCGCCTGGTCAGTGAACCTCTCATCCTACATGAAGAGAACGCTATGTAGGTCAGGGTGGCTCTGGTGTTCTTGAGCCAGGTTCCGGTGTGTTCTGCTAGCTGTGGTTGTCCCTGAGGATGAACTCTACGTCTCTGCTCAAAAACACTCAATACATGTTAGAAAGGGCGAGCCACTAGTCAATGGTGTTTTGACGAGCATACTGCACGGAACAGATGATGATCGTTGGCTGAGAGAAAATGTGAGAGTTCACTGAAGGGGAAGTTGATCTAGAACCACATGTGATCGTGCTGGCAGACAAGAAATATATCATGTCTGTGGATCGCCCATCCAAGTTTGATGATTGCTGCATCCGTCTGTTTTGGCAGAACAGATCAGATAACTCATCCGTGCTGTCAACTTTAGCACCAACATATCCACGAGGCCTTGGGTTGTAGTCTGTTTACTATGCAATTACTATATGAAAAACACTCCCAGCCTGGACCTAATCCTTCCCTGTCCATACGTTTTGTGGTGAACCATGGCCAGGCTATATACTACATTGCCTGCAATCAGATGCGAAGTTCCAGCGCCGGTCTTGCGTATCCCGCCGGTTACTGGACTGAGATGAATTGGGGCGCTGACAAGAGTCCCCATGGAGATGCTACTGTTGTGCCAGGTGGGGGGGGGGGACACATCTCTGAGGCAACTTTACACCTGCTAGGTGGGGAGACACATCTCTGAGGCAACCTTACACCTGACAGGTGGGGAGGCACATCTCTGGGGCAACCTTACACCAACCAGGTGGGGAGACAGATCTCTGGACCAACCTTACACCAACCAGGTGTGAATTCAGATCTCTGGGGCAAGCTTACACCTGCCAGGTAGGTAGGCAGACCTCTGGGGCAACCTTACACCTGACACGTTGAGAGACAGATCTCTAGGCAACCGTACACCTGCCAGGTGGGGAGACAGATCTCTAGGCTACCTTACACTTAACAGATGGGGAGACAGATCTCTGGGTCAACCTTACACCTGACACTGGGGATACATATCTCCGAGCCATCCTTACACCTGACAGGTGGGGAGACACATCTCTGGGAAAACCTTACACCGGTCTTTGCGAGCACTGTTGTGCCTGATATCTCATGAATAACTCATCAAGAGAGAAATTCAGTCAGCATTTTCTAGTCTCCCATTGATAACTCATTAAATCAGAAATTCAGCTAGGATTGTATGGTCTGCAATGTATAGCTGATAAAATTATCTATATGCTCAGATGTGTGGTCTTACTCTAGGGTGTGACGTGGGCAGATATGTCCCCGACGTCCAGGAACTATCTATATGCTCAGATGTGTGGTCTTACTCTAGGGTGTGACGTGGGCAGATATGTCCCAGACGTCCAGTAACTATCTATATACTCAGATGTGTGGTCTTACTCTAGGGTGTAACGTGGGAATCTATGGCCCAGGGTGTCAGCTTGTCTGTAGCCAGTTCTGTGTGAGAGACGATGATCCTGGGGCACATTTCTGTGACCACACCAATGGAACATGTCTTCGTGGATGTCAGAGTGGGTACAAGAGCTCCAACTGTACTCAAAGTAAGTATGTACAACAATGCATGTTTGGTATCGTATGGTATGTGGTTGTTGTCCCATAGTAACGATATGGTACTGTGGATGAAACAGTCTTGTTATCCATGCTATCCATGACGTAGTTACATCCCTGTATTACATGTACTCGGCTAGAGATGATAGTGAAATTCCGTCAGAGGGCGCGGACTGTACGATATGTCTGGAACCCTGGGAAGGATTCATGTCCAAGTATAAAAGAGCGAACGCAGGTAGAACCGGTCTCTTTTCACCCAGCACACTAGTGTAGATAGGCTCCAACGCCTGTAGCGAGATCACATAAGCCCAGAAGATATTGTTGAATAGTGGTCGGCGTGAAGTTCTACAGTGGAAAAGCTAGAATTTGAGAGATTGGTGTTCCTGGGTGTTCGCTGTACCCACAAAATTGTCGCTAGTATATATTTTTCGCATACTTACAAGTTTTTCAATTGTCTTTATTGTCATTTTAATTTTGCTGTTCGCTTACTAACAGTTGTGTTGTAGCTTAGTTTTGCTGCATTCTGGATTCTTAGCTGATGTCTGTGTGGTTGCTGTTCTGTTAGTTATTGGTTGTCTGCATACCCCTGCATAACATTTATGTAATATTGTTGATGCTGCATGTCTGCATATGCTTGTTGCCTTGAGAAGCTTAATAAACACAGTGATACTTGTGTTATTCTTGCTTTGTTGTTGTCACCGCCTCACCGTTAGATAGATTATTTAGAGGGCTACAACTCCAGCCCAAGGGAGAGAACAGTCACTCAGAGCCCGAGTAATCTAGAGCCTTCTAGAAGGACTGGTCAATGAGTCCAAGGTTCCGTGGACACTGATGTGGCCCGCCTATTGCGGGGTCCACGAGGAACTCGGACAGAGTTACCACCCGTGTCGGAATGGGACACGTGTGGACCGGCAGAGGACAGACGGACTTGAGAGAGGCAACAGGGCCTGCCTTTGAGGGACTCTATAGATATCAATAGATATATAGACATAATAGACATAGGCTAGATAGTTTGCTAGACTGTTGAATGATAACTATGTGTTTGATGTTAACCAGCTGTGATATGTAATATGCGCCAACGCATACTGTATATGTATACACAATAAATATTCGATCTCATAGCGAACAGATTTATTGTTGCCTGTATGAACCCAAGTTTAGTTACCTAGATACGAGCAAGACTATGACAGGCTTTTTGGGGGCTAGTTTTCCGGTTTTGGCATAAAATCTATTGTGAAATAACTATTAATTGCCATGTAAAATTACTGAATTGATCATATCACATTGAGTTGTTTAAACCAAAAGAATTGTTAACTTACAAGTTTACAAAAATTAGTAGCTATCTAGCAATAAAATAGGATTAATCTGAGTCCCTCAGCAGTATCTCAGCAGTGCCTAAGCAGTGTGTCTCATTATTGTGATTTGTAAACTATTTTTGACATGACTGTGACATTTTTTGACTGCTACTAATGTTTTCTCACTCTACGAGCAGATTGTTTCGCGAATAGTGGCGCGTGCAACCTATGTAACCTTTACAACAGTGGCGAGATTACAAGACAAGCTTTCTGGGACAACATCGGCGAGTTCTCTGATTGAAAGCTAAGTTTCATGTCATACCCATTGTAACTCTAAGCTGTACTTCCCATCTTTCATCAATGTATTATGTTGCTTCATATTGATTTGTTGGCATATTCATGACCTTATCACCAACATAACCTTGCATTTTGATTTACACATTAATAAGTAAGGGAGTTAACCAAATTTTCGACTACACAACATTTTTTCTAAGGGATTTAACTTTATAAACATTACAAACAAGTAAAACATAAAATGTCTACCTTAGATAAATGCATTGAGCAAGGAATAAAGTTAGGTTATAAAGAAGAGAAATTGTCAGAATGGGCACAGAAAACGCACGCAGAAAACATTGCCCGTGAAGAAAGAGCGATAGAACGAGAAGAAAAGAAATTTCAAATGGAGGCCGAAGAAAAGAAAATGCTAATGCAAGCAGCAGAGAAGAAATTACAAATGGAGCTCGACGCGGTGGCCAAGCAAGCCCAATTAAATGCTGAGACACAAGTGAAACTAAAACAGATGGAGCTTGAATCCAACGCAGAAATATCGATAAATAAGCTAAGAAGCAAAGAGGAAGAACAAAAATATAATAAATATAAAGGCCTCGTGAAGGCGTTCTGCTCAGGAGATTCCATCAGCGCCTACTTGGAAAATTTCGAGTGTCTCATGGCCTACCATAAGATCATTAAATCAGATTGGGCATTTATTCTAATGAGGAACTTAGCTCTTGAGCCACTAAAAGTAATAGAGACAGTACCACAGGAAATGCGAAAAGACAATGATTACTTAAAACAACGCATTCTCCAACATTTTTCTTTAGATACTGCAGGTTACCAACAACAATTTGCCAAATTATCACCACAACCAAACCAAACCTTTATAGATTATGTCAGTACAGTTCAAGACGTATGCACTGTCAGAACCTTAGAATTGGCTCGTTGGGCTAACACGTGTGAGACAGTACAAGTATAACATGATTCGACGTAAGACTCAACGACACAACGTTTTATGGATTTATTGCCATATTAAATACAGAACGATAATTACAACAATATACAATATATAACTCACGACGCTCACAACCACAATACAGCTCACAGGTCTGACGCTCAAGATGACAGTCTTTCGGCTTTCACCCACAGAGATCCACACAAACGCCTTGCTTTCATCGCACACGTCCTTCCAGTCTCAAGTCCCAGCTCGGTCTGTCGCTAGCGCGCAACTTGCTGACCGCCTCTAGTGGCGTCACGTGGCATGCGTGCGTCTTGTCGTCAGCCTGACCGCTGGTCGCGTGTCAGGTAACAATCTTGCCAGCCGACAATTCTTGTCCGCCGGGTGTCGTAACGATGTTGCTGCATAGCTATCCCATGTTAGGCTCTGACATCCTCCCCGGGTACCTCAATGAAAGATGCCATCTTTCATTCATGATGTATGTATATACTGGGGTAGTGTTAACTTCATGTCAGAGTCTACCCTTTCCCTGTGTTATGCATGAAAATACATATATGGCATAGAAATATATACGATAAATGTAAGTTGCATTGAAATGACAAATGAAGTTCAACTTTTAACACAAATCAGGCTGCATCCCCCTGATGACCTCAATTGCAATAATACCCAGTCAGATCAGTAGTACCAGCTTCTCGCATCTACCTCGCAGCAATTTGAAAAAAAAACGTAATAATATGGTTGTTTTGCAACAGCCATCTAGCCAGACTGAAATACGGCTTTATATGAGTCGTATTAAACACTCAAACTCTGACCTCATTTGGCCAGGAGCTCTTATGTTGGTTTGCAATGTTGGCAGCTCTCTGCCATGCTTGGTGGACGCGTACCCGGTGTGTTAGCCATTTGAGCAACAAAATGTCTATTTATACAATACACACTATTGAATATGTTTCAAATTATGGCCCTTGGTGTAATTCATAAATGCAAGGGAAGTAATTTTGACATTCAAGCAATACAATAAATTACAATAATTATTTAATTTCTTAGCGTCATTGCTTGACGTTTCTTCATATTAACGAGAAAAAGTCGGTAATATGAATACATTAATCAAAATATGATTCTAAGATTACACTAATCGAAATAAATAAGTACCCAATTGGTGTATTATATTTTATAGATTCAAAAGGATTTTACAATCGTCATAAGTTTTTGAATATTTGTATATAGTCTGCTAATTTTGGTGTACTTTTTAAATTACACAAGAAGTACACACGAAACTCAAAATTTAGTTGCTGTTACACTGTCTGAACACAACTGCTCAGGTGTTATTTTATAACGGATAGTAAAATGTTCTCAAAGTTCGTGTCTAATGTTATAGTATCACAACTTTCGGATTATGATGGAATGTTCTTATTTCCGATGTGTTCACAACTTATGGATAATGATCGACTGTTCTTATTTCTGATGTTTGAGTGTCGAACCTCTTGGATTAAGTTCGCTTGTAGAAGTCACTGTTCAGTCCACATTTGCACACGTCGTTAAAATATTACGGTGAAGAAATCCACACACAGCTGTCACTGTTAACCCGCAACGTTCGCTTCTGGTAAGTGGTTAAGCGTCTGTGACACTGTTCTTGTTGTATATTTACAGTTAATAATGTTCTCTTTCTAACACACACTACACAATTATACTACACTCATTACAAGACTTAATTAAAATAAGTATATTATACATGTCGGTTTTTAACCGTATCACAATTACAATTATAGACCTTACACAGTAGGTGAATAGAAACAACATTCACTCATTGGTGGCTGTGTTGTTCTGAGTGTATTAGTACACTCTGCACTCAGACATTGCTTACTGGGTCGGTTGGACAACGGGACAAAAGATCGGCAATTGTATTGATTCTGCCTGAAATATGACGAACCTCGAAACTGTAATTTTGAAGCTTCAAGGACCAGCGAGCAATCATATTGTTGGATGGTACTCCGGCATTTATATACCGTAATGGACTGTTGTCAGTTTCGATGATAAAGTGACGTCCTAGAAGGTATCTGGATAGTTTCATCACACTTTCTACTAAGGCAAGTGCCTCTAATTGTGGAATGGACCATGCCCGCTCTCGAGGCCTTAGTTTTCTTGATATAAAACAAACGGGATGCAGGATGTTGTTGTATTCCTGCAACAGGACTGCCCCAATCGCAACGGAGCTAGCATCTGTTCTCAATCTGAAAGGTAAACGAATGTTGGGCAATTTAAGGATGAGATTATTCGAATTCTTATCAGAAAAGTATGCCAAAACTTTATGAAATGCATTTCGTAGGCATTCATCGTGTACAACTTTTTCAGGCTTATCCTTAGTTAGTAAATTAGTAAAAAGCTCGGTCAGTTCTGAAAAATCAGGAATGAATTGCCTGTAATAATTGATCAGTCCCAACAAACTCCGGACTTGTTTCTTATTAGTCGGGAGTGACAGTTTTAGAATTTTGGAGACAATTTTGTTGTCTGTCATGACAAAGCCATTGGATATTCTGTACCCCAAAAATGATATCTCTTGGTAAGCCATGCTCACCTTTGAAGGCTTCACTGTCAGTCCGTGCTGTCTGATACGTTCTAGTGTCTGTTCTAGTGTCTCTATATGTTCCGTCATTGTCTCTGTATGGACACAGATGTCGTCGATATAGCAAATAATATTAGGAATGTCAGCTAGGAGGAGTCGTGTCATGCGTACGAATGTGGCTGGGGCATTGACTAGCCCAAATGGAAGTTTGCACCATTCGTACAGTCCCCAAGGCGTGGCAAAAGCTGTTAGATGTCTGCTGTCTTCATGTACAGCTATCTGTCAGTAACCTTTAGACATGTCAAGCGTCGTAAAGAACTTAGCGTCAGTCAGTTCTGTCAGAAGATCGTCAGTGTTTGCCATTGGTTCAAGATCTAAAACAGTTATTTTGTTCAGTTTTCTGTAGTCGATGCAAAGTCGTATGGTGTTGTCCTTTTTGCGTACAATGACCATGGGTGAAGAGAAGTCTGATAAGGATCGTCTGATGATGTTGTTTTTTTCTAAGTTGATAATTTCTTGATGTAATTGTTCTTTGTAATGTAATGGTATCGTGTATGGTCTGCATCTTATGGGTGTGTTTGATGTGAGTGTGATGTGATGCTGTACTAATTCTGTTTGTCCTGGGTTGTCGGAAAAGATGGTGTTGTACTGTTGTATCAACTGTTTGCAACTGTTTGTCTCTGCTTGACTTAAGTTTGGATTGATCTTGATCTCATTCAAGCAGTTTGTCGTGTCTAATGTAGGTGTTGGAATCTCGTCGCTAGAATCGTCATCTTCGTGATCTATTATCACAGTGCAAGCTGTCGTATCGTCTTGTTCGTTGTCTCTGTTGTGGTATGGTCTTAGCATATTTATGGGAAATATTTTGTGTTTGTCTTTTATTAGGATTTCGTAGTCTACAGGTGAGATTTGTCTTGTCACTTTAAAAGGTCCCTGCCAAGAATCAGTCAGTAGCTGTCTGTCACTAGGTAGTAGTAGTAGAACGTCCTGTCCAGGTGTCAATGTTATAGTCCTGTTACCTTTGTCTGCGTACTGTCTGTAAGTAGCACCCGATAGTTTTAGTGCATTTTTAGCAATTTCACATGATTTAATAATCCTTTCACGCAATGATGTTACATACAAGAATGATGATATGGGTTTAAGTACTGGAGTAGAGTCAGTTAACATTTGGTGATAAATTGTTAATGGGCCTCGTGGTTTGGCACCATAGATTAATTCAAAAGGAGAGAAACCTGTACTAGAATGTGGTACCTCGCGATAAGCAAAAAGGACAGCTGGTAGGTATACATCCCAGTTATTGGGGTGATCTTGAGTTACTTTTGCAAGCATGTGCTTCAGATCCCCGTTAAGCTTTTCTATAATCCCGCTCGAGTGAGGATGATAGGGGCTATTGAAGACTTGCTTCACTCCTAACATTTTGGTGAAAGCTTGGGTCGATGCGGCAATAAACTGAGTGCCTCTATCAGACTGGATAGTATCTGGAAACCCAATTCGGGAGAAGATATGGAAGAACACTTCCATGATGTCGTTGGCAGTAATGTTCTTTAGAGGAATCGCTTCTGGCCAGCGACTACATTGATCAATAAAAGTTAGAATATATTTATTCCCTCTAGTTGTTGTATGACTAAGAGGGCCCACAATGTCAACTGATAATTTTTCAAAGGGTCGACTGGCTAAGTCAGTGACTTGTAACTTTGCCTGTGGGTGTTTACCTTTTTTTACCAGTTTCTGGCATGTATCACAACTTCTGCAATATGTTTTTATGTCATTGCAAAATTTTGGCCAATGAAACTGTGTCAATAACCTTGACCTGGTTTTAACATATGCCATATGACCTGCAAAAGGTATATCGTGAGCAAGATGTAAAGCTTGCTTGCGATAAGTAGTTGGCAAAACAGTTTGCTTCGTTGTAATGTCACCTCTGGTGTAATACCTGGTGAGTATATCATTGTGTAAAGCAAAATGCCATTTCGCATTCTTGGTTATTCTTGCCTTTTTGCCGATCAGGTCAAAGTACTTTGACAGTGAAGGATCAGCTTTTTGAGCTGTTATGAATGCTTCCTTCATAGAGTCACTAGGTGGTAATTCTGGGCTAAGCATTTGTATAGCCTCAGTTTGGTTACTTTCATCTTGCACTCTAGCAGTAGCTCTTGTTACTGCGTTCACACACTCAATGACATCAGATGATGATGGAATGATATCGTTAATGATGTGATGAGAACTTAGTGCTGCATTAGCTAACATACATTCAATAGGTGATATGACATTTTCAATGATGACATTTGGTGGTGATGTCGTGTTATCATCAATACATAGTGATGTTATGTCATGATTATGAGGTTTGTCATTCACCTCAGGTAAGTTTCCTATGATTATATCGCACACTGGGTTTGTAAGTGCGGCGCACTTTACTTTCCCGGTGAGGAAAGGTGTTTCAATGTATGCCCATGCTAATGGATATTTCTCAATATTGCCTGAAAATGTTCTACATGTAATATGCCTGCCTGTATAGTCTGTAGGCGTTATGAATGTTGTTTTCAGGCCAATAAGTGTACTTCCGGTGTCGCGAAGTACTGTAGCAAAATTGCCATTAACATACCCGTGATGGATGTCTAATCTGCCTTTTGAGTCTATTACCAAGTTAGCTTCCTCATTGGCAATAGGGATGGCGTGCCCGCATGTTAAGATACCATCTTCATAGAAGGTGTTACAGACAATGCATTTGTTAGCACTAAATACATCACAAGCCTGTGCTGCATTCACAGGATGTTTCTCTGGATTTTCGTCTTCTGACGCTGAGCTATCGAACAAGGCGGCATTGGCTTTGTTGGTCATATGCCTGCCTCTACAATCCATGCGATGGTGCCCGTAAGCCTTGCAGAGAAAACATTTACGTGAACTTTTGAACGATTTACGCTCTTTGTCTTGTCTGTTTACCATATTTTGCAAATATGTTTGGTACCCTGGGTTTTTATCGCACATCTCGTTCAAATGGTGAGAAAATTTACAATGAATGCAATGTCTAAATTTCTCAGAGGTAGGCCTGTTTGGTTTTTGCCTACTATAGTTTTTCTCATAGTTGGCAGCTGCTACCCAGTTATTGTCAGTAGCTTCAGTGGCAAAGCACTGTTTGTTGGCCGTGTAATAGGCCGACCCACGTCTTTCAATTTCTTCCACACTTGTGCATTCATTCTCCTGTAAGAACTTAGAAAACGATGATGGGATAGAAGAAATGATTTTATCTCGAATGATGAGATCTTCTAATCTATCATAACTTTTGTTAATTTTGGCTGCTGAAGTCCATTTGCTGAAAACATCTCGGACTAAACAGAGGTAGTCAGAGAACGTTTGAGTTGATTTTGGACTCAATTTACTGAATTGTTCTCTGTAACCTGCCTCGTCTAACATGAAATGTGCCATTATCTTAGATTTAATATAATGGTACTCTTTTCTCAGGTCTTTGGGGATGGTTTCAATGATTTTAAGAGGTTCCCCAGATAGACTCCTCATATATAGAATATTCCATTCAGAAAGTGGAACTTGGTAATGTTCCATTAAAGTCTCAAAATTTTGAGTAAAGGCTGCTATGCAGTCACCCGAGGTATAGTTACGTACGATACCTTGATACTTCTTATACTGGTTTTCTTTTTCCAGTCTTTCAGATTTCTTTGACTCTTTATTCATCGCAGTCTTAGTGTCAAGTTGTTTCATTTTCAACTGTAACTCTAGTTCTTCTTTCTTACTCTGAGCTGCTATTTCTGCTTTCTTAAGTTCACTGTCTATCTCAGCTTGCTTTGTCTTTGCAGCCATTTCTATTTCGGCTTGCTTTAATGCTGTTTCAATCTCTGCCTGTTTTAAGGCTGTTTCAATCTCTGCCTGTTTTAGAGCTCTCTCCGCTGCTCTTTCTTCGCGTTCATTATTTTTCTCCTGTACCAGCAGGTATTCAGCGTATTTGTTCTCGCTCCATTTTGTTAATTCATCACCTGTTAGATGCAATTTAATACCCATATCGATGAAATCAAATAATGACGACATGATGGGGAAAATACGTCAATGAAAATCAGCCACACAAAATATGTTATAAATGGTTAGTAATAAACAATTTACAATTTATTTTACTATACGATGCGTGCCTACTATTGCATACGTAAAGTTAAAGTATAGAAAAATATACTCAAGTGCCCTGGATACGGTGAAGAATGGTTGGACAATCGGGCTAGAAAACTGTAGGGTCGTTACTTCGGAACCACTAATGACCTCTACGGCAAGGTTATGGATGGTACGGAAAAACCTGCTTTGTTTTTGGAAGAAAATAAGTTAGCGTCTATTTGTTGGTGTTTGCCTGCAAGTCACTAAGTGTTGATTAGGTTTGGATGGCGTCAAGTATAATTGTATGTCGTGAGTTTGTCCGTCAACAGTGTTTTTCTCAACATAAGTTACACTCTTTCCAAAACTCTTTGCGTTCCACAAACTCAATGCACAAAGGCAATATATTTGTATTTGAACACTCAATAACATTGATGACACATCACTTACATCACGATGACATTCAGTAAGGACATAGACATCAAGTTTACAAGATGGCGACAAGGTCAAAATGGCGACAAAATCACAATGTCGACAAGGTCAAACGGTGACAAGTTTCACAAATCACAAATGTTTTACACGCTTACAGGATCAAACAATATGTACTGTACGTTTACAAATGGTTTTACACATATTTAAACAATGTAGTAATGGATCACAATGAGACTTTTACGATCACATTTACATAACTATAACCTTGACAAATTTTACAAGTTCAAGAATTATAGTTTTAAATCGTTAATGACGTATGGTTTAAACAAAGACGAGCAACACACGTCTACATATATTAGGTTCTTAAACAAGGACGAGCAACCCACGTCCACACATGTCAGAACCTTAGAATTGGCTCGTTGGGCTAACACGTGTGAGACAGTACAAGTATAACATGATTCGACGTAAGACTCAACGACACAACGTTTTATGGATTTATTGCCATATTAAATACAGAACGATAATTACAACAATATACAATATATAACTCACGACGCTCACAACCACAATACAGCTCACAGGTCTGACGCTCAAGATGACAGTCTTTCGGCTTTCACCCACAGAGATCCACACAAACGCCTTGCTTTCATCGCACACGTCCTTCCAGTCTCAAGTCCCAGCTCGGTCTGTCGCTAGCGCGCAACTTGCTGACCGCCTCTAGTGGCGTCACGTGGCATGCGTGCGTCTTGTCGTCAGCCTGACCGCTGGTCGCGTGTCAGGTAACAATCTTGCCAGCCGACAATTCTTGTCCGCCGGGTGTCGTAAAGATGTTGCTGCATAGCTATCCCATGTTAGGCTCTGACAGCACAAAATTGATCAACTCGGCTAAAACCAACAATAGCCATGACAAACTTAAAGAGCTTATTATTATAGACAAAATAGTTAGCACCATCCCCACACCTTTTGCCAAGTTCTTAAAACAAATGGATTGCAAAAGTATTCAGGAAATAGAGGCGAAGGGGAATGCATTTTTTACAGCAAATAGGGATATTTTTCAGCTAAACATAAGTCACAACGATACAGCAGCTGCAGTAGTGAACACCAAATACTCCAAACAAACAGAGAGTAAATTCAAACCTCGCTCCAATGTAAGTAAACTTGTTAAATGCCAGTATTGCGGTTTGAATCACGACAGTGGCTCTATGTGCGACAAATCGCCGAACTACCCTCACCACCTCAAGATGATGGTGGAGAAACAGAAGACCAAGCGCAATGCTTACCAGAGAGCGGTCAAATGTTTTTTTTGCCGCAGTTTTGGCCACTATAGTCGCTTTTGTGATGGCCGAAAGTTATTGAAACAAGCCAATGCCGCACTAGTGGAAACGTCGTCAGACGAAGAGATTGAATCACTGAATGATTGTGATAATCAACACGACAATGAAAACGAGCTTGGAAATGCTGTACAAATTATTGACACCATTACAGACAGTAAGTGTAACACCTGTACGAAGTTCCAACTTGACACAACATTACTATGTGGCCACACTATCCCTATTTCAAATGAAACAGCCAACGCTGCTTTGTCATCTACAGGCAAACTAGTTTTTTCCACAGGGTTTGTAAACAACAAAAAGTGTACATTAATTCGTGATTCCGGCGCAACTCTCTGTGGGGTAAAGAAAACATTAATAGACACTAAAGACTACACAGACAAACATGTCACTTGTCGCACATTCTCAGGTACTATAGAGAAATACCCCCTTGCTCTGGTCGAAATTCAAACACCGTTCATATCAGGACACGTATTGTGCGCAATCCTTGAAAATCCAGTCGCTGATATTATACTTGGGAATTTGCCCAACATACGAGCATGCTCTGAGAAGGAAATCAGAGATTGGGAGCATAAAAACGGTATTCCCCCCACAAACAGCGATGCTATTGAGAAACACCATTCATGCTTGTCTCAATCTGCCAAAAGACCAAGGGAGACAACCACTGAGGTAATTCAGAAAGAATTCACCGAGGTGTACAATGCAGGGGCGGTCGAATCTGTAAGCGATACGACCAAATTAAAACCTCGAATTGAGGATGCTACTGATGTACCAAATACCAAGCCTGTAGATGTGCAACAAAACACACAAGACACAATTGCAATAACACGACAGACAACCCATAAAACCAACACTGACCAACTACAGAAATCATTAGAAATAATAGCGCCAAACTCTACTAACATCAATTTTGGAAATGAACAGAAAAATGACCCTACACTTGCACCATACTTTAAGTTAGTAGGACTTAAGCCAAAATTAACAAAGAACGCATCGTGGACATTTAGGCTACAGAACAACATCTTAACTAGATTTTACACAACAAAGCAGACCACGACACAGCAAGTAGTGTTACCACAAGCACATCGAAACAAAGTTCTAAAAATAGCCCATGACTCCCCTTTTGGAGGTCATATGACATACGAAATGACCAGGGCTATTGTCCTGACTCAGTTTTATTGGCCAAAGTTTGACCAGGATATTAAAACCTTTTGTACATCGTGTGTTATATGTCAGAAACGGGTCAACAAGGGGAATAACCCTACTGTATTCTCTTTAAATAGAAACTTGCAATTATCCCATGGAAATATGTTGAAACCATATTATGTTAGACAGGACAATGAGACAAATGAACTGACTCAACGAACTGGTGACGGAGACGAAACGACAAGTTCCCAACGAAATGACACCTCGACAAACGAAGCATCGTTAACGACACACTCTTACGACGACGAAAACGACGAAGACATATGGACATTACCGACAATCTGTGATATCGACAACGACGACAAATTTGACGACATATTGACAACGATTGATCTCAACGACGACGACAATGACATTGAAGACAATTTACAAACAGTAGCATCTGTGATAAATCAGGCAGACGTGGACAACACTGAAATCCCTGTACCAATCATGACTGACGACGGAAGTATAAATGACATACATATCTCTGACACTTTGACACAACAACAGCGACAAGACATTTCGACTATCCTTGACGAGTATAAATCTATCTTTTCAACAAACCTGGACGCACTGATAAAATAACACATTCAATTGTGCTGACAGATCTGAGACCGGTCAAATGTAGACCATATTCTATTCCTCTCCATTACAGATCTAATTTAGATAAAGAAATTTTAGATTTAGAGAAAAATGGCATTATTCAAAAATCGATGTCTCAATATTCGTCACCGATTGTTCTGGTGAAAAAAAAGGACCAGACAATTCGCTTGTGCATTGACTATAGAGTATTAAATACAAGAACAACAACGGATGCAGAGCCAATGAACAGCTGTGAAGATCTTATCTTAAATATGGCTCAATCATCCTTATTTTCCAAGACCGATTTAGCTAAAGGATATTGGCAAGTTCCACTACACCCTTCTTGTAGACATATAACAGCATTCGCAACACCTCTCGGCTTGTACGAATGGCTATATATTCCGTTTGGGCTCAAGAACGCACCGGCCACATTTGTGAGACTAACAAGATTGTTATTACACGGAATTAAAGATGTAGTAGCCTATATTGATGATATATGCGTCCATTCTTCTGATATGACTTCTCACCTACTTACCCTCAAACAAGTCTTCAACCAAATCTCTCTTTTTGGACTTACTATCAAACCTTCCAAGGTTGAAATAGGTTATACACAAATAGACTTCCTTGGTCACAGAATTTCTGAAGGCAAATTGTTGACAGATGATAAAATTGTTTCTAAGATCCTTAATCTAGAAGTGCCTACCACCAAGAAACAGATTAGAAGTTTACTTGGCCTTATTAACTATTATTCAAAATTCATTCCACATTGGGCAGAACTAACCTCAGTCTTTTCTGATATGTTAACTAAAAATCATCCATCAAAAATTTGTAAAAGTACCAGCTTAGATGATGCAATGTGTAGATTGAAACATATTTTTTCTAATCCACCAATCTTACGATTACCCAACATAAATTTACCCTTTATTTTGACCTCAGATGCGAGCGCTATCGCAATAGGAGGATGCTTGATGCAGGAAGTGGATGGCATAAGACACCCAATTCTCTATGTCAGCCGCAAACTAAAGAAGGCTGAGACTCGGTATGCCACAGTTGAATTAGAGTGTTTGAGCCTATTGTTCTGTATATTGAGATTATCTAAGTTCCTCTTGGGGAGTCACTTTGTGGTCCTCACTGACAGTTCGCCATTATTGGTCCTTAACCAGGGGTCGCCTAAAAACCATCGTCTACAAAGATGGTGTCTTCTACTTCAAGATTTCGACTTCGAAATCCGCCATATCAGAGGCACCGACAACATTATGGCTGACCTTTTATCACGGCAAATAAATGCGCCAATAGAATGACTCTGATCACATCGACCATTAGCCATACTATAAACTGTGATCCTTTTAGTCGGTTGCATATGACAGTGTAACTCTACACCTGCTAGAGTACTCTCAGTGATTAGTTTAATTACGACACCCAAGAACATGATACGTTACTTTGAGAACTATACCATCAAGTGCCTAAGCGCTAGAACGATTCCAGCAAGAAACAGTAACTGTGTTTGTGTCAACCAATAATATCAACCAGCGAACTAACTCCGAATTCTGTAAGAACTCGTTATATGGGACATTAAGAACATTCCATACTTGCTGTTACTACGTAACTTTACAAACAGCCGAAACAGAACGATATCGACTACAACACTCAAGAGACAGCCATACGAACTTTAACATTATTGGCATAACACGCTAACAACAGGAGGACAACGCGCACATCATCGTTGGATTTAATTAATTAATTAGTTTAGGATTAAATATGTATTATATTTCCATTATTGTTGTATATAAATTGTATTAACCTGTAATTTGTACATATTCGACATTAATATTACAGGCGGTACCATTCCTAGGCTAAAGAACCGTCCTATACAATTGTCTCTATTTAAATTATAACCCATTTGTGAGTCATCGTACAAGAAGTACGTATTTTCTTAAAGGACAAATATCGCCTAGCCCATTTTTTCTAAGGGCAATAACACTTACCTCATCTTTAATTATATATTTTAACCAAATACTATTTTGAATGAAAGGTGAGTGAATGACTGTGTGAATGGATTAAATGAGAGAACGATACACTTGGCGGACAAATTGTACGCAAACCGTATTTATTTTAATTTGTCTGCGTCTTTCATGTAAATTGCATGACTTGTCTAATGTGTGAATACATGTGTAGTACTTAGTTTAATAGTGAGTTAATATACTTAGTTTAGCAGTTAGGATACATCTAAGCACCACTACTTGGAATGCCTGATCATGTACACAGTGCAGTAGTTCATGATTGAGGTTATCCCACTAAATACGCCACACATTCAGCACACACAGTACACACACCTTAAAACTCAACACTATCAAGTTAAAATACAGTCACTTTATTAGAAACATCAACTTATTAGTCAAGCACACTAACAAGCCAACAGGGACACTTGTAGTATGAGGGGGATAAAATAACAAGGTAACTACATATTTTGCATTATATAACATACGAGAGTAAAAGTGTATTGAAATGCACACACAAATCAAGATTTGAAGGTGTACTTAATTAGCCAGGACTTCGGTCTTGTTAACTCTCTTAACAGAGGTTAATTGTCTGGGTACCAGTTGGGTACTATTGAGAAGGGCGGGTTGTAAATACAACTACTTAAACGTCACGTAACTTCGGTCTGATAAGCATTGGTAAGGACACAGGAGACAGAGTGATCTCTTTACCAAATCAGAGAAGTGGTGTATGGGAAAATACATGAGTTTTAATGCCAGTATGTAGGTTACCAGGTTACTGTCCACCAATCTACAAACACCAACTTTATGTGATTCGGTGACAGAATTAGAATACATCTAATTACCCAATAACAAGCCATATTAGGAGGGAGGGGGGAATCCTGTCACCGCCTCACCGTTAGATAGATTATTTAGAGGGCTACAACTCCAGCCCAAGGGAGAGAACAGTCACTCAGAGCCCGAGTAATCTAGAGCCTTCTAGAAGGACTGGTCAATGAGTCCAAGGTTCCGTGGACACTGATGTGGCCCGCCTATTGCGGGGTCCACGAGGAACTCGGACAGAGTTACCACCCATGTCGGAATGGGACACGTGTGGACCGGCAGAGGACAGACGGACTTGAGAGAGGCAACAGGGCCTGCCTTTGAGGGACTCTATAGATATCAATAGATATATAGACATAATAGACATAGGCTAGATAGTTTGCTAGACTGTTGAATGATAACTATGTGTTTGATGTTAACCAGCTGTGATATGTAATATGCGCCAACGCATACTGTATATGTATACACAATAAATATTCGATCTCATAGCGAACAGATTTATTGTTGCCTGTATGAACCCAAGTTTAGTTACCTAGATACGAGCAAGACTATGACAGTTGTTTAGTTTGTAGGTACTAATTATCTAATCACAGTTGTTATAACAACTTTAGGAGTAATTTCTTTGTCTATAATCAGAGAAAATTCTCTAATTCCCTGTCGGCCCAGATCCTGAATCTTCTTACCTTATTTCTTTAATGTTCTTGTTAGCCGAGGGCGGTGAGAGGTTCTCTCTCTCCATCTCTCCTTTCTCTCTCACTCTCTCTCTTTCTCTCTCTCTCTCTCTCTCTCTCTCTCTCTCTCTCTCTCTCTCTCTCTCTCTCTCTCTCTCAACTCATTTTCTTCTTTGGCCGTAAGCAGTCAAAGTTGCGCTCTTCTTTTCACACCACCGTAGCAGAAGTAAGTGGTTATTGCTCCTGTTTATAACTCTGTTGCATACAGATAACATCAGCCTGGTCAGTGAACATACCAACCTACATAAACAGAACTCGATGTAGGTCAGGGTGGCTCTATCGTTCTTTGATCCAGGTTCCGGTGTTTTCTGCTAGCTGTGGTTGCCACTGAGGATCAACTCTCGGTCTCTGTTCAAATACACTCGATACATGTTCCTGTATCGCTTCAGATAAAAAAAAGCCCAACTCCCGGCCTTCTAGTCCTGAAATTGCTTAAACCAACAGAAGAAGGTGCGAGCCACTAGTCCCTGGTGTTCTGACGAGCATACTGCACGGAACAGATGATGGTCGTTCAATCACAGAGAGAAAGGACATCAACCCCACAGGAGCGACTCTTGGAGACTAACTCGGGTCGGGGGAGGGGCATCGAAGACCACAAGCCAACCCTCCTGTCCATTGACCCATGGCTGAGTAGACACATAGCGAACGTTGATCCCCGAAGATACTGTCACTGTTTGACTGTATCCACCTTGTACTTCCGTTTGAATTGTTAGTGTTTAGGACTTGCTGTTTTCCCTAACGTTTCACTTCTCTCTACCGTTTCTCTTCATTCTACCCTTTATTTTCTGATACTGCTCATAAAGAGACCGTTTTATTTGGTAATTTTATTATCTGTCTGCGAAACAATTTGATCTGTTTTACAAAGTTACTTCTTTTCAGTAACCTTTCTGTGAAATTTCTACATTAATTTTATTGTTATTTCACTAGCCTCTCCACGAAATCACGGACTCTTCCGTCTACTGGATTATTATTAGTACAGACATGTTTTTCTCCTAGATTCAGTTAAGTGTCAGAGTGTTCTGTCATGTTATCACCAAGTATGCGTGCTGGCGTACACACACATACATAACTACACTTGTGTGTACACACACACACACGTGCATATAAATACGTTTGCTTGTATGCACACACACACACACACACACACACACACACACACATGCACACACACACACATGCAATAAGACATGACCGAAACATGAACCTTAAAGGTTGTTTTACAGATGTTGAGTCACGTGTCACTATGTTATCTTCTCCAGAGCTGTCCAACAATGTAGCCGCTGTTGCTGTCCCCATGGTTGGAGGTGTTGTCTTGTTGGTGCTTGTGGTGGTTGCTGTTGTCTTCTGCAGGTAGGTTGCCATGTCATGTCCACGTCTGGAGACTGCTGGACATGATATAAATAATGGATGGGATGATACATAGAGCCTGTTCTTTTGTATGGATGTGAAACTTGGACAGTGTGCAGTCAAGCTGAAAAACATCTGATGGCTGCAGAAATGTGGTTTCTGAGGAAAATGCAAAGAATACCATGGACAGATAGAAAAACAAATGACCAAGTACTACAGGAGACAAATGAAAATCGTAAACTGATTAGAGAAATTAGACGTAGACAGTCAAAATTTGTTGGACATGTTATGAGAAGAAATGGATTGAAGAACTTAGTGACAACTGGTAAGATCGAAGGGAACAGAACAAGAGGAAGACCGAGAGGAAAATATCTGGATGGCTTGGCCACATGGCATGGACGAGACAGGAACACTGAGCTGATCCACGACTCTGGTGATCGAGTGAAATGGCGAGTCATGACCGCCCACGCTTTCCGGCATGGCACATGATTGATTGATTGATTGACCTCTGTTGTAGTGATTTGTGCTAAAGCATTATTGTAGTGATTTCTGCTACATTACTATTGTAGTGATATGTGCCACTGTGCTGTTGTGGTGATTTGTGCTAGAGCACTACTGTAGTGATTTATGCTGCAACACTGTTGTAGTGACTTTTACTAGAGCACGTTGTAGTGACTTGTACAACCTCGATATTGTAGTGACCTGTGCAAAAGATAGTATTGTAGTGATTTCTGCTGCAGCACCAATGTGGCGATCCCTACCCATAAAGACATAATGTAGTGAATTATCCATCATGAGAAGCGGACTGGCTTAGGCTAGGACGTCCACCTCTAACAGAAACAGACATGCTGCCAATCACGCAGTGGAAGCCACACAAGTACGTCATGATGGTACATTGTCCACCCACAGGGGGAGACATTCCCACGTCCAGACTTCTGGGATCAGGGGAAACAACACACAGGTTACAACAACTTTGGCAACAGCACATCGATAAGGGCAGGTCGTGCAGGCCGCTGCCCGGGTACGCTTCAATATGAGATAATCTACCCATATAAATATATGCATCACGTGTGATTCGCAAAAACACACATCGACACGCACACAACCACGCGTAAACAAACACATACACACACAGGCAGAAGCGGATTCTTGCCATGGCTACAGAGTTGGTGCACTGTGCTGAGACTCTATGTGTGTGGTGTATGGACAGAGACTGGATCACCAATGGAGGTAGGTATTCGTGTGTAAGGGAATTAGATCTTCACAACGGACAGCCCGTGGTGTAGTCTCCCTTCCTCCAAAATGGCGTGTCTGGTCTCAGCCTTGACCTGCTTCTGAGGTAATATAATGACACGCCGGCTTCGTGACGATGGATTTACGGATGCAGTTCGTGATCAATGCTGGTTTTTACTGCAACGTCCATAATGGATATGCGGCACTCTTCCGAACTACGGCCCCACATTATTTAGCGTAAAAAGCATCCCTTTCAGTGCCTCAATATCATTCACTGGCACCATTACGTCTTCACGGACGATAGTTTGGTACATCGTGCTTCAAAAAGGCTTAATAACTACGACCTATGGAGGTGGTATGTGTGGCTGATAAGGCCAATTCGTGCTGCAAATGTTTGTCGACAGTGGATGCATGTGAAAACATGGTCATTTCCTCCATAATGCACCATCTTACGTCTCTCACGCTCTGTGTGTGCTTTATCTGCAATCATTGTCTCCTTTGTCGTTATTCCATTTCTGATAGTTGCCCTCCATGCAACACGTTCAGCGGCGACTTGCTCCCAATGTGCGTTATAAATGCCTGTTGTCAGAATCTCTATCTCCAACCGAGATGCAGGAACATCGTTACGCCCGCCAGGCGAATAGTCTCCAGCCGGGATGCAGTAACATCGTTACGGCCGCCAGGCGAGTACCAGTTACCTGCCCACAGGTTGCGGGCTGACGCGATCGTCAGCGGTCAGGCAAGGACAAAGCAAGACGCACGCAGTCCTCGTGAAGCCAGTCCACAGGGCAAGCACTGTGTGAGGAAACCGGCAGACTGCTTGGGGACTCGGAAAAAACAAGACGTGTGGGTTGAGAAAGGCGTCGTATCGTTTCTGTGCCCGAAAGTGGAGTGCTTGTATATCTTGTGAGATAGACTGTGATGCTGTAGGTTTTGTCTGTAAGTGTACTGATGTATTGTATATGTATTGTAATGATCATCACATGTCAAACTAGATTGTCTTGCATGTGAATTGTGAATAAATCCATTGAACTTAGTGTCATTGTGTGTCAAGTCCAATCAGTTTGTACTTGTACTTGTCTCACATATGTTAGGTACAACGAGCCAGGTTTAAGACCCTGACATGTGTGAACGTGGAGAGCTCGTCCGCTTAGATTGTTTGAACTTGTAAACGTGGAAGGCTCGTCCTCATTGAACATACTAACGTAGATTACATGCATTTGATTGTTTATACGTGTAAAACATCTGTGATTGTAAAACTTGTCGCCATTTTGAACTGGTTGTAGTTTGACCTTGTCGCCATCTTGTGAACATGATGTCTATGTCTTTACTAAATGTCATCTTGATGTAAGTGATGTGTCATCATTGTTATAGATTGTTGGAAGATATCTAGATTGTATTTGTGAAGTTAGTTGTGGAAAGCAGAAAATTTAGGAAAGAAAGTGACTTGTGATTTGAAAAATTGTTGACCGACGATATTACGACCTACAATTACACTCAACGCCATACAAACCTAATCAAAACTTAGTGACAAGCATACACCTCACACAAAGGGAGATTCTAATTTATTTCCTCCCAAAAAGAAAGCAGGTTTTCTGTGCCATGTGAAACCCTTGCCCGTAGAGGTCATTTGTCCTTTAAGTAGCGACCCTACAGTTCCTAGCCCTGGTTTGAACCATTCTTCACCGCATCCAGTACACTTGAGTATATTTTTTCTATATACTTTCGGATGCAAATTTGGGCATAAATTGTAAGTCAACAATATTGTAAAATTGTTCACGTTACTAACACCTTGTAACAAATTGTGTGTCTGATAACTTATTTTCATTTAAACATTCCATCATGTCTTCATTAAATGACTTCATCGATATGGGTTTAAAGCTAAAGTTAACTGGTGACGAGTTAACAAAATGGAGTGAAACAAAATATGCTGAACACCTCCTAGTACAAGAAAAGACTAATGAACGCGATGCAAGAGCGGCTGAAAGAGCATCAAAGCAGGCAGAGGCAGAAACAGCATTAAAACAGGCTGAGCTAGAATTAGCTGCGAAAACGAAACAGGCTGAGCTAGAATTAGCTGCGAAAACGAAACAAGCAGAGTTAGATTCTGAATTGAAGAAGGCAGAGATAGCAGCTCAAAGCAAACGCGAAGAGCTTGAATTACAACTAAAAATTAAACAGCTTGACACCGAGACTGTCATAAACAAAGAGTCTAAGAAATCTGAAAGACTGGAAAAAGAGAACCAGTACAAAAAGTATCAAGGTATTGTGAGAAATTATACCTCAGGTGACTGCATTGCAGCGTTCACCCATAATTTTGAAACCTTAATGGACCATTATCAGGTTCCAATTTCAGAATGGAACATTATTTATATGAGGAGTTTGTCAGGGGAACCTCTGAAAGTCATAGAGACTATCCCCAAAGACCTCAGAAAAGATTACCACTATCTAAAATTGAAAATTATGGCTCATTTTATGCTAGATGACGCAGGATACAGAGAACAGTTCAGCAAACTGAGTCCAAAATCTACTCAGACGTTCTCTGACTATGTCTCTGTAGTCCGAGACGTATTTACAAAATGGAGTTCAGCGGCCAAAGTAAATAAAGACTATGATAAGTTAGAAGATCTCATTATCAGGGATAAAATCATCACATCCCTTCCACCAGCATTTTCAAAATTTTTGCTAGAGAATGAATGTACGAGTGTAGAAGAGATGGAGACACGTGGGTCGGCTTACTACTCAGCCAATAAACATTGTTTTGCTATTGAAGCTACTGATACAAACTTCGTAGCAGCTGCAAACTATGCCAAACCTCGATCAGAAACCTACAAAAGGCAAAGAACTTATAAGCCTACTTCTGAGAAATACAATCAGTGTAGATTTTGTAACACGTCACACCACCAAGGTGAAATGTGCGATAAGAACCCAGCATATCTTACATACTTACAAAACTACATAAATAGTCAGGATAAGGAACATAAATCCTTTAAAAAGGCACGAAAATGCTTCCTCTGTAAAGCGTACGGCCACTGGCGTCATGATTGTAAAGGAAGGCAAATGACCAAGAAAGCAAATGCCGCCTTATTTGACAGTTCATCATCAGATGAAGAACATTCAGAAAAACTCCCTGTGAACTCAGCACAGGCTTTTGACATGTTAATTCACATAAATGTACTGTTTGTAATACCTTTTATGAAGATGGCATTTTAACATGCGGCCATTCCATTCCTATTGCCAATGAAGAAGCTAATTGGTAATAGATTCCAAAGGCAGAATAAACATCCATCAGGGACATGTGAATGGCAAGCCTGCTACAGTACTTCGTGACACCGGAAGCTCTCTTATAGGGCTAAAGAGACAGTTCATAATGCCTACAGACTATACAGGCAGGCACGTAACATGCAGAACATTCTCTGGAAATATTGAAAAGTACCCATTAGCATGGGCATATATTCAAACACCTTTCCTCACTGGGAAAGTAAAATGCGCTGCATTAACTAACCCTGTGTGTGATATTATCATTGGTAATTTACCAGAGGTGAATGATATGCCTCATGATATTACATCTGTTTGTATTGATGATAACACAACATCATCACCATCACATGTCATCATTGAAAGTATAGTATCACCAGATGAATGTATGGTAGCTAATGGAGCACTAACACTTCATGAATCCATTGACCAAAATGTTTCATCACCATCTGATATCATTGAATGTGTGAACGCAGTAACCAGATCTACTGCGAGAGTGCAAGATGAAATTAATCAAACTGAGGCTATAGACATGCTTAGCCCAGTCATACTACCTCCTAAAACCATGAAGGAGAATTTTGTAGCATCCCAAAAGGCTGATCCTTCATTATCTAAATATTTTAATCTGATCGGCCAAAAGCCAAAGGTAACCAAAAATGCAAGATGGCATTTTGCTCTGAAGAATGGCATCCTCACCAGATACTATATCAGAGGTGACAGCACCACAGAGCAAACTGTGTTGCCAATTGAATACCGTAAGCAAGCCTTACATCTTGCCCACGATATACCTCTTGCAGGGCATATGGCATATTCTAAGACCAGATCAAGATTATTAACACAGTTTTATTGGCCAAGATTCTGCAATGACATTAAGAAATATTGTAGAAGTTGTGACATCTGGCAAAAACTAGTAAAAAAAGGTAAAAACCCACAGGCCAAATTACAAATTACGGACTTAGCCAGTCGACCTTTTGAGAAAATATCTGTCGACATAGTGGGTCCTCTGAATCAAGTAACATCCAGAGGGAATAGGTTCATCATTACCATAATTGATTTATGTAGCCGCTGGCCGGAAGCGATTCCGTTAAAGAACATAACTGCCAATGATATTATGGAAGTTTTCTTCCACATATTTTCACGAATAGGATTTCCAGACACTATCCTATCAGATCGGGGAATTCAATTTATTGCTGCATCTACTCAAGCTTTCACCAAAATGTTAGGGGTGAAACAATGTTTCAATTCTCCATACCATCCTCACTCAACGGGAATCATCGAAAAGTTTAACGGTGATCTGAAGCATATACTTGCTAAAGTCACGCAAGAACATCCCAAAAACTGGGACATATATTTGCCCGCTATACTTTTTGCTTATCGCGAGGTCCCACATTCTAGTACTGGATTCTCTCCTTTTGAACTAATCTATGGTGCCAAACCACGTGGCCCATTGAGTATCTACCATTCAATGTTAACTGAAGCCACCCCTGTACTTAAACCCATATCATCATACGTGTATGTTACATCATTGCGCGAAAGAATCATCAAATCTTGTACTATTGCAAAAGAAGCACTAAAACTATCTGGTGCTACATATAGACAATATGCAGACAAAGGTAACAGGACAATAACGTTGACACCTGGACAGGACGTACTTCTTCTCTTACCTAGTGACCGACACTTACTGACCGACTCTTGACAGGGACCATTTAAAGTTATAAGACAGATTTCGAATGTGGACTATGAGATTCAAATAAAAGACAAACATAAAATATTCCACATCAATATGTTAAGACAATACTACAACAGAGACAACGAACAAGACGATACAACAGCTTGTACAGTGATAATAGACCACGAAGATGACGAAGATAGTGACGAAATTCCAACACCTGCATTAGACACGACAAACTGCTTGAAAGAAATCAAAATAAACCCAAACTTAACTCAAGCAGAAACAGACAGTTGCAAACATCTCATACAACAATACAACACCATCTTCTCCAACAACCCAGGACAAACAGAATTAGTACAACATCACATCACGCTCACTTTAAACAAACCAATAAAATGCAGACATTACACCATTCCATTACATTACAAAGAAAACTTACATCAAGAGATCATTAGCTTAGAGAAAAACAACATCATTAGACGATCCCAATCTCATTTTTCATCTCCAAAGGGCATGGTACGCAAAAAGGACAACACGATAAGACTCTGTGTCGGCTATAGAAAATTAAATAAAATAACTCTTCTAGATCTGGAACCAATGACCAACTGCGAGGACCTACTGACAGAACTGACAGACTCTAGGTACTTCACGAAGTTAGATATGACGAAAGGTTACTGGCAGATAACGGTAGACGAACAGAGCAGACATCTGACAGCTTTTGCCACACCTTGGGGACTGTACGAATGGTGCAAATTACCATTTGGGCTAGTCAATGCCCCAGCGACATTCGTACGTATGACACGTCTATTACTTGTGGACATAACAAACATTATCTGTTACATGGACGACATTTGTGTTCACACAAAGACGATGACAGACCACATAAAGACATTATAGCAGACATTTGAACGGATTAGACAACACGGACTGACTGTGAAGCCGACAAAAGTAGACATAGCCTATCAGGAAATCTCCTTCTTGGGTTATAGAATATCTAATGGCTTTGTCACGACAGACGATAACATCGTGTCCAAAATACTGAAACTCTCACTTCCGACTACCAAGAAACAAGTCAGAAGTGTATTAGGACTATTAAATTATTATAGGCAGTTCATACCAGATTTTGCTGAACTGACAGAAAAATTTACTAACCTACTAACGAAAAAACAACCTGAAAAGATTGTAAACAACGAATGCCTAAAATTTGCATTCCAGAAAGTTTTATTTTATTTTTCTGAGAATAGTTTAAAGAATCCCATTCTCAAATTGCCAAATTTACATATTCCTTTCAGATTACGCACAGACACGAGCTCCGTGGCTATTGGAGCTGTTCTATTACAGGAATATGACAACATTCTATATCCTGTATACTACGTCTCTAGGAAATTAAAACCAAGAGAACGCGCTTGGTCCACACCTCAGTTAGAAGCTCTTGCTCTATTGGTGGGTATAACTAAATTGTCCAGATTCCTCCTAGGATGACATTTCATCGTAGAGTCGGACAATAGTCCATTAAAATTTATTACTTCAGGGGTCCCAACAAACCAGATGATAGCGCGCTGGTCTCTTTTGCTCCAAGATTACAGCTTTGAAGTTCGACATATCGCCGGCAGAACCAACACGATTGCTGATCTGTTGTCCCGTTGTCCGAACGACCCAGTAAGCACTAATGTCTGAGTGCAGCGTGTTAGAAAACACTCAGACCAACACAGCCATCAGGGAATTTGTTTTTTTCAGAAAAGCTGTGTACATCGATGATGTGATGTGATAGGGTTCATTCCCACTGTAAATATTGTTTCTTATTTTATTATTAGTGTAGTAATCGTCTGGAATAATTGTGTAGTGTGTGGTAGAAAGCGAACAATATTAATTGTATATATTATAAAACAAGAACAGTGCCACATGCGATGTCAACTTACCTGAAGCGAACTAATCAAGTTATCATTGGTATCTGCGAGTGGATCATATCCAGTGACATTTTAATCCGTGAAAGAAAGTGTGAACTGAACTTTGACATTTACACCACTGCAGTTAATCAGAATCCAGAAGTTTTCCAGCGAAACAACGAACACATGAACTATCAGAACAATTTCGCATTGCTACACCAGAGCGGAACAAGTGTGTGATAGAGTTTTAACAACACCAGCTGTTCGTGTGTACTTCCGGATGATTTGTAAATTTAGATCAAAAGTAGCAGACGATAAACAAAAATCTTAAAAATTTATGACGCTTCGAAAATAAGTATGAAACACCAATTTCAAATACACGAATTGTGTATTAAAATTTTTCGACTAATGTAATCTTAGAATCATATCTTGATTAACTTATTCACACTACCGACATTTTTTTCGCTAGTATGGAAAAGCATCAAGCTATGACGCTGAGAAATAGAACAATAATTGTAATAATTTAGATTTGAAATCTTTTGAAATTATGTCCCTTTCATTTTTGTTGTTATTACTTTATTACACTAAGGGCGGTAAATAGAAATGTATTCAGGGATGTGTTGTATAAAAATAGCCATTGTGTTGCCAGATTGTCAACACTCCAAACGGTCATCAACTAGGTATGGTATAGGGTTACCGGAGTTGTAGACCAACGGAAGAACTCCCGGCCAAATGAGGTCGGAACTCGAGCGTTGAATACGGCTTATAAAAAGTCGTATTACGGTCTTACCCGATGTTTTTTGTTGCAAAAAGCATATTATTCAGTTTTTTTTAGAGGTTGCGAGGTAGTTGCATTGTTGCTGATGCTACCGATCTGACTGGGTCAATATTGCAACTCAGGTGATCATCCATCGAGAGGATGAAACTTGGAAAGTGGTGAAGATTGAACACCGCACGACTTAACATACAACTTGCATTTCTTATGTATTTCTATGCCAATGTACATGACAACAGAAAGGTCGATTCTGACATGGTTAAAATATAAACCCTATGTCTAGGTAGATTATGCATGAAATATAAAATCTTTCATGAATAAGCCCCGGGGGAGCGTGTCAGAATCTCTATCTCCAACCGAGATGCAGGAACATCGTTACGCCCTCCAGGCGAATAGTCTCCAGCCGGGATGCAGTAACATCGTTACGGCCGCCAGGCGAGTACCAGTTACCTGCCCACAGGTTGCGGGCTGACGCGATCGTCAGCGGTCAGGCAAGGACAAAGCAAGACGCACGCAGTCCTCGTGAAGCCAGTCCACAGGGCAAGCACTGTGTGAGGAAACCGGCAGACTGCTTGGGGACTCGGACAAGACAAGACGTGTGGGTTGAGAAAGGCTTCGTATCGTTTCTGTGCCCGAAAGTGGAGTGCTTGTATATCTTGTGAGATAGACTGTGATGCTGTAGGTTTTGTCTGTAAGTGTACTGATGTATTGTATATGTATTGTAATGATCATCACATGCCAAACTAGATTGTCTTGCATGTGAATTGTGAATAAATCCATTGAACTTAGTGTCATTGTG
Source organism: Cepaea hortensis (assembly GCA_963921405.1). NCBI lineage: Eukaryota > Metazoa > Mollusca > Gastropoda > Stylommatophora > Helicidae > Cepaea > Cepaea hortensis. The sequence continues at coordinate 89,518,973 of OY992895.1, read as the reverse complement.
TGTCAAGTCCAATCAGTTTGTACTTGTACTTGTCTCACATATGTTAGGTACAACGAGCCAGGTTTAAGACCCTGACATGTGTGAGCGTGGAGAGCTCGTCCGCTTAGATTGTTTGAACTTGTAAACGTGGAAGGCTCGTCCTCATTGAACATACTAACGTAGATTACATGCATTTGATTGTTTAAACGTGTAAAACATCTGTGATTGTAAAAACATCTGTGATTGTACTTGTCTCACATATGTTGGGTACAACGAGCCAGGTTTAAGACCCTGACACCTGTATCAATCATGTCCCGCTAACACACATCTTTGTATCGTAGTAGAGGCCGATCCTGAGATCTCTTACCCATCTGTAATTCACCAAAAAAGATGTCCGTTGTTATTCTACCATCATCCATCCTCCTAAGATGTCCTATCCATCTAAGTCTACGAAGACTGAGCATTGAATAAACCGTCACACAACCTGGTCTTTCCAATACTTCAGTATTTGTGATTTTGTCTTGCCACTTAATACCAAGAATTCTTCGCAGACACCGCATATGAAAGCGGTTTAAACGTTTCTCTTGGTGTGAGTAAGTTGTCCAGATTTAACTGCCATAAAGAAGAGTACTAAGGACACAGGCTTGGTAGACGAGGACTAGTGCCTCAATAGGTGATATAATAAAACAAATATTAAACACTACGAACTAAAATATAGAACTGAGAAAATGGAATTACGTACCAATAATATTTCACAGTTATATGTGGAAATTGTAGCACAAAAGTTGTAACTACTGCCCTGTTCTTTGTGGAAAAAAAATGTACATATCGGAACGAGCATTGAATGTGTTGTCGATTTCTTCCGGTTGAGTGTGTTGGTGGACCAGAGAACCAAACCCCAGTCATCCACGGCACCAGGCAGGGCTGCTATCCTCGGGGGGAAGTCACTGCAGTATATTCATGTATACCACCCGAGTGTGCAGTTTCTGTCCCACGTCTCCGTGAAATGAGTTGAGGCAAGTCTAGATCCGTCATCACAACACTCGAGACTTTCCAATACACGCCCCGTCCTTATCTTCAACAACCAGCGAGGAGTCCAAATACTAATGTTACTATTTGCAATCTGATTATGTGCCTGGCTGGCCTTTCCTGGGTGCATGGAGTGTCGGTGTGCTTCTCTCGCCACCCCTTGCCGCACCACCATTGTCTTAATAATCAGAAACATATTTTGTTGCGCTTGCTCCCTATGAACGCAAGCTGTTTTCATAGACACTACTTCTAGTAGTTAAATGTTTGCATATCCTTTACAGAACATTGCTGTCAACATCAGCATCTTTCAGCTGATTGTTGATTTCTTGGCAAGATTACGCTCAGTAGTTTGCCATTGCTTTCTGAGCGGCCGGCTCACATACCCCGTAAGTTACCGAAGCGATTCGAACCACTGCTGATTCTCACCGTCGTCACGTTACTTACGAGAGTATACGAGATTACGGAGAAAGGTCGCTAACCTCTAGGCCAGGAAGCCGGCACTTCTAGTAGTACTGGACTAAATTTTGCATGTGGATTAGCTTTCCCCATTAACAGTGTTCCTTGTCACCAGGCAAACTCACTCTGACTTCAGAGGTACTTGTAATTTAGGTCAACGACGAGAGATCAGCATTTTAGTCTAACTGTCCTGTGTGGGGGTTGAACCCTTTACCTCGGCATCAGCACACCGGGTGTTTATGAACACACGTTCTCATCCATTCGGCCATGCTGACCTCATCATCATGAAGTGCCCTGCCAGCTGGCGTAGGCATTCATGACTCTCCACAGATCTCGGTCTTTGGTGTTCTGTATCAACTCTGCTTATGATATTCCTCCACGCCACCGTCTCAATCCGTCCAGCATCATTTCTCTTGGTCTACCTATGCCTCTCTTTCCCTCGATCTTTCCAGTTGTCACGATGTTCTTCAATACCTCTCTTCTCATCGCATGACCAAAGAAAGCTGTGTGTCTCTTTTTTATTGTTGTATATAGTGTTCTAGTTTCATTAGCCTCTTTCAGGAAATCGTTGTTAGTTACTCTAGCATTCCAAGGAATTCGCACCAATCGTCTTAAAAACACATCTCCGTTGCTTCTAAGTTCTTCCTAATTTGTTCATTTGAATTCCAAGATTCGCTGCAATACAGAAAAACTGGTTCTATAAAGCATTTTAGCCCTCCCTTTCTTACATTCAGTGATAGCGACTTATTGCATAAGATAACTCTTCGTTTTCTGAAATGCGGCTTTTGCCTGCCCTATTCTGCTCTTAATATCTCTTGTACATCTTCCATCAGATGTTATAAGTTCCCCCAGATATTTAAAATTATCCATTTGGTTGAGAATTTCCCCTTCTATTTCTATGCCACATTTTGGTGTCCCCATTTTCTTTGATATCACCATTGTTACTGTTTTCTTGATATTCAAGGAGAGTCCTTCCTGTGCACTCTCTGATACTACAATGTCCAATAATTGTTGTAGGTCTGTTGCATTATTCGCCACCAATACTGTATCATCTGCATATCGTAGTTTGTTTATATTATATCCTCCGATTAGTATTCCTGGCTTCTCTTTGATCTCTCTCATTATTATTTCGCTATATAGGAAGAAGACATCCGGTGACAAGACACATCCCTGTCGTACTCCTAGCTGTATCTGTTCGTAACTACCCTCTTTATTTACCAGTTTAATTGCTGCTACGTGGTTCCAGTAAATATTCTTTATTATTCTTAAATCTTTCCCATGTTGACCTACTAAATAATAATGTGTCTCCACGTAGTTTCCTGCTACAGGTCTGTCATATCAAAGGGTCATCACATGTTGTAGGCCTGGATGTGGGGAGGGGGGATGGGTGGCCGGTCTTTCCCTCACTTAGTGAGACGACGAGCGCAGGGGTCGAACCCTAGCCCGATCGCTCTCATGATTTCATCAGGGCGGCTCCATATCAACTCCGCTAACTTATCATGATAAAACACACAGCATACATGATACAACACACATGATACAACATATTTAAACACGTGGAACAAATGTGTCGTGTTTGGTCAACATACAATGTATAATGTTCTTGTGTGTCCGCGTTGCTCCATTTGTTCTTAACTTTTTATCTCTCTCTGCATTTCTCGTCCTCTCTCTCTCTCTCTTTCTCTCTCTCTCTCTCTCTCTCTCTCTCTCTCTCTCTCTCTCTCTCTCTCTCTCTCTCTCTCTCTCTCTGTTTTTTTTTTCATTATGTAAATGTAACATGCACATTTGAAGAATGAAAGATGAGTGATCGAAAGGGCCGAATGTAAGACAGACCTGCGTGCCCAATTTGTTACACTTTTAAAATAAAGTTCGTTCGTTCGTTCGTTCTCTCTCTCTCTCTCTCTCTCTCTCTCTCTCTCTCTCTCTCTCTCTCTCTCTCTCTCTCTCTCTCTCTCTCTCTCTCTCTCTATCTCTCTCTCTCTCTGGCTCTCTCTTTCTCTCCTCTTCTTACTATGTCTATTTCTCTGTCCTTCTTTCTCGTGTCCCCTGTCTCACAACCCCCTCCTACCACCCCTCCTTCTCTCAAGAGTGTGTGTTTATCTCGTGCCACACTCCGTGTGTACACGTCTCCACTATTGTAACTGCAACCTCCGCTGCACCAGCCGAGACTGCTCTCACCTGGCCTACCTTGACGTGAGTGGCATGTTGAACTAATCAAGCTGTCAGTGGTTCTAACATCTGGCTCTTATATTCCTGGCTACAGGAGACAATCAGTGACAAAACAAGGCCCTGCCCGTGACGCCAATGCTGGTTGTGATGAAAGTCATTTCAATGATGTGAACTCATCGACTGCCGAAGCTGTTGCTGCTTCCAGACATCACACGGTGCAACAGGCAGGTATGTTCTACAACCACACACACGCACACACACACACACACACGCACGCATGCACACACACACACACACTACACACATATACCCATGCACACATACACACACACACACAGGCAAGCTCGCATGCACGCACACACACAACACACATATACCCATGCACACATTCACACACACACACACGCACACACACGCAAGCTCGCATGCACACACACACACACTACACACATATACCCACGCAGACAGAGATACACACACACTACACACACACACACACACACACATACACACACACAGTGTTATTAGAAGAAATGCACATTTATCGTAGTGTTATTTTAACGTGTGTATTTGCTTTCATGTGCATTTTAACGCTTTAGGATATTGCTTTAACATGTTTTGTTGTACTGACTTTTAGTAGAATATTTGGTGCATTGTATTAATATTTGATGTATTATATTCATGTTTAATGTACTGTAATCATATTTGATGTTTTGTATTAATGTAGAAAATGTAGCAATAAGCCAAACATGATTATAATGGCACTAAAATAGTTTATGATTAACATTTAGCTAATACTACTTTGGACCACAATACACGGAATGTTTCAATGTAATTAAATGCAACATTATGTGTAATCAACGTTATTTTTAGACACAAACAAAAACCATGTGTCATGTGCATACTATATAATTCGCACTTCGTAAACTATAGGAATGAGATAAATCACTAGTGTTCAAATATACAACAAACATATTATATTCCCTCATTCATGTTAACTATTTACCACAGTAATTTTTAACTGACAGTAATGGCGTATTGTTTGCACAAAGTTGGCTTGTCAATCCTTTTCAGTTTGCATACAAATAGACAGAAAATGCAGACAAGAAAACCCGGCAGCTGTGGAGGCGGAAGTACAAGCGTTGATTTTCGAGAATTCGCTAGACGGTGATGCTGTCATTTACACAGATGGGTCGGTCGTCCGACATGTGAGAAGCACATGGGTCTTTACGGCTCGGGCCGGAGGGAGAATTGTGAAGGAGGACTCTGGTGCTTTTGCTGAGACCACAAGTAGCCTGACTATGGAAGTCATGGCAGTAAGTAAAGTAGTATCATGGCTCGAGGCACAGACATTCACTAGGGCATGTTTCCTTAGCGACTCAATGAACATGCTCCAGAGGATAGAGATGGGGGAGATCCGAAGAGAATGGTTGCTGTCTCTGGAGCGGTCTCGGCTGGCAAAGATTAGTTTCATCTTCGTGCCAGGGCATGC